>CM076722.1:12570730-12628230 GCA_038501795.1 Pseudopleuronectes americanus
GGGGTAGTGTCTGCTTCTATCTTCCGCAGATGGTCCCAAGGTATGATGCTCAGTCTTCCACGCAACACCTAACATTTCATTCAGAAACAGGGATTCCACATGTATACAGGTTTTTTTCCCAACACAATACCACAGGAATTTCAATCGCCTTTCTAATTGAAGTTCAGGCAAGCAGTAAAATACAGAGCTGGTATGAATACTGTACATAGTCATTACAGCTCCTGCACATGGTTAGTTGGCCCTTCTGCAGAGTTTAGCGTGGATTCACTCCACAGCTGTCAGTTGGACTTGGGTTGCAACTAACAGTTATTTAAATTATTTAAGCGATCAGTTATTTCCTTGATTAATCGTAAGTCCTTTCGTCTGTAAAATGTGCAAAATATAGTCCAGTGAAGTCTTTAATTACCTTGTTTTGTGATATGGGTTTTCAAAACAAAACGGAATTCACTTTACTATTGTAGGAACCAATACATTTTGAAAGACTGAACCCAGTGTTTTCTTAAACATGACTTTTAAACTATTAACTGATTATCAAAATAGATGTTGATACCTTTCTTTCTCAGTGAGTTATCAAACATCTCACGTGATTCCACTGTGAAACATTCCACTGTGTTTAAATGAGATGTTTTTGTCTTCATCACAGGATTTGTTTTCAGTGAGAATGAGCAAACAGCTCTGGAGCAGTTTGAAGGAGGCCCATGTGCTGTCATTGCACCTGTCCAGGTATGATCAAGTTCAGTTTTCCATTTGGTATTAACAGGTCCCAATGTCAAAAAAACTGAGCCCTCAACAGAAGTTTTGTGACTATATTTCTCACGATAGTAAGGCTATCATGGTGACAAAATCTGTCCATACAGTGTCCATGACAGGAGGAGGACCTCAATTATATAGTTGGGAACTTTGTGGGAGTTATATCCCATTCAGCACGTAAAGCTTGGGGGGGTTCAGAAGTAATTAGATAGATACACAAGAGGTAAAACAAAATCATCATATTTACTGTAAGAAAAAGAAAAAAATAGACTTTGGACCACAGATCTCAGTGGGCACTTTGTATCTTCCCAGTCTTTTTTTCAGTTGAGGATTTATTTCTGATCACGGTTGCTTTATGAGCCTTAATATTATTTTCTCCACCTGCATGGTAACCTCTTCATTTTTGGAAGGAGTAGACCCAGTCAGTATTATTTTGTTTTTCTTTCAATTATTGGCAGACGAGGCATGCGAATTGCATCACTGCCTCCCACTGGGGAAAAACTATAAGGCATCTAGTCTCTGTAAGTGATTTATTTGCAAATAGTGTTGAGAAGTGCTACTAATGACTAAGTGGTCACTCTGAACACATGTAGTGGCAAGTTCTAATGCCAGATGTGAGCTGATGTACTCTGAGATGTCCACTTGAGATCATTTAAATAACAGATATGAACAGAGCCTCAGTCAACTTAGAGACACGTATGAGCTTTTTCTTATGCTTGAACTAATATTCAATCGACCCACAGCTGGCCAAGAAACCTTGAGTAGCCAGTGTCCACTTGCTTTTACACCCATTTGTTTTGAAAACAAATCCATAGTTTTATTTCAAATTGTATGTGTCACAGCAAGAATAAAAAAAACGTGTATCTGTT
The DNA here is from genome assembly GCA_038501795.1 of Pseudopleuronectes americanus. NCBI lineage: Eukaryota > Metazoa > Chordata > Actinopteri > Pleuronectiformes > Pleuronectidae > Pseudopleuronectes > Pseudopleuronectes americanus. The sequence continues at coordinate 12,572,350 of CM076722.1, forward strand.
CAAATACATACGGTGTAGACTCTCTGTGCCGGTCAATAATGTTAATTGACAGAAAATGGTTTGTGTTTAAAATAAAATATATTTAAAATCTGTGTGCAAGACATAGAAAGTTTATCAGGTTGTATTTTCTTGCACATTTGGAGACTGACTGTGTTCCTTCACAGGCTTTCCTTCTCAAGAACATTATCTGTAACAGAGAATGTTCCAACTGGAGACAGATGTCAGGTAAGTTGTTCACAGAAACCTCCAGACCATTGCTTTTACGTTTGTGTTATACTGTGTAACTGAATAGCTCTTTAAATCATGCATATTTTTTTGTGTGTCTGCTAGAGGGGGAGCAGAAAACCGCCCTGTGTTCCACACTGAGTGAAATCTTGGAGTCGGCCTGTTCCAGCCCCTCCACAGGGTTCTGCCTGGTGACCTGGGCAAAGGGACAGAGCCCACACACAAGCACACATACTAAGACACAGTCACAGTCACAAACGCAGGACGTGCCAGAGAGCAGCCAGCCGCCAAAGGAGCAGCCTCCAAGTGAGTCCGACGTCTGTCATATTCACATAATGGTACATTTCAATGACTAACTGTTTGACAGTGTGGGGTTTTGCTGTGTTAAACTCTGACCCTATAGTGTATGTGTGTTTATTTGGCCTAGCTGCTGTGGCTGCTGAGGATCTTGGCTTTGAGAGATTTCACAGTGTTATTCAGTAAGTGACACTAAATATTCTCACCACAGCTAACACCTTGCATCTTTATACTCATTACTGTTTCCTCCTCAACTCAGATAATCTCAAATAATACTGCAGGTTTCCGGAGGGATCAAAACCTCATAAATCCTGGACTTACAATTGCCAATATTCAGGAATGGAATATAGAAGTACAGATTTCTCAGAGGATAGTATCAGGAGAGCTGAGGGGACTGTATGTGATCAATCTCATCTGTTAGAGTTGGCCTCCACAATGATTAGCTATTTCACTCTGTTGCCGAATCAGCATTTTCACTGATTGCCTCATATTAAAAAAAAACTCTGACTACCTCTCTTTCACACAAGCTGTCTGTCATACACACAAACTAAATTAATGCAAGGCTGTATTTGCCATAGGAATATTGAAATGTCATCACGTTGTGCACTGGCAGCTGAGACCACAGTCAGCAAAAAGCAATGATGACTCGCAGTGAAGAAGTGCATACTAACTAAGACAGACAATTAAAAGAGGAAGGTGGCTCCCAACAGATGAGCGCAGATTTTTCTTGGTCCTCTGGTGGGTTTAATAGATGTTTGCCCCATTGATAGTTATCTTAAACATCCTGGAATGACATATACACTTAATATATCAGTCTCATTAACTGTAGTTTCCTAAGATCCAGCATTTTTTTTTCTTTTGAATGGTTCATAAGGCATCTTGATGTTTGTTCCTCTCGTGCAGTAAGCGGACTGTCATGTCAGTGTCTGAGCTGAGAGATGAGGTGCTGTCCCTCCACCAGACCTGGGGGGGGTGCTGTGGAGTCTTGCTTTTCCTCTACTCTGTCATCCTAACCAAGGTAACATAAACAAACGGCTGCATGTAAAGAGGGGTGGAAAATTACATATGGAATGGAAACAAAAATAATGATTTTGTCGCTTTTCCATAGTAATCAAGTAATTTGCATGGAGTTATAAATATTGAGACTTTTGTTTTTTAAAGCTTCAAACACAAAACCCCATTTTTTGTTTGACGAAGGAGCTTTTAATCATTATATTTGAGCATTTAATTAATTTCTCCTGTTTTTCAAATCAATGCTCAAATATACAGACTTGTCTCCTCTGGTCTTCTGTCTGCAGGGCATAGAGAACATACGAAATGAGATCCAGGACACATTGGAGCCTCTTATAGACCCTGTGCATGGTCATGGCAGGTATAAGAACACCTCTCTTCACCTTCTGTCCACATTAGTTAGACTGTCACAGCAAGTTAAATGCCTTTTTGGGCCTTTTTAGTTAGGTAAAGGTTGTAAGGTGTTTTTCATTTACTTTAGAATTCCTCATATACTTTACTGATGTTTTTTTCTAATCTGTTTTTGCAGTCAGAGTCTGGTTAACCTCCTTGTAACTGGCCACGCAGTCTCTAATGTCTGGGATGGAGACAGGGAGTGTTCTGGCATGAGTAAGATTTCCATAAAGTTGCTGCATATTCGCACAAACATGCCATATTCACACGCATCACCAGAGCTCAGTTTTGTGGCCCCGGATTTAAACTACATCCATCAGTCGGCAATAATTCTTACATCCCACAGCCTTTCACAAAAGGCACAAATTAATGCCAGTTTGACGTAATTTAACAAATATTGCTCGTTTTTTTCTCTCTCCCTGTCTTGTAGAGCTACATGGTATTCATAAACAGGCATCAGTTGGCTTCCTCACGCTCATGGAATCTCTACGCTACTGCAAGGTACAGACATTTAAAGGCTCTGAAAATATCATGCAAAGAAACAATAAATGATTCAATGTTTGTTTATGATAAATCTGAAGAGGATTTGGGTATTTTATTTTTTTTTAATGAAGATTCACTAGAAGCTGAGATGGACACCCATTGATACTGAGAGTGCCAAGTTAACAGATTAACAAAAAAATGCCAACTGTTACTTGTGACTCTGACATGTGGGTCATTCTCAATATGTGAAGCACAAACCCCAGTGAGAGCTCTCATGTGAAAATATGTGTTTGTAAGGAATGGTCTGATCATACTCCCACTCTCCTTACGCTTTTATTTTCTGTGACACATGAAACACCCCAAGGTGGATGACAAAAGCAATTTAACAAAACACGTGATGTGACACAATGTAGTCCATCTTGAAAAACAGGAATCTTGACTGTTTATTTATCATTGCTAACATAAGCAAGCCCAAAAAAGCTTGAGTTCTCCAAAGACAAATAATATGTTAATAGCAAGTGGATAGTTGCCAAAGTAAATGGATATGTTCAGAGTGATTTTAAAAAAAGACCACTTCATATCCAATGCTAAGAGGCCTGCTCACTGTGCACTGTTCATGTAATGTTGCACCATAAGGTTTATTGTTCTTGCATGAAAAGGAAGTTCAATCTGAACCTGATGCCACTATTCAGAAGAGCAAGTGACCTATAAGAGATGATCCTTTTGGGGAAAAAAAAGCCTGATATTATTACATTACATTTCATATTATAATTGTTAATAAACATTTCACTAGATACCGCTGTTTGTTGAGGGTCCAGACAAGCAACATGATGTTCTTGCTCTCTGACATGTTTAAATGTGAATGTGCTTTGTAATCACATGTTGTGTGTCGAACAGTCTGAGTCATGATGAAAACTACACAAAACAGACTCATTTGTTGTGCATTCTTTTTCTCTGTCTGTGTGTGTTTTAGGTCGGGGCATTCCTCAAGTCTCCAAAGTTCCCTATTTGGATCCTTGGCAGTGAGACCCACCTCTCTGTGTTTTTCACTAAGGCAAGTTGAATACAGTCATCATTAGGCAAGCAAACGCATAATTCACTCACACAGAGATACACAGTGCATAATAGAAGCCAGTCTCCTCAGAAGGTAAGAAAAAACAAAATATGGAACGTGCTTAACAGATTTAATTTAGTCCAAGTCAAATATCAATGTGTGTGAAAAAAGAGGCCAAGAGGGAGGGGAGGAAAAATGAGCGCAGGAGATAGTCATATATGGCCAGTACTGTTTCTTGGCATTTTACCTATCCAGCATTAAGAGGGAAAAAAGCTGTTTCCACACACACATACATGCACACGCACACACACACACACAGTTATAGTCATGCTCTTTTCCTCATACGCACAGGAGCACACAGTTTTAGTTTCTCAACCATCTGTGATCTACCAAACAATGTGTTGTACAGAACGTATGGCCTTCATGTGTAAACCGCTGAATTTGGACTTCAATGAGAGCCTCCTTTAAGAGTATACATCTGTCTGCCTTCACTGGCATGTTTGTTCGAACAAAAAGGGATCACACATTTTTCTGTTCTGGCATTTGTTCATAAGAACATGTTTTGGTTGTACAGAAAAAGTCCCAGGAACTCAGAAGCCCCAGAAACAAGATTAACGATAAAACAAATGATAGAAAGGAGAAGTTAAGAGATAAAAACACGAAGCAAACTGTGTCTCCAATGCAATAAGGCTTCGGTGAGTTTATCTATTTAGTTTGTCAGCTTTAGCACGTGACCTAAAGTCAACATGAGCGAATGCTGTTTACTTACCTGCCCAGTGTCTGTGACATTAACACTGAACAATAGAGTTTACTCTGGATTACCACTCTTTACAGGTTGTTGCACACTGGAGCTTCGAGATTGACAAATCTGTGCTGCCGAATCTAACCTTGTTTTTGAGTGAAATGTGCAGAAAACAAAACTGGAACCAGGTTCATGTGGTCACAACCTTTGGAAATTCTTGGAAAAATGCCTTACCATCATCTTCTTGCAACTGCAGAAGCTCAGATGTACCCTCATGCACACACACATACATGCACAGGGCTATGCCACAAGATACAGAAGGCTCACCCTAATTGAGGTCAACCCTGCGGTTCTAACTTTGAGAAAAACCTAGGCTCTTGGACAGAAGTATGATTGATCAGATCACTGCTCATGTGTGCGTGTGCGTCCACTTAACCTCCTTGCAGTCAAACAAGCATGTTTATCATCTCTATCAGTGAACATGTAATGTGATACGTTGATGTAGCTTGTATATTAAAGCTGGCAGTTTTGGTGGAGCAAATTGATTCTCTGTGCTGTTGTGAAAATGGCAGCGGAGAGACAGAAAGATCCCAGGCAGTCATCTCCATCATAATGCCCCACCCTCAAAATACCATTGATTAAAAGCTCACTTACATGCATAGAGCTCTACCCTGTTAGGCGAGTGGATCATATGTTGCCTCGGTGATGACCCAAAGTCGTCATGCATGCGCTGATGACTTACCGATTGCTACAACTCCCCCAGCACTGGTGACATAGTCACATATACACACTCACACACAGCCTGGCTCTAACACACACATTCCAGAGAGCAGGGAACCTAATCCTGATTAGCATTAGTGTTGTGTGTGTATGCAGCTTTAGGTGGAAGGCTTCCTGTAGGGAATGTGATTCCGGAGTTCCCATCTGGATCCATTTGTCCCGCTGGAGACTGGCAACACACACACACACATGCATTTATACTGACGTAGATAGCTGACACTACTCTGTGCCGGCTTTGAGACGAGGCGGAAGAGGGCAAGAACACTCAGTGAGACCCTGTCCTTCTTGAACGGGAATCTATGTTAAGAGCCTATTCGCAGCACACGGAGATTTCCCAGCATTTATGATACAAAAATACACACTACCTGGTTATGCAGCTTTTAGCTTCGATATGGAGCCATCAGCCTCACAAAAGAAGACAACCTGATCCCTGCCTCTGATGTGTCAGCGGCTCCTTCTGTCTGCCATCAGGGACGGGTGTGTATTCTCCCGAGTCGCTGTCAGTGTGTGATGGTGGCTTTCAGACCATCAGCTTAATGCCATTAGTGTTTTTTATCTAATCTACCTACACAAAAGGCCATTCCACCATCTCTGATCCCTACCCACAACAACCCCCCCGCCCCACACACACACACACTCTCTGCCCTCCGTTGTATTAATGTGTGTGTGCTTGTTAGAGAGAGCCTGAGTATGTGTATAATGGCATGTAATGGAATCTCTTTTTGGACAAGAGGTTCTGAGACGCCACAGGAAGGATAGAAACGAAGAAAGAGAGGGAGCAAAGAAGAAGTGGGATAGGTGATGGATGAGACGTATCATGCATTATTTGTAAAAAAAAAGGATTCAATCCTTCTTCCTTTCCCCTCCTCTTGTCTTTGAAGTATCTATCCCCTCAAGTGTACAGTAGATCGGTTCCCCAAGAAAAGGATTCCCCGCGCACCTCAAACAACCTCTTCAGATTAGTGCTCCCTCATGGGAAGGGAAGAGGAAGGAGGGAAGTAGAGAAGTAGAAAGGAAGGATGCACTTTAAAGAGCAGTCACTCAGGAACGGAGGTGGGGGTGATCCTCTAGTGACATTTTAGCTGAGTGATGAGATTCACAGGCTGTGTCTCTGCTTCTCCAGGGAGATACATGCATGTTGTTTGTGTATGTTTCCAGTTGTCATTTTGTAGCCCAGTGACAACTGGCCTACCCCTTTGTGGCGCTTTGTGTTTGCGAACACACGCAGCGTGCCCTTCAAGGGCTGGTAAAGAGCTGAAACGGCTGAAATCATTATCATAATACTGTTCATAGTAGTTTTCACCTGCATCCCACTGTCTTCTTCATCAGTGTAACTTGCTCAGGTGTGAAAGCTAGGACAAGACCCTCAAGTATACAGATGCATGTTCTCAGGAACATTTATGAGCCCCTTAACTCTATCAAGGAAATTATGTTTCGTCCTGGTTTGTTTTATAGCGGGATTATGAAAAAGCAATTACCATGAAACTTTGTCTAGATTTGGGGCTTGATGCAAAGAAGAGCCATTCAATTTTGGTGCGGCTCTGGATCAGGGGGCAGATCCACGATTTATATTTTTCAAATTGATGAAGAAAATCAGGCATGTTTAGGGGACTTATATTTAGTGTTCAAATTTTGGTGTAGACATGTATAAATTGTCTAATGAAGTGAATTTGTTTTATAGGGGAAGCTTTGCAGTGTTCTATAATGATATATCATGACACAGCAAATAGAAAATGATAAACTGAAATAATCAAAATCAACAGAAGGGGACGATTTAAATAAATAACAGTAATACTGAGTTATGCCCATTACCCTCAATGTACTGTATGTAGTTTAAACTAATAGGGAATAGGGTTCATATTTAGTAACAGCAACAGGAAACATCTATAATAGATGATTCAAATTGTGTGTTTTCTATTAAACCGGATGACTTACCACTCTTGGTGTGATCAGTGGGTGGGGGCCACACAGAAACACAGAATAACAAAGAAGTGTACATTAACAGTCATTAATAATCAGTGACAGGTCAGACCAAAGGCCATTATAGCAGCATGAAAGGCTCTCTCTGTTAGTGTGTGTGTGTGGTGCATTATCCTTCCTTCTCCCCTGTGTGTTGGGCTCTGTTATGGGACCCGTCATCGCGCTACATAACTCTCCTCTGGTGTCTCCTCATGTTTCTGGTGAGACACAGTCCTTCTCATCCAAGTCAGCTCCATAAATCACCACTTTGTCCCGTCTGTCACACCTGAAACGCACACTCAGACGTTCACATACAGTCGAAACTGCACGCAATTGCTCCCTATGTAGCAAGAGCGTTAGGTTTTGCATTACTTCCTGTCCTCTTATAGGCGACAAAGGCTTATAAAGGTGAACACAACAAACACACACACAAGTAACAAACAATCCCACACAGACTGGCCCCTCACGTCCCTCTTCATGCTGTCATGTAGTGAATATGTCGGAACTTACGAGGAACAAGGCAGGAGACACCGTCCGAGACCTCTGCTTTGTTGCCTTGAAACCGATCCCCTCAGATGCACTGTATAGCCACTCAGGACCTCTCAGCACACACAATAGCTCTTTGGTAGACAAAAAGAAGAGAAAGAAAGAGTAACTCTAGAAAAGAACTGTGCTTACCTCTCTGTTCTAAAGTAGCTACCTGCCTGTGGAGATAATAGACGAAACAGGGACGGAAGAATGGAAGAAAAAGTCATGGTTGGGAGGGAAGGAAATACTCAAGAACAAGAGTACCTACTTAGCGCAGGAAAAGGCAGGTAAAGAGGGCTGTAATTAGGCAAGAGAGAGAACAAGAGGGGAAAAAGGGCCTATAGGGGATGAATTGTCAACCTAAGAGAGCCACTCAAGCATGGAGAGAAAGTTGGGTTGAGGAAAATCTTCAGGCTGTGAACCTTTTCCAAGATTGTGCACATGGTAAAGGGATTAGTTGGATGTTTGATTATTTATAGATGAGAGTGTGATCCTGTAAATCTGGTCTGATGATAAGAAAAATAGATTGTGTATATACTGCACAATACTCGTGTTATGTGTCGGCTGTCCTGACTTAACTGAGAAGATACAAAACACACCATTTGCTTAAGGAAAGCCCTTTGCTGCATTTCAATAAATATTGGCCATATTCACATATCACCGTTTGTCTCATAGTGTTTCAATGTTTTTGGTATTCGTACAAAAGAAAATGTCAAACAGAGATGAAGGGAGCAATCTAGTTGAATTCATACTCCATGATCAGCTGTCGGTGACCGTGGTGATCATGGATTATAAATGATGATCACGTCCAGAAACCAGTGTACTGACGCTAATACAGGGGAAATGTGATCTCTTTTCCTGGTTCTTGTCAGGACACATGCTGCTCTGTTTAAAGACTTACTGCTGGATCCTGATAGTTAGGAATTACAACAATCAAGTCTGGATGTAACAAAAGCTGCACCTTTTGAGGACATGCCTGATTTTTTTAGATGTTGCGAAGATGAAAAGTCAGTCTTTGAAATTTGTTTTGGAGAAACGAAAAATCCGGATCAAAGAAAACTCCCAGATTCACGATTGTTTAGTTGGCGGCAAGGGCAATACCATCTAGAGTAGTATTATCTGAGTTTAATGGGTACATGTGTGTGTGTGTGTCTTCAGTCTGCACGAGTTTCAATGTTAGCGCTCTTGATAGAATACTGGACCTTAATGCAAGCAAACACATTTCCCCAGCAGACAGGTCTAATTATTTCTATTGCGGAGGTATTCTCTCTTGAGTGGAAAGAAACTCTGAGACACACACTAACATACACAACTTCCCTGTGGAGCGTGTTCGCTTCATGACATGTTTTCCAACTCAGCGGCATCTTCCTCAGGCCTCTAATAAAACAGGGATCAAAGACAACCAAGCAGACCTGTCATCTCACATACACAGACAAAGACTTGCATGCAACAAACGTACATTTCAGTTTATGTGCATGAAACTATGCTTGTGTGAATCATTGTCTATTCCATGTTCTCATTAGCCATAGTAGCATGTGCAGACTTGCCATAATACCATGTTTTGTTTTGTGCTGACATCCTGTAAACTATAGTATTATCAGTTATTTTACACTTAATGTCTCCATTCTGCTCTGAGAGTCTGACGAACAAACTGAGCTTTTGTTCTCGAGGCTTATTGGACTTTCATCACTTTAAGAAAGGAGCTATTTTTACTGTTCAGGTAAAAGGCAAAGTTTCAGTTTATCAAAACAGTTTGTGTTTCAAGACACATACCTCATTGTTAATCCTACATATAATTAGTTTGTCTGTTCTGTTGACATGTACTGAACCGCTGAGGGACGTTTTCAGCACTTCTTCCAGGATCAGCAGAAATACCTCTGTCCAGCCCTATGCGTGAAACACTATATCTAGCTAATGACTAATCTTCCGTCAGATTTATGGAGCCTGTAATGTTAACACATCAGGACGCTGCTATACTCTGTGTGACAGAACAGTGCGCTATCGCCTGTTCGCCTTTTCTCAGACTGTTTTTTCTTTGCATCTAAAGAGCGGACAGCTGGGAGTCATCTCTTCTCGATGTGTCCCCCCCCGAGCCCCTCTCTCCTTGAGTAAGCCCTGACTACAGTAATAAGTGGACCGTGAAACCCAAGCAGTCTGCGTGAATTTGAGGCTCAGGCTTTTAATAAAGGCCAGCTAAAGGAGATGAGCAAGGTTCATTTGCTCTCCGAAAACATTGTGTGTTTTTCCAGCGCTTTGTTGTCATAATTACAGTCCCTCATGGAGGAACAGTGAGAACCCTCTGATTTCTCGCCTCCGCTGTGTGTGTGAGTGTGAGAAGTATCTAATTTCATTCTCTCTTAGAAATATATCCATCATATCTCCTTTTTTCTATACTCCCGTTTCTCTAAATAATTATTCATGCAGTCACTTTAAAATATCACAAGAAGCTGTGACCTCTCACCCTTGCACTCATTGTTGTTTGTTTGCAAAGTTGCCTATCAGGAACTGACGTTGTATTTATATTGAAAATATTGAATAACACTGAAAATATTATCATGAACAAGTTCTCATGAAATCTGTGGAGGGTGTCTGATTTCCGACTTGTTGTTCTATGTGTCGTCTAAAAAGAGTTCATCCCTGTTTTAAATAACCACACACAGCCGGGCGTAAAGCCTGCGGTCATATCCTCCTCCTGCCAAGAGCTTGGTGTCTTTTGTGTATTTGTTGTTTCAACACAGTGGAACTTATAGTGAATCCTGCAATTGGGGACGACGGCACACATTCTCACAGGGCCCTGTGTGCGTGCTCTTCGTGGTTTTTTGTGCTGTTAAGTGATCTGACAAGCGCTTTGTTTGGAGCATGCTGAGGCCTTTTGGCTTGGAGATCATCAAGGTTTCTATGCCAGCCACAAAAGGCATCACACTCTTGATTAACACACCCACTCCCTCTTTTTTTATGTTCTCCCTGCCAACGTTGTTCTCTCTGAATTTCATCAACAAACAAACACTGTAAGCCTTGTCATAAATCATGGGCTGTATTTGTAAGACTCGATTTCCTGATTGTGCGTTTGGAGCGAAAACAAACCGTCTAAGTTTATCAGCAGATCAGTTAATACGCTGATGGGCTCTGGTGATTGCACTGGCCCCTTAGATTACACACAGGCACACACACACACGCACAGTGCACACTAGCAGTGCATCATACACTGTTACAACGTGGTTCTGTAAGTTGGCTGCATGTCTTGGCAACAGTTTGTCGTACATTAGTCCTGTTAAACCCTTGACGAGTCTAATCCCAATCTTTTAGTTGTGAGTAGGTCTTAATGATTGTCTGAGTCCTCGCTCAGTGGTTCTAATGTTTCAACACTGATGAAGCCACATTCCCCCATAATATGATCTAATCCCACCTCTCGTCCCTTCTCTATCCCTCTCAGTCATTTGGGTCACAAATCTCTACATGGCAATTTTAGGTCAGACCTCTTCATGCCATCAAGAATTATCTCTCACCGTTTTAATCGTCTCTCTCCACCCTCTTTGTCTCTGTCTTATATCTTCCTATCTTTGTGTTCCTCCCCCCTGTACAGGAGATTTCCCTGGTAGGCCCGGAGTCTCCATCAGAACAGGCCAGGAGGGTCTTCCAGTCATTTGATCCTGAAGGTAATGAACGTGTTTGTATCGTTTATTTATTGTGCACGTGGTCATTATCTTGCTGACTCATGTCTCCTGCTCTTCGCCCCCTGCACACTTGTTTTTATGGATCATACTTTATTTGCTCATTAGTTCTCCAGGTAAATGAAGATCCTGGCACACAGATGTACTTTACTAATCCAAACTTTCAATTTAACACAAAACAAAAAAGTGGAGAAAACAACATCTGCCTGTTGGCTTCTTCCTGTTTGAGCAGATGCATCTATAACCTCCATTGTTCCCTTGGTCCCGTCTTTCTTGTTTCCCGTCTCTGTTATTTTTCTTCAGCAAACATAAACAGTCTTCCCGGTCTCATCTCCACTGTTGTTGTTTAGGCTGGTGAGATCAGCTCCTCTAACAGCTGAATCAACCATCCTGCTGTTTCCCTCTCTTCTTCATTTTCCTAAACCTAGTATCTTGTCACTTCCAGGTGACTGGGGTAAAAGGGGAAGGACACAGAATAATGACAATAGGAAGTTTAAGTGAAAAAACGAAAGTCGGAAGAAATTTTTCACTTATCTAGCCTCAAGATTGCAGTTCATGCCTTAATGAGAGAGCAGTGAAATTAAACATTTTGTCTCGACATCTGTTGTGTATTGTTTCTCCTCTGACGTGGAGAAGAAAGAGGAGGCAGAGATGTGTAGAGTCGCACTCAAGACATGAGCACATTAACAACACACACTTAGAGATATTCATTTTGAAAGAGCATCCAGCCAAGGACCTGACTAAATCAGCACTTGTAACTCAAACATTCATATTTATGTGTTGTTACTGCTCTGTGCACTTCAACAGAAAATATTTAAACATCCACTGTCTGTCACCTTTTTTCCTCTTTTATTTCTCTTTCTCTTCGTGTTCCACAGAGTGTGCAAAGACACGCAAGCAAATGCCAGGGCTATAGACGATGTACTGTACAGGACACACATGCGTTCACACTATGTAGTCTGTGCACATATGCCATAGCCAGCAGCGCAGTTGAGTGCTGTGCAAAGGGCCCATAAATCTGCCCGTGTCACATGGAGAGTCAGCACAGCCCCCTGTGTTGTGGGGAAAGGGCGCCAGACGCATTCACACACACAACAGTGACTCACTAGTCATACACTCAGAAACCCACTATCTCCGCACGGTCTGTGAAAATTGTCGTGTTTGTCAGTGTCCCTATGTTGTTATGTGGGTGTCTGTGTGTGTGTGTGTGTGTGTGTGTGTGTGTTGGTGCCCTCTCTGCTGGCTGTCACACTCTCAGTTGTCACATAGAGAGTAAACATCTGGCACTGAAAAGGCATGACTGAGTTGAGAGCGCTTGTCATTTCATCTTCCTCAAAACACACTTGAGGCTTATGTATGTATCTAAACAACAGCCCACACATGCTCACATGTAGTAAATGCCCGGACACACACACACACACACACACACACACAACCTTTCGGGCAAGAACACATGTTAATGTTTAAAGCTTCTCAGCTCAGGTAAAGCAATCATCACGACCATGGAATGTAGGTCAGCGAGAAAGGATGAAGTTTGTGTGTCTGTTTGTGTGTCAGCGTGCGTGTGTGTGTTGGATTTTCCTTTGTTTTTTTTCTATTGTGTCAGACGAGCTAATGCCCCAGAGTTCATGATGTTAATGGTGCTTGTCACATATGGGTGTAGGTAAAGGCTTCCCCTGGTTTTCATCGGAAGCCTGTATTTTATGTTTTGTCCAAGGTCAGCCAGTGCATCAGTTTTTCTTTATGTGTGTCTCTCTCTCTCTTTCTCCCCCTCTCTGACTCTCTTTCTCTCTCCTTCTCTGCAGATAATGGCTTCATCCCTGACTCTCTGCTGGAGGATGTGATGAAAGCCCTTGACCTTGTCTCGGAACCTGAGTAGTAAGTGTTTGCATGCTCAAGGCTTTATGTTTGTGTGTATATCAGCCTGTGTGTGTGTGCGTGTGTGTGGGTGGCTGGCACCTGTAGTGCTTCTTAAGTTCTACCTCCTAAGTCATGGCCAGGCCGGGTCAGCCGCCCTGTGCTCATGTTTCACTAGCAGCTAACTATAAAGAAAGACCAGAGTGAGCTCACTATAAAAGCCGTTGAAGAATGAAAGAACGAAGGAACGAAAGTCAGAAACTGAGGCTTAGATCATTAACGGCAGGAAGAAAGACTGTGAGAGGGAGGAAACGCTTTAAAGTGCGGCTTCAAACAGAAGCACGTTCTCATTTATGGAACAGTAAGACCCGATGCTGCAGCCAAGTCACCGGACCACTGATCTGCTCTGCAGACCCGCAGATGGCTGATGCATCACAATGCATCTCAGCAAACTGTGGGGATGGGGGGGGGTGACTCCCAGTCTCATTCTTTTACCACAGAACCAGGGAGTTATTGCAAGGATTCCACCGTGTGAAAGAATGTGCATCTTTAGTGTTTGGGGGGGGGATGATTGATTTGAGTATGTAGGAGTATTAAATCCAAGTCTTTCATCACTTATGGAAGATGCGTGCAAACTGTTTTCAAGTTGTCTGTGATGGACTAAACATACACGCCTGAAACTGTTTCCACAAATCGTGTGACCTATGACAGTCAGCTGCTACGATTTGTGGTTAACCGACTATGTGGACAATGGCTCCTCTTAGCAAGTTAGTACATAGCTCCCAGGAAAAATAGTCTTTGGATCATTTGATTTGTAGGGTGTCTGGCAGCATTATCTATGGTAAAGATCTGGAAAACGGCAACTTTTCTTTTTATGATGCAATTCAACTTTTCTTTTTATGATGCAATTCAACTTTTCTTTTTATGATGCAATTCAACTTTTACTTTTTAGGATAAAACGCTTGAATCCACCTAAAACTAAAACATTTCCTTTAGATTTAGATCATTCAAATCAATATTGAATAATCATTGTCTCCTAATTTCAGAATTTAAATTGCAGTCTGTGATAAATAATAGCAAAATAGAGTGTCCTTAGTCTTGTAAGAAAATCACTGGGGCTCTCATTTACTGTTTCTCAAGGGAAATACAGGATATTCAATCAATTTCTAAAGATATTCACAGAGTTACATGCCCCGTTGTAACACTGAAATTAAAGAAAACAATTCACTAACTTTTATTTCCTCAATGCAGAGCCATCTTTATCTGTTTGTAATTCTCAAAGAATCCATAAAGCTTCAAATGAAATACATGAGTCCAGACAAACATCATATGACTGCATTGTAACCCTAACACAAGGATGGATTGGACACAAGGAATAAATGTGGCCCGCTCAATGTAGGCACTTGTGTGCACCATCCGCTCATGACTGCTCCTTTTTTAAATGGTGATGTCATTCGCATCATGCAGTGGATGGATAACAAACCCACTGCTAACTGTTAACTCTTCAGATCCCCATGAACACAAATCTTCTTGTTCACAATGTTGAGATCTGTTCATAACTTCTGCAAAGGATGTTCGTTTGTGGGATTGTTTGTCAGAAGGATTATGCAAAAACCTCTAAACAGTTTCCCACAAAGTTTGGTGGAGCGATGGACATGAGCCACTTTCTTTAACATTCCCGAGAGTGTTTTTTTTTAACATTTTGACCAATTTCCAGCACATAATTCATGGATTATGTTGAAAAAAATATTTTGTATTAGGTAGACTGATATCAATAAAGGTGTGCAATACAAAATTTGGATCTAGTTGATTAAAATGTGGTTTTAACAGGGGACTCTTGGGCCTTGGTGGAGGTGTGAGCTCTACTGAGTGTTATTCTAGTTGAAGGTTGTTTTAAATTGCAGTGTGTGTGTGTTTCAATGACACTTCAGCATGGTCACTATCAACTCTGCCGCCCTGCTGCTTGTACAACTTGTACAAATCGATGAGAACATAATCAGTGCTTTCCCCCTGTGTCTGGGCACAACCCCTGCTTCTCTCCTCACTGCCTTAAAAGGGCAATCGGGCCAGATTTTATTTTGTTCACCCCGGAGGAATAATAATAACACTGATCCAACAAGTAGGAATGTCTGGAAAGAGGTATATTTAGTTGCACCATGGATTTCTTGATAATTTGCACCAGTTACCAAAACAGGCATCATAAGTTCGCACTGGGCGATCACACTTTGTCTTTATCTCTGTATTTTTATACACAAGACATCACAGGCTGCTGTTTGGTTTCCCGTGTTGAATTGATCGTGCATGTTCCTCCGGTCAGTTCTCTCTCTGGGTTTCTGCATCTGTTTTCTTCTACTCTATTGATATTTCCTTCCTTCCTTATTTATCACTGTTTCTGTGTCTCAGTGTCAGTCTGGTGAAGACTAAGCTGGATCCCGAGAGTTTGGGCATAATTCTTCTGGGCCCGTTCCTGTTGGAGTTCTTCCCCCATCAGGTATGTAAAAGTCTGTGTGTTCAGAGGTGGACTTCCACTTCAAAATGACCAACAACTTCTCTTCCAGCCTTACAATCCAGAGCCATGCGCACACACACACACCTACAGTAGGTGACACCAATGTCTATTTCTCAAGCATTTGTGGATTTTTTCGTCTCAGCAAATCAAAGGTTTGTTTGCCAGAAACATTCCTGTGGCGTCTCATGTGAAATCTATGCGTGCGATCGACATCATATGACATAACTCGCCGAGGCGTTTGGAAAGAGCAGTGAAAAGCCTTTATGAGGTAGAGCGAGCGAGCGAGGCAGAGGGGGAGAGAGATAGAGGGAAACTGTGTTAAAGTGATCAGGGCTTTAGGGACTCACCAGAGGAACGGCCCCGAGCCGCAAAGAAATTATACTACCATTAGCCAACTGGACACAAACACTCAGACACACGTGGGATTGGGGTGAGGGTTAGGGTTTCATATATAGGGACATAAACACGAGAAGCTGGACACGCTCGCAGACAACACACCCTATTAGCATTCTGCACCTTCAAGCCAAAGTCATGGGAGGTGTTTTGGCTCAGTGTCACTGTTTGGACATTTTTCTATTGTTGGCTGCTTTGTTGTAATTTGAGCTTTGCTTCAATGCACCAATATGCACGCACACCTCTAAATCCAACTCACAGGATATAACGTAATGTAAAGCCTTGCAGGCCGAGACATAAACATGTTCTGTCTGTGGGTTTCCACCCCCGTCGCTATGTGTTTGACCGAAGACTCTTTGACAACACTGCATGTTTTTCACTGTGCTCCATGTCTGAGTTTCAGGATTCAGGAATCCCAGACTCATTTCCCGTCTACCACTACAATGGACTCAAACAGTCCAACCACAACGAGAGGGTAAGAAACTCAGGTTTTTTAATTCCTTCTCGTATTCTCTTACTCACTTAGAATTTCTCTTCGTATTTTCCTGTCATCATTCATACACACATACACACACACACAGTTGGAGGCAGTCTGCCACTCCAGAATAAACAGTAGCTATGCAAGCTTAATAGCCTGTCCATCCTTCCAGAAACCTTGGCTTAACCTCTTGTTTCTTTTGAGTCATTTCAATACGGAGGCCACTGTCAGCAGCCGAGTGATGATGAATGGTCAAACACAGGCCTATTAAGGAATAGGCCTGTGTTTGGATATATCTGTGTTAACTGTGTATTTACATGTGTGTGTTTTTAGGTGGAGTATGTGGAAGGGACAACCCTGGTGCTAGGATTCGAGGACCCCATGGTTCGGACGGACGACACTCCCGTCAAGCGCTGCCTACAGACCAAGTGGCCCTACATCGAGCTGCTGTGGTCCACCGACCGCTCCCCGTCACTCAACTAGCACTGACACAGTCTGTGTGTGTCTGTGTATGTGGCTAGACCACTACTGCTCACCACGCCCCCCTGCATCCCCTCTTTACATTGACTCTGACAGGTCGCCAGGTTGCAAAGACATATAGAGTACGCACACATCCACACGACAACAACACAGACGAATGAGAAAACCCACAGATGTACGCCGAAATGAGATGGAGACACACACTTTGACGGACTACACATCCACGCTTGAGATCCATTTTTTGCATTCTAACTTACATTCCACACAAATTCACAAACTCACCTTTACAGAAAACAAAGGCATTTCTTTTTTACAGCTCTGCTCTGTGCCGACACCTCTGCTACAGTTTAGCAGTAGACAGCGAGACGTTATTAAGAGAGCAGTCTGGGGATGGTTCGAAGACAAGAGTGTGTCACTAAATCACGTGCTGAACCACACGTACAGCCAGTCGACTGAAACACTACTGTTACTGCAGCTATAGGACTGTTTGAGGGAAAACCTACCAAAGCCTTCCACATAGGAGAACACATATATACAAACACAGACTCACACACACACAGACACACATTCACAGCTACTGATAAGCGTTTACAGTTTAAAGGGACCAACCCAGACGCAGAGACCCCAGAGATAATAAGCAGTGGGATTCTTCAGTGTTTTCACCCAGATGGTTTAGCTGCTCTCTGTGAGTGTGTGTGCTTCATGCTCCACACTGGGATGTTGGCCAAGTGTTCATGTATTTATTATCACACACACAAGGTTCTGTAATAAACACTTTTTTTGTTCACATGTTGTGTTGCTGGTAGCTTTGAAATCAAAGACACCCTGTGTCCATTTTCGAATACATTTCATGTCTTGACCTCGACATCAGACCGCCTCGGGTTTCACCGTGTCTGAGGTCTGGTTCCCCCTCTTCACTAAATCACAGGCCAACGTGTTCCGTGTCCCCTCAGAGACCCTGAATCAAGTATTAACTAAATCTCCAAGACACTGATGGTGACTTAATTACCTCTCTAGCCTCCCAAGACAGAACACTGCATTTTACTGTTGGCTCACTATCAAAAATTCCCAAAAGACGACAATGGAAACACTGGCGTTTTATTAGGCATCATAAAATCAGTGGTATGTGGCTACTGTTTTGTGTGTTATTGAGTCATCAGGTAGCAAATGTAAGAGAAGTATCTTTTTACACTATTTACTGTAAGTGCTTATTCCTGGCCTTGGACGAGACCCAGGGTTCGTAACTCTGTTTGTGTTAGTGTGTACAGTTAATGCCTGTTCGGCATCTATGCACAGGAGTTGTGTAATATGTTGTAATATTGCCTGGGTGTGTGTCTAATGGATCTGTCTAATGGAAAAAGGATGTGAGCTTAATCTGACACATCAATCTGCTTAACAGTTGCATTATAAGTTTGTAAAAAGGGAAGGGGAACATGGACAGCGTATAAAATATAAAGCACTTCTGTGCCTGATCCCTGATCAGAGCACATTAGCAAACTGAGGGGACGTAACAAAGAGCATGAGTAAATTAGTGTATTCCTGAAAATTGGATATCTGTGGGAATTTAATTGGAGGAAAGATGGTGGAGAAAAAATAATCAGACACTGAAACTGCACTACATTAAAACGCTAGTAACATGGTGGACTACATTATAACACAGACGCACTAAGGCCAAATAGGGCAAAAGCCGAGGAATGTGTCTGTCTGCTGCCTCCTCGCTACATCACCATCACCATCTCTCTTGTGTAAGAAGAAGGAAACAGGACACATCTGTCTCTACAGTATTCGCTTCATGTTTTATTGTTTTTTTCCTCTTCTGTTCATCTTAGATTTACATAGAAACAGCTGAGAAGGACCAGACCCTGTCCTTCACCCTCTCTCCCCTCTCGCTCTCTCACACACACACACACACACACACACAAACACTCAACTGTTGCACAAAAAAAGGAACCAGGCAGAAGGTGAATCGACTCCCCACTCATTTAAATGAAACAATAAAGGAAGGGGGATAGAGTTGCAGGACGGATGGAAATCTGTTAAAGGAGGAGTGCGGGGCAGGTATAGAGGAGGAGAGAAAGTTCTCCATCTGGCAGGTCAAGGTTTGGGTTTCTCCTTGTACACTCTTTACTTCACCTTCTCACCTGGTTCTTATCAACTCTGCTGACAGCGAACGCTCCAGTGCCACTGTGACTCCGCTGCACTGTTACTGCACTGAGGTCGGCTGTGGAGTTTGATGCCCATACAGCTCAGTTTAATTGTAAAAAACATCACAAGCTGATAAATTGCAGATTGGTTTGACTGGAAGTGGGTGCACTCTTTCTCTCTCCCCCTCACACATGCACAGAGGGAGAATATTTTAAAGAAATTTGTGATTATTCTCGAGGGCAGGAAACGCGCCATTTTTTTTTATAACGGCTCGGTTGGAGACGAAATACAAGGTGGGTTAATTTATGAACCATTAATCTCATGTGCGTAAAGCGCCTGTGTACATTAGACTGGGTCGATTGGGGAAGGTGGCTATAAATCTCACTTCGGGGTTATTTATTGTTTCAGGTCGAAGCCCCCAAATTCGCCACGGAAAAGTTGGCTGCGCCTTCAGAAGCAGCGGTGACGCGCGGGCCCCTTTTGCGCGCTCAGATGTGGTTTGGTCCTTGTAATATGTGTGTGTGTGCGCGTGTGTGTTTCTGTCTGTGTGTGTGTGTGTGTGTGTGTAGGGGGTAAGGTTTTGTGCAGAGGGCGGGGGCGCGGCTGAGCAGTCTTGCAGCCCGGGCTGTGCGCGGACCTGGTGGTTCGAGGATGTCAGGAGACAGTTTTTGGAGAGCGCGCAGCAGAGCGCACTGATCCAGTGTCAGACCGCCGCTGTGGGACTTTAACCCGGGGACAAAGCTCCATCACCTCACCTGCACCGAGGAACCCTCTCCCGCTCTCAGCCTTTCCTCTCTCCCTCACATTTCCCTCTCATTTCGGGGTTTGAATCGTGCGCAGTTTGTTCTTGGAGGATGGAGCGCGCACGGGACTGTGGCTCCTCCGCTGGGATGGTAGTTCTCGGGGTGCTGCTGGTGCTCTGGCCCGCGCTGGACGGAGTCTGGGGGTTTAACCTTCACGCGGAGCATCCCACGGTTTACAGGGGACCCGGTGGAAGTTATTTCGGTTACTCAGTGGACTTCTACCAAGACTCCGCCGACAGCAACACGTGAGTGGATGAGGTCTCATTGGGGCTCTATAAGTAATCCTGCACTTCTTTTATAACCCATAGGAGGCTCGACTAGTGCAGTTTAATTTAGATTGAAATAAATTAAGCTTCATCAAGTTTGCAGCTTGTATATCAGTCTGGAGCAGGACAGGAGAAAGATGGATTATTAGATTACTGCTCCACACACAGTGAGCCAGAGAGGAAACTGAGATTTATAAATGGTGCACACATGTTTGCATATATTTTATACACCCTCCTGCATGAGTTGCCTGTATTTAACCTTAGTTTTTTCATTCCACCTCCCCACCAGGTTCAATGTGTTGGTGGGGGCCCCTAAGGCGAACACCTCCCAGCCTGGCATCGTGGAGGCTGGAGCTGTCTACTACTGCCCCTGGCCTGGACTGCCTGACAGCTGCAGGCAGATACCGTTTGACAGTTCCAGTGAGTTCCCTGAAAACTTTTAAGATGTGTTACTTCAAAAAAACATTGAAAATAATATCTGACCTGTGACAGTGAGGCGCAGGCCACCACCGATATCATTGTGTTTCTCAAATGAGCAGTTCAGGGAATACATTCAATTAAATTCAATGAGTTTTTATTTCCCAGAGGTGGCCCCACATGTTACTATTTGGAACCGGTGGAGTTTCGTAACCTGTGTGTCTGATACGTGCATGTGTCATGTTGTGTGTGTGTGTGTGTGTGTGTGTGTGTGATTAAATGAGTTGGCAAGAAAAAGAGAGATAAGACATATGGGCCTCATCAACTTGGTCCAACAGAAAAAAAGGTGGCTGTCGGGAGTTTGCTTGTGCAGGTCTACATCATATGGTTTACAATATATTATCATCAAGGCCCACTGTCCAATCAGACTTTGTTTGTGCACCTTGATGTCCCCCATGGTCACCGTTCCATTAGCGTGTGTGTGTGTGTGTGTGTCTATGTGTGTGTGTGTAAGAGGTAGTGAGAGAGAGAGAGAGAGAGAGAGAGAGAGAGAGAGAGAGTGAACAAGTGAAAAAAAATTGAGCTGGGGGGGGGGCTAAACTGTATGCACATGGGAATTTAGTCCCCTTCAGAAGAAAGGGGATTGGGTGAGGTCTGCTTTTTATTAGATCTTGAAAATGTACTCACCTCCCGCAGCCCCTTGTTCTCCATCAGTTTATCCCTCTCTATCCATCTCTCTCTTTTTCTAACGATAGAATCATGTTTGTCTCTCAGAAACAGAGTTAGAGGCAGACTTTACCTTTTTATTGCAGAGCCTTAGTGGCAGCTGCTCTGCTGTCTGAGGGGGAAAAGGCCGTAACGTGAATATTAGATTGCTTTCGAGGTTAACAGAATCTAAATGCATGAGAGGAAAGCTTCGGCAGCTTTTGACACATGATACGAGGATACCAGCAGAGGTCTGTTTGTGCTCTAAACACATATTTATGACCACAAATCGGATGCAGCTTGTCAGCAGCTCGCCGATCAGCTGATGAATCTAAGAGCCACTGGTACCTGAAGGAAGCAGCTGATAAAGCTGACGTCAGTGCTCTGAGCTGAAAGCAAGGCTCCGTGAAGACCAGGGGAAACCACTGAGGAGAGGACGGTTGTGTTGGGTCGCCCTGAAGTTAATTACAAGTTATTTTTTACAAAGAGTCGTAGTGTGAGGTGCTTTACGGGTGGAAATTTGGAGGCTTTTAGGAAAGAAGAATAAACATAGAGGAGTAACTGATGTGCAGCTATGGTGCACGTGTTTATCTGTACTCTGGAATGGGGAGGCTCAAGGTTATTGATGACAGTGGCCATGGTGGATATTTCTAGAGTTACGGCAGATTTTTTATTACAGGTACAATCAGACCGACACACACACACACACACACACACACACACACACACACACACACACACTCATGCAGAGTGAAGTGTTAGCCCTGGTGGTGCACATCTGGTGCACTGTACTGGTTAATATCTGTATCTCGGTTTCATGTGTGTCTGATTATGCATGTGTACCTGAGTGTGTGTGCGAGTGCACGGCTTCGGTGATGTTAGACAGATGTTTTCCGTCATGTCAGTGCAGCGTTGGGGGTGGGGTCCAGGATGGGGGCTGATGTGGTGATAGTGTGACAGATTAGTGATAAATTGCATGTCTATAGCTAGAGTGGAGAAACCTGGGAGTGCAGAATACCTTATTGCTCTACTATGTGTGTGTTTGTGTGTGTGTGTGTGTGTGTGTGGTGTGTGTGTGTGTGTGTGTGTGTGGTGTGTGTGTGTGTGTGTGTGTGTGTGTGTGTGTGTGTGTGTGTGTGTGTGTGTGTGTGTGTGTGTGTGTGTGTGTGTGGTGTGTGTGCGCACGTTCTACTCGTATAAATGTAGCTAATCTTAAATTTATAAATTTTAGAGCAAAAAAGAACTATTAATAATCCCTAATTGTACAGAAATATGCTGATCTAGCACACATCCTGTTTTCCAAGCGTGGTCACAATCACACGGCTCCATACGTCCACACATGGAAGCCACACGTTGAAGTTAATGCTCTGTTAAACACATCGAAACTGGGGTTTGCTGTGTGTTCTAGAGGATTCTACACAAATTTTACCCCTGCTTAGATTAAAAAAAGTTAACGTCTAGCCTCATTTTTGCGATAATGATAGAGTGAAGGATTTCATTTGAGAGTTTTCATCAGATATTTGTATAAAACTACGGATTCTACAAATAAAAATGTATCTAAACTCATCTAAATCATAAAGTCATCTAATAACATTAAAGAAAGAAAATGACTAACCGTCCCTCAGGAGAGCTCACACCCCTGCCAAGGCTCAACAGTCCCCTTAAAATCAGTCAAATGCACCAAATTTCACACAGTCATACTTATCAGTCCCCGAAATATCCTCAAAATGAATTATTCTCTTGGAAAACTGTGAAAATGTACGATGTAAAAAGAAAATCTTTATTCCAGATCTGCATCACAATGTGACAGGTTCATTCTTGAGCCGAATGGCCATCGTGGAAATCAGTTCAGATGTTTTCAGTGAAATCTTGCTTACAAACAAATAAATGAACACACACCAACAAACAGACAAACAGACTGGTGGAAACAGAGGCAGGCAGAGGTAATAGAGCACGGCTAAATACATTTAAAAAAAAAGGAAAGGTGTTTAATGAGGAGGGTCTGCATGGGCCTGAAGACCCACAGCTGGTCTTTAATAACACTGTCTGGGACATATCTACAATAGAGCAAAGACACACATGCACCCACACAAACACTCCCACACACTCTACTCTCACCAAATCTGACACTTTATTGGGGATTCATGTGTGTCTGTGTCTTAAGTGTTGCTACGTTTTATGAGAAAGACTTTGACGGAAAACCCATCAGTATCCTGACAAATGTCCAAATGTCTGTTTCGGGGTGTTTTGATGTTTGTTATAGTCGTGTTAAAGATGTTTCTGTTTGTTCTTGCTTCAGGGACAAATGTTTTCCATTCACACAGTCTCAGTTAAAGGCCTGGATCCACATTACCATGGTTAATATCAGCTGCTTTCTGGCAACACTCTGAAAAGTCCCTTTTATACTCAATGTTTGATGTCTTTGCTACTTCCCCCCTCTCTGTCTCTGTCTCTGTTACTGTCTCTTCCTTTATTACTCTCTCTATCTTCTTCTCTGCCTTGTCGTATTCTCTCTGTCTTTTTGTCTCTCTTTTCCTGCTGTCTCTATCTTCTTCTCTACCTCCATCTGTTCTTCTGTCTCTGTTACTGTCTCCTTTTCTCTCTTTCTCTGCCTCTGTCCCCTTCTCTCTTTCTCTGTCTTTTTCTACCTCTCTGTCTGTCTCTCTGTATTTCTCTCTGTCCCTCTGTCCAGATAACAGAATGATGAAGGTGAATGGCACCAGGGAGCCTGTGGAGTTCAAGTCACACCAGTGGTTTGGAGCATCTGTCAGGACACACAAAGGAAAAGTGGTGGTGAGTGGTGATAGTTTAAAAACTTTTGACCTCTGCCAAGGAGCATATGTTTTCCTCTGCAATTGTTTTTGATTGTTTGCAGGAGTACGCACAAAATAACCCAACTGATGTTTATGATATTTCCTGAAGAGATGGTGCGAATAAATAATTGATCTGAACAAAATGTGAGCAATTTGTTGCAGATCCAAATAAAACCCTGGATCTAATGAATTTAAATGTGGTTTCAAAGGGAACTGTTCAGCCTTGGTGGAGCTCTTGTTCTAGCTTTATTTGCCATTAATGTGAATCTGTGCTAAAGAGTATTATTTGTTGTCTAGGCCTGTGCTCCGCTCTACCACTGGCGCACCGTGAAGCTGAGTGGGGAGAAGGAACCTGTGGGGACTTGCTATGTGGCCGTCCAGAACTTCAGCGCCTACGCAGAGTACTCACCGTGCAGGACCAGTGAGTCACTGTGCAGCCCCGACTCCGACTGCCTACACCTTTCTTTTACTGCTCTCCATCACTCCTTCTTTTCTCCTCTCTCTCTCTCTCTCTCTCTCTCTCTCTCTCTCTCTCTCTTTATCTCTCCCTCTCTCTCTGATGTCATTATGAACACAAATTAACTGTAGTTAAAATTTTGTATAAAGCTATTGCCTTAACAGACCATTTTCCTACGATACAGTATCATCCACCAGTGCAGTAAGTCATAATAGGACATAAAGCCTGAGCACAGTACATTGATTTTTATGTAAGTCTATAAAAAGTAATGTGCCTCAAGTTTAATGTGTCCGTTCACCCTAAACTTTCTGGTAGTATTCAGTTATAAATAGTTTAGGATTTATTGTCCTGATTTTGAAATGTCTGTCACTCAGATTTCGACCTCCATCCCGTAACATTTGACGTGAAAGGTTTTTTTGTTTTGTGTTTTTGTTGTGGCATTGAGCGCTGCTACATCGTCTCTCCTGACAGTGACCACATTATTCAGGATAAACTGACTCTTTGAAATATGAACAGAGTATGTTTTTCATTGGCCTCAACAATGTATTACTCTGTTAGAAGTTTTTTAAAGTTGCCAAGGAAACCTGACTATAATCTAGCTTTCTGAGAGCTTATCTCTTTCTTTCTGCTTCCTCTTCTTTCTGTCATTGATTCTATAAATGGAACGAATGGGATTCCCCCGCCTTGCCCCCAGCATCATGCTTTTATCTCCATTTTTCTTTCTTTCTCTCCCACTTCCTCCTCTAATGACGTTGAATCGGGTGGCACTTCGTAAACAGGAGATCAAAACGCTGCCCTTATCGTCAACTCCATCATCGGAGTTTGCATGAAAATCCCTCACGGATCCCACTCACATACACACACGTTAACATTCACGATCCCTGTAGTGGCTGGTTAACGTCTGTATTTTTATGCTTCTGTCACTGATGACGAATCACGGTTAATCACGTTGAAACGCTATTGTTCTCAGGGGGGGAATTATGTCTCTATCACGTGTCTGAGTCTGAACTTTCTGTCTCCAGGAGCTTTTTTTGCTTCATCTTAAACCTAATCTATGACCGCTCAGCCTACTGCTATAACTCACGCTCTGTTTATACACGCGCGTGTGTAGTTACGCATCATTAAACTTCACCTCAGGGTGCCTCTGAATTGAAGAACAAATTCATTAAGGGCATACGTTTTTTTGTTCATGCACAGTTAGATGCAGTTATTCAAACAGTAGCACAAGCTGTCATAAGTTTTTCTTCATTTCTCTATGTCAAAGCATATGTGTGAGCTGTATCTCAATAAAACTGTTGCCATTATAATGTTGATGCTGGTTCTATTGACTTGTTTCACTCCGTGGTTTTCAGGCGATCCAGACCCAGAGGGGCAGGGGTTCTGCCAGGCTGGCTTCAGTGTGGATTTCACCAAGGTAAAGAGTGCGGCAACAATCAAACATTATCACCCCCCCCCCACACACACACACACACACACACACACACTCTCTCTCTCCCCAGGTCTTGTCCTGTCTCAGGAGTGCATGCAGAGAGGTCTCTTGAAAAAAAACCAGACTCCCTTCGGAGATTTATGGCCACGGGGAAGATGAGAGCCCGTTTGTCCCTAGAGGAGCCCTCCACTCCTGATGTGACCCATCGCCTCTGAACACAATAGACAAAACACACATGCTTATGCATTCTTTCGGTGTATAGTCAAGGTGAACCCTGACCTATGTTTCATGGTCCAGCCCTATACCCTCTATACAGGAAGCTGTCATTCTCAGCAGGATGTCAACAGGCATGACAGCAGGATTCATATGTGCTCTCTCCTACACACACACACACACACACACACACACACACACACACACACATGTTATATACCCCCCTCTGCAAATGTCTATCACATGACTAACCCCAAGTAATTGTATTTATTACAGGACGGAAAGCTGGTGGTAGGAGGACCTGGAAGCTTTTACTGGCAAGGTAAGTGCACCAGCAGAGTGTGAACCTGTGTTTAGTCTCTTGCTTCAGTGATATCATAGATGGGACCGTGTTCAAATGAGAGAAGAGAATGCAAATTAGTTTAACAGTCAGGACAGCACACACACACACACACACACACACACACAGACACACACACACACACACACACGCACACAGACACACGCACAAATGCACATGGAAATCTGTGCCAGGTTTGAAGTTTCATTACAGTCTTACAAGGTGGAAAGAAATGTGTCTCTTTCTCTCTACTGTTAGTCCCCCCCTTCCTCGCTCTTCCAAGCTTCTCTCTGTAACAGTGTAACAGGAAGTGGGTGTTTGGGCTCTGTAATGAGCTGATCAGGGGGTAATGGAGTGTGGAGGACCTGCCCCTTTGGCCCCGTGATAAAGCACAGAGGGCTCTGGTAAAAATAAAAAAAACTCCAAGGAGCGAGGACGAGGCAGAGAAGTACAGAGAAATCTTTTTTGGGGGGGTGGAGTGGCGGGGGGGCAGCGGGAGCGATGGAGGATCGTTAAGGAGATGATAGAAACATGTTGAGGTGGGGAGAGAGAGAAAGATGAGAAGAGACGAGGGAGAGGGAGAGGGAGAAAGATGGATCTTCTGCTTGATAAAAGCAGCGCTGGGGTCAGCTAGTCTAAGCAGAGGGATGAAGTGTCTTAATAGCTGTAGACACAGCCAGAGTGTGTCAGAGTTCAGCTGCTGAAGGGTAACGCTACTCCCCCAACTCCAGGTGTGAGCAGGAGTGAATTCCCTCCTCTCCTCTCGTCTCGTCTTTATTTACCGTAACTCAGTCCTGGAGCAGTTTGTAAGGAACCGGGAGACAGTAATTGATCAGTTGCACTCCCCCACGCTCCATAACCCCACTTCTATCACTCCGCAGCACTTAATTTCATCCCCATGGAAAGATTAAGACGGGATTTCTGTTTACACGGAGGTCAGAAAGAAATATGAGAAAGACATCGGGGGGAATTGGCTCATTGGATGATTCTTTCAAAAGTCTTATTTTATGATGGAGCTCTATTGTTTGTCATCCGAGTCGCTGCTGTGTACGGTTGAATAACGAACGTTCCTGCTTACAAGACCGCACTCGACAGGCCTCGCAGACGGACTAATGGACTGCTCCCTCGCTCGGTGCCCTCAGCCTGGCAGGGCTGGCTGCCTCCAGTTAAAACACTTCCTCTCAATGTTTATAAGAGCACTCAGCCTGGCTTTTTTTATGGCCTCTAATATACCACGATTATCTCCAGCCTTCAGCCTGAGCTATCATTAAAAATAGCTCTTTTATATACAATCTTGTTATCTCTGGGTGTAAAGGGAGACTTCAAATTAGCGTCAGCGACTTATGCCTCCATGTTAACAGTTTGTAACACGGTGTCTCATTAATCAGATTGCAGTTTTATAAAGAGCTGATATGTTATACTGGGAGAGGAGCTCATGGCTCAGTGTGAGTGTGGGAGTGGAGCTGGAGGCGGGGTTAAGAGGGCACGTTTTCCCAACGTCAGTGCACACACACACGCACATTAAGGAGGATTTATGGAAGGTTGAGGTCGGCCATAGATAAAAATCATTTGTTTGTTTGACCTCTTGTTCAGCAGTAAAGGAAGACTGTTGTTTGTTTGAGGGCACCCTATAATTTAAGAGTCTTCTCCGTGCAGAGGACAGGCATTTCCTAGAGTCTTTTTTTTCTTTTAGGAACATATTTTCCCAGCTTTCCCTCCGCCAATGTTTTACTTCTCCACTGCAATGTGTCGTTAGCTGCGAGCATCTTTCATGTGGAGGGAACGGTCCAGCTCCAGCAGGTTTCTATAGCGGAGGGCAGCAGGGCTCCCATCAAGGGGTCCAAGCTGAAACCACTGTCCATGAGACAGATGTGGCTCTCTCACCCTGGGTGTTTATTTATCTCTATTTCTCTCTGCGTGTGTGTGTTTGTGTGTGTGTGTGTGGGTGTGTGTGTGTGTGTGTGTGTGTTTGTGTCTGTGTGTGTGTGTGTGTCTGTGTGTGTGCAGGTCAAGTGATGACAGCAGGGATAGCTGAGATACTGAACGGTTACTCTTTGAAGGCAATCCTGAGAAAGGTTCCAGGAGAGAAATACACCCGAGCGGCTGAGGACACACATGATGACAGCTACCTCGGTAACATGCATTAACTAACATGCACACACACACACACACACACACATATGAACTCATGCATCTTAAAATCAGACTCGGAAACATGACATCACACAGAGTTAATTTCACCCGTATGCAGTCATGTGCAACTGCTCTCCCTCTCTCTCTCTTTAGGTTACTCTGTGGCGGTGGGGGAGTTTACGGGAGACTCTGAACAAGGTGAGAAAACCAATGATTCATTACAACTAACCACACGCAACACCAAAGGAATCCCTCACCAACGACTTGCATCCACCCTGCAACGCTGTCTGAAACCCTGCATGCTTGTATAGTCTCCACGCCCCAAAGCTGGATGCTGGGGAACGCACTGGACGCTGTGATGGGCTGAGCGATAGGGAGCGGACAGCTGGGTGACAGTGTCTGGGACTGAGCTCAGGAGCAGTAATGGGAACTGTCTCTGCACGGATAGGTCGTGACCCTGAGGGGACTGGACTTCAGGAACCACTGATAAAGGGATTTCCTGTCCTCTGTCCGACTGATTAGAATGATTAGAGGCAGACTCACCAGACGTCGTCAGGTCTAGAGAAGGTCCAGAGCGAATTCTAGAGTGGAAATATTTGGTGGAAAGAGACGTCACACTATAAATTCATTAAAGAAAAAAATGCCTTTGAATTCATCTTTTTTCTTGTGTGTACTATTCATACTCAGAAAACGTGATATTTCCCTGACATTTACAGATGAACTACTTTTCCTTGCTCTACTCTCATACATCCAGTTTTGGCTTTTTTCATATCATCAGCTTCAGGTGCTGCTGAAGTTCTTTCCCATGCCATCAGTTTGTAAGCCCTGTAAAGAAACACACAAGGAAACGCAAAAAAGCGCACAGCTCTGTTATTACAGAAGATACAAACGAGTAAAAAAATCAACCAAGCCGCATCATTTTCTTCAAACACTGTGTCAACACGCGCTCATTTCGCAGGACCCCCTCTCCCCTCTCACCACTTCACCTTCCCATTCACAATTTCCTGTCTATCGGAGCCTCTTTGTTAATCACCATTTAGTGGGATCTTTACGGGACAACATTACGTTTACATACCCCCATACCAACCCTGCTAAGTCCCCTGAACCCCCTCCGGCACAACACATGTCAGGGAGTCTTAAAGTGAGCCTTAAGAGGTTACACATGCCGGTTGATGTGATGTGTTGTGTTGTGGTACGAAACTCGTTGTGGTCGTGTTCCCCGACTTATCTTCAGACTGGGGAACTGGTTGTGAACTGGGAGCTGGTAGTGAAGATGGTGCTGGGAATTGCGGGTTTTATAGGTTCGTGGTTGGGCCTGTCGGCTGGAGCTGGAGGGCAGGAAGGGGGGACTCTGTCTTCTCTCGCTGGGTGGGACCCTCAGATCGTCCCTATAAGTCTTCAGCACCGCACTCATCAATCAATACACAAGTAGAGTTGAGAGCTCTCAGTGCGTTCTCAGTCCCACTCAGATGTTCTGACGGGTAATGGGGGGGGTGGGCTTCGTAGGGGGTTTAAGGGTTTAGGCCTTTGTCGAACCTCCGTCGAGCCTGTTCTTCCTCTGTAAGTCCTTCTCACACATGTGCACATGCTAATTTAAATATGTCTGTCTTTGTTTTTCATGTTTTCCAGAGCTGATAGCTGGAGTCCCGAGAGGAGCACAGAACTTTGGATATGTGAGTAGCTGCAGGCGGAGCGGATTTGACAAAAGGCAGAAAAAGACATTTCAGCAGCAACGGCATTGCCCTGAGTTTAAACAAAACAAACGCACACATGGCTTTACAGTGCACAAATGGTCAGTGAGTGATGTGATTAGTTTGGAAAATGACGTGAATCATGTGTGGTGGCCTTCACAGTCACTGGATCTAGTGAAGCTTGTTCTGTGGGATAAGAATGGCTGTGCATATCATTAGGGTATGTTATGTGTAAATGTCTGCATAATGTGGGACATACAATAATAAGTGTGGGAGACATTAGAGACTGTGTTTAGGCTTGAAGGGCGGACAGACTGAAGTGCCTACTGGGAGACTAAGAGAAGTCAATCTGTCCCTGGAGGACAGCTGCTCAGTTCTGTACAATATGGAACACAAACATGAATCAACATGGATTTAACAAATACTGTATGTGCCTCTATGCGTACTGCAGTGTGGCAATAGTTGTCTTATGGGAATTTGTCCCCGGGGCAGACTGTGTCAATCCTCCCTAATGACACACAGCTTCCGCTTCATGTGGAGGGGAGTGACCCCACCTAACCCCACTAACCCTTCTCCACACACACATGACCCCTAACACTAACCTGCAGTGCAACCGCAGGCCTCACCGCACTACATCAGAGTGTGTGTTTTATGTCTGGTCTGCATGTAGCTGGTGCAAGACTGCTCCTTCCTGTACATGCAGTGCTCTGTGACTGTCCTGGAGATCAGGGTCTGTAGCGCACCGTCAGGGTGGTGTTAGAAGGGATGCAGGTACAGGCCTTATTAGAGTCAGTGGGGAGGCTGTCAGCCATCATCAGGTTTCTTCCGGGACCAATTTGACAACTCGGAGTGCAGGAAAGTTGACGTCCAAGCCTGTGATTCAATATTTGTGTTTACACATCATCATCTGTCTGTGTTCGTAAGTCTATCCCCGTTTAGTGTGTCTCTGAGACATCTGTGATTGGGTCAAAGCGTATCCCTCTGCATGTGTGTGTGTGCGTTTGAGCATGTGAGTGTGTACGTGTAGCCCCCCGGCTGTCTCCATGTGGTTGTTATTTTAGGTCTTATGAAGGAATTCTCAGCCTCCCCCCCCCGCGTCTTTCCCCACGACCCGGGCTAGGATGGGGGGAAGGAGAGAAAGATGAGGGAAAAATGGTAAAGGCACAAAGAGGATGGTGGTGGGGGAGGGTGGGGGAAAAAAGAGAGGGATTTCAGCTGAATAAAAGCTTATTTTTTTCGAATGCGGTTTCTGACTTTTTTTTTGTGCATTCTTCATGAGCCTGTTTGTCAGACTGCTTGGCCGTGTTTACCCCTGGTGTGATTCAAATACAAAGCCTTGTGCTTGTGCCACACTGTGTTTAACAGCTTATTTGCTGGTTTTAGGTGGTGATGATCAACTCCACCAATCTGACCTTCATCAAGAACTTCACAGGGGAACAGGTAGGAGCAGCTACACCCACATTGCAGAGCCTCATATCAATTAGTATACGATAGGCACTCACTGATTGGATTTTCATTAGATTCATGATTAAAAGTACAAACTTCTTCTCTGTCTCTCAGATGGCCTCGTACTTTGGCTACTCGGTGGCCGTCACCGACCTGAATGGAGATGGGTGAGTAGACAAACCAACTCGTCACTCCAGATGCATGCACTTGTTTTTTCTTCCCCTGAGGGTCGAAACCACTCTTCGTTTTCCCCTAGGCTGGACGACGTGCTGGTCGGGGCGCCCCTCTACATGGAGAGAGAGATGGAGAGCAAACCCAGGGAGGTGGGCAGGGTTTACTTGTACCTGCAGACGGCACCGCTCACATTCACCGAGCCCGTCGCCCTCACCGGCATGCACACCTTCGGACGCTTTGGCACGGCCATAGCACCCCTGGGAGACATCAACCAGGATGGGTACAATGGTATGTTGAGGACCTGATTCAATTCATTGAAGAAATGACAAATAAGCGATGTGAGAGAGACGAGGAAGATGAGGAAATCCTTCGATATATCCTTGCTTCAGTGTATCGCTCTGACTTGTGCTTGTCCGTGCACATGTGTGTGTGTGTGTTGTTTTCAGGTAAACACCTTGGCGGACAAATGTATCTCTGTGTTTTGTCTCTGGGCAGAGGAAATCCTGTCAGGTGCAAGGGCTTGAGAAACCCTCAAGCTTTTCAGCCAATCAGGAAGTGTGGCAAAGAAAAGTTGTCTGAGTGAACTTGTTTCCTCCTGTGATGGTCAGGGTTAAGGCCATGTGTGTGTAAGCGTGTGTGTGTGCTGGGGTTATTTTTAACTCACCAGATGTGCCCGGAGATAAAATCATCTGGGAGTTTTTGTCCGGCTGCCCAGAGTTCATTCCTCCTCAATGTGTTTGTTTTATTCTCCTATTGATTGGACAAAGACACGCATGCACACACGCACGCACACTTGTGCATACACAGAACGAACCAAGCAGCCCGCAGCCCCAATGCCCTGTGTCGACCAAGCCATAAAAATGAATGAATGGATGCACATCTGGCCCTAGCAAGCATCCCACTGATTTATGTTTTATGTATTTATGGACAGCATGTGTTAATTCGTGTCCCATCCTTTCAGACCCTTTAACCATCGGGTCAATAACCACTGGATCCATACTCAAGTTTTCTCTGGCCAGAAACGTAAACCACATGAGGCTGCGGGTCAGGATGTGACAGTGTCTGAGGGGTGTTGACGTGACCCTAGGGGGGATAGAGCACCTCTGCCAGCTGCAGTGACGTGCACAGAGAAAACTCGTTCGTATCCGTGCATGTTTTCATTAATCTGCATTACATACGTCGAGTCGCCACGGAAACATCTTGATCACGGTTTTCAGCAGCCTCACTTCGCTAATGTCAAACTCGTGTCTTCAAGTGTACCTGCGCCATCATGTGTGTCTGTGTAATCACTGACAGATCCCTTTACTTCCTGTGACCACATGGATCCTCTTCATCTTCCGATCGCAGTGACCTCATCACTCAATGTCCGAGATCTCCCAGTAAAAAGCAGAACCATACCTATTCCTCATCATCATGGTGACGTCGAGTTTTCGGAATGTGGCTTTGTTTTTAATTATTTATGAACCAACACATTGTCAGCATCACTGGCCCAGTTCTCCCAGCGAGTCACCGTCTCCTAGCTGGTCCCAGTTTTCATAGTGGGTGTTCCACAGGCTGTTTTCCTGTGGATGTCTGCTTTGTGAGGGATGTTGTTGAGCAATGCCTGTTAGTGACTTTCACATTATTTGAGGACTTTTTTTTTCCGCTCAGTAAGTTGTGTTTTTTACACTGCTATTCAGTTTTGTATACATACCCACGCATAGGCACACAGACACAGGCACTCACAGGCTCTTACACTTGCATACACACATGGTTGCATTTACCCTTTCTACCCCACAATCTGCTTCATGTGGAACCAGTTGTTTAGGCTGAGAGAGAGAGGGGGTCCAGAGACAAACAGGATGTCTAGAGGTGTTTGGACAGTTACAGTCTGCATTGGACATTTAGAGGTTAAAGGCTAAATACTCCAAACTGGTTGCATAGTGAGTCGGTGACCTTTTCAGAGCAGGACAGGTCCTTACGGGTACTATACAGGGGCTTACATGCTGGTTGGCATATAGCTTAGCAAAGAAACTGGAAGTCTTGGTAAGCTGTTAGCCGGGTTCTGTTCAAAACACCACTAGTGACCTTTAAAGGTCACTAGTTCATAATTCTAGTATCCTGTAGCCTATTTCTCAGAGAAGAAAGTTTGGCTCAATCAACCCTATAACATAAAAATATAGAAACATAATTTGTACACTTACTCAGCGTAATTATGTAATTTCTTTAGGGAGATTTTACCTTTGTTCAGAGCAAAGGTGGTTTCAATAGTTTTCTTCATTGTTAGTCTTTGACTAAGCTAAGCTGACTAGCTGCTACTTGTAGCTTCATACTTACAAGATAGATACAAGAACGGTATTCCTCTCAAAAGACTTTCTTTTTGTCCATGCTTTAGTTCATTATATCTGTCTGGGCATGATTAGCTCCGCTTTATAATAACAACTTGAATCAGGGGGAAGCATACAGAGCCCCTCAAGTCCCAAAAGATGAGGATTTTTATGTTGTTCGCACTCGGTTATTATTCTGTGGGCGCAAGATATTTGTTTTAAGAATATGTTAATCACTCAAATGCCCACAGCCACCAGATTTGTACCGTAGCATGGAGTATTCAAGTTTTATTTTCACCTGGGAATGTCAAACAAACGAATGTTCTTGTTGCTCATAGAGAAACAGGATTGTGCGCACAAGTAAAAAAATATCTTTAGGGTGACTTCAGGGGCTCCATAGAAACAGCTTCACTCTTTTCGAAGTAAAAAAAAGCCTCCTATTCTTTAATTAAAACCTTTATCCATTAGCCAAGGTTAAATCATACAGAGCCCCTAACGGGACATGGCAACAAAAAAAAGGTTAACGTTTCTGCTGCGCACATGACATTTTTTCTAATCTAACTACAAGATAGTTTCTGATTATGACTAAGCATAATTTTGAGGCTCATTTTATCATTACTAGTAATCATTAACTATACCCTTGTCGATTGTAGGGTCCACAAAAAATGCCAAGGACTATTTTTTCAAATTAAAAGTTGTAGTCTGACCAGTAGGAGACCATTTATGTGTGTATTGATTTTTGTGACCCTACACTCCACATGGGTGGAGTTATTAATTATTATTAATAATAATAACAAATCCTCAGAATTATGCCTGAATATGTTTTTCTAAAATGAGGGTTCTAATCGGACCAGAAGGAGACTTTCTGCATGGCACTTTCTAGACAGTCCCTGCCCACACGTCTAACTTCCTGCTGTGCAGATATCTGGTGCGCACATGCAATTCTTTCTGGTATGCACAAAAAAAATGTCCATTGTACCAGAAAAAGTATTGCATGTGCACAAGTAACTTTCTTGAGTGCAGCACCCTTTCTTAAGGGCTCCGTAGAATCAAATGTTTCCCATACAGACCAAAACACAGACAATGACCTAAACATTGCCCCGATGTGAAAAGAAGAGTCAAGATAAGAATATTAGTAACATCAATGATATTAAGAAAAGTTGTTAAGAGGCCATGGTCTCCACTGCCAGTAAAGCAAGCTCAAGCTTTTTCCTGCTACCTGCGTGTTTTCCTTCGCTTCTGTCTCTGAGGGGCCTTAACCCGGCTGATGTCTAAAACATGCGTGTCATCCCACAGACGTGGCGGTGGGCTGTCCATTCGGAGGCGAGGACCGTGGAGGCAGAGTATTGATCTTTAACGGAAACAGAGACGTATCCATGCAAGGCTTGGTGCTGAGCCAAGAGCTAAGAGCAGCCTCGACCCCAAGTGGCAGCTTGTCAGGATTTGGATTCACTGTGAGAGGAGGCCAAGACCTGGACAACAATCAGTATCCTGGTAAATACTCACTCTCAACATCTTCTCCACTCCACTCCCAGAGTTATAATCAAAATTCCTTTTTACATTCCTTCACTTCTCCACTTTCTTTTCACCTCCTCTCATTACAACCTTCCTTCTCCTTCATTCTTGACCTCCAAATTTCATCGTTCCCTCAATGCGAGCACTACTCCACTACCGTCCCTATGTTCTCCCATATTGCTTTCCTCCTCTGCTCTGGTAAAGTCATCAGTCAGAGGAAGGGGGTATGGGGATGAGTGCCAGTGAACTGCATTCTTTGGGGATTTTCTAAACTCAAGAAGGAGCGAAAACATAGGATGGAGAGAAAGAAAAGTATGATAATACATTTGCCACACGTTCAGTCTGCCAGACAGTTCAAGCCGCAGCCAATAGTTTGCACAATCAAAGCATTATTCAATCAAATTACATGCACTTCTTTATGTGCTACCTTCAGTACTTACTTTGCCAGACTCTTCCACCTTCTGACTTCATGATACGTATTGGAAAATGCACTCCGATCGCAAGAGACCTGAGTAAGAGAGGACTTTATGTGAGTGGGAAGTTGTTTGTATACAGAAGTTTTGAGTCGAGAAGAAAAGGGGCATTTGAAGCAAAGCAGGTCTTTAAAACCAATGTTTTACTACCTTATTTTCCCCCTAATTTAGAGCCATTCTGTTCTCAACATGACTTTGGCTTTGTGCTTCCACAGATTAGGCTGAAAAGGAGAATTTGTTTAGTTTTACCTTTTTCCCTTTCCTTTTCATTTTGCTGTAATAACAGATTTCTTCATTCCACAAACAGGATATCAAGGGAAATGCACACACACATGGAACACACACAGGTTCACATGTGCGGCTTGTGATCAGTTTCACTGGCAGACGCAGAGTGTGTGTGTTGAGCATGTGCCAGGCTGCAGGTCAAAGCTAGACCCACTGCAGAGATCCTGAATTAAAAAACATTACAGTAAATACACATCAGGGGTTTGCAGGTTGAAACTTCGGCTGGTCGTGTCCCTTTGGGAGGAGGAAGTGAGGTAGAAACTCACGGGTGGTGGAGCTCTCAGCCAACACACACACACACACACCATGTAAACACACACACACACACTGACAAATGTGTGTGTGTGTGTGCTCGTGTCGTCTGTCATTAGAGAGCTGGCTGGCGGAAGTGAGACACGTACACACATGGTGTGTCGTTAGCGGGGTGGTAAAGTCACACTGTTCAAAGGAGCCAGCGATGTTTGATCAGCATTATGAGAGGAGTGCACAGGCGTCTGGGAGACCTGCTCGAGCTGCAGTGTGCTCCCATCTACGCTCGATGTCATTAGTCCACTGCAGGAGCATTAGAGAGAGAAAGGTGATGATTAGCCTCTGCTTTTAGCTTTAATTAGTTTCCTCCAGAGATTAGGTCATGTATTTGTTCTTTTTATAACTTGCACTTTGAAAGCTAGGCGTTACAGAACCCACACTCAGAATTAAATTCTAATTAACCTAAATGAAGCAGGCATCTTTGGAGGCAGCAACTGATGCAGTGGGGGCCACAAAGCGGCTGGAGTTAGGGTCGGGGTATCTGCGTGGCGGTAGGGGATCAGATTGCCTCAGGGTGCATTTTAGGTTCAACCCAGGGGTCAAGGGTCAAAACTGACAATGTTTTACCTGTCAATCACAGCAGCCTGCTGAGAGAGTTACAGACACAGAGACGTGTCAGGGTCAGGGATTTGGATGTGTGTGGTGGTGGGAGGTCATTTGGTTGGTAAGTAGCCGTAAAATGTGTTACCGGGCTCCATAAAAGTAAATCTAGCATGATTTCATAAAAAGTAAGGAAAAGGAGAAACAGTTTCTTGTTCCCTCATCATTAGTTGCACACACCAAGTGTGCCTTCAAACAAAACCTTCCTTATTAAGCAATCCAAAATAAATCCTCCACTAATTTGAACGGCCTATTCCCCTCGTCTGCAGTGTGAAAACTATACTTTTCATTACTGTAATGTTATCTGAGTGATTGAAATGTATGTATAATCGCTGACAGGCTATTGAATATCCTTCTAATAATCCCAGACATGCATTCAAAAATTAAGTAAAGCTCCTTTCCTCTCCTATAAGCACCTCTTTTTTCCTCTGAGTGCCATTGACCTTTGGCCTTTCATCAGCGAGACCTTTCGCCTGCAGCCCAACAGGCAGTCAGGGCCGGCAGCCAGTGACAGCTTGACAGTCTGTCTAAACTCTGGATGGAGGTTGTGTTTTCACAGGCCGGGACAGACACCACCGGCTAAAGCAGCTTAGTTACCGACACTATACCTGCACCCAGAGCTGCCATCACTGAGTAGAGTGTGCACAAGCTGGTTTTGTCGGCCCGTTTGTGTGAGGGGGAATCGGTTCGTTGTGCCTCCGTGCACACGCGCACGCACACAGCCTCAAATCAACAGAGCCAGTCAAGCTTTCCTGTGTGTAAGGAAATGGGATTGACAAGGAAAGGAAAGTGGGCTGTTATTTGATTTAGCCCTCAGCGCAGCCATGAGCACGCGCGCACACACACACACACACACACACACACATACACACACACACACACACACACACACACACACACAAACAAACACACGTCTAACCCCAAAGGTGCCCTATCATCAAATCAGTCTTGTGTCATGCAGTAGTTTTGAGAGCAAACACGAGAGTCGGGATAATGAGCAGAGAGACAACCACTGTATTGAACAGACCTTCAGAGTTGTGGCAGGAGTGGAGTTAGATTTCCAGGTTACACAACTCCAATATCTGGATGAACAGAGGAATTCGGCCTGGGAGCGAGGAGGTCCCTCTCTGTCTCTCTCTCTCTCTCCCTCTGCTGAGAGTATACCTCTGATAGCTTTAACAGATTGCTGTTTGAAGGCCAAGATCTGCAATCCTCTGCCCTCCTTTTCTTTCTCTTATTTCCTAATCTCCTCCTTCTCACCCCCTCCTCCCCTTTAACTTACCTCTCCGGCTGGCCAA
Organism: Pseudopleuronectes americanus; assembly: GCA_038501795.1. Taxonomy (NCBI): domain Eukaryota; kingdom Metazoa; phylum Chordata; class Actinopteri; order Pleuronectiformes; family Pleuronectidae; genus Pseudopleuronectes; species Pseudopleuronectes americanus. The sequence continues at coordinate 12,611,028 of CM076722.1, forward strand.
CCAAAAACCCCACATCTCGGGCTCCTTTCTCATCGCAGGCCTTTTCTAAACAGGACATACACACAGTGCCACACACACTCAACGCAGCGACACGGCACACCCCAGGGGAAGAGGGACCAGGGCCCAAATGTTTAATGTTGTGGTTTCAGGGGGACTCTGACTGCAGCCAAAGGCAGAAACAGATGTGCCTCTCTCTCAGATTCAATTAGTCCCTTTCTTCTTACATATGCAGAGGAGGAGAGACACAGCAAATGACAAGCACAGTCTGAGAGAGAACATTTCCATCTCTGAAGCTGGTTACCACAACATTTCCTACAACTTTCCGCTGTTCCTGGTGCTCAAATGATCATCTGATAACAAATAAGCACATGAACCTTAAAAAACAGTCCTTGGCTCCCACTTATATGTCGTTTTTGTCATTATATGTCATTATACAACTAAATAATTGATTGACACACACTCAGTTAGTTTTTTTAAATAAATAACAGATTCATTTATGAAAATAATCAGAGCTGCGGCACCAGTCGTGTCTCGCTGAGCAGCACGGGGTTGATCAGTGTTCCTCAGGATCTGCCAACTTGGTTTTCCTTCATCTGCCGGTGGTGGCTTTTATCCATTAAGTGCCTCTCGTCAGTTTCACATTGTTTTAATCAGCATGTGTGTTCATATGTTGTGTGTGTGTGTGTGTGTGTGTGTGTGTGTGTGTGCGTGCGTGCATGTGGCTTTCATTGGTATGTGTCCCCTTACCGCAGCCATTAAAAGGCCGGCTCTATTTTAAACTCCGAGGGCCAATTAAAAGTGTGTGTCGATCACAAAAGCCATGAAAAACAAATAAAAATCAGTATATAGAGGAGATGTGTAGCTGCTTACGATTAGGAGATGACTGTTGCAACGCTGCCTTCTCGGAATTGTTGTTGTTTTGCCAAATGTGATTAGAGCGACGTTAAATATTTTAATGGCACTGGAATGCAACGTGGGGTCCCTGTCTCGCAGCACACATCCACCAGTATGAACAGACACACTCACACACACACACACATGCATGATGAACTCACAAATGCACACATTTATGCATTTGTGAGTTCATTTGTTAATGAATTTAGTCTGAACCGGGTCATGTGTGAAAAAGAAAAGCGTGATGTTATCAGAAGGTTAATGCTATATCACATTTGTGTGTATGAGGATCTATGTGTAAGTGCACATGCGTGTGTGTGCGCGTGTGTGTATTAAATGTGAGAAGTCTGTGTTTGATGGAGATTTCTGGAGACCTTGAAATCAGTCCCATCTGGTGCATTCTTTGAAGCTCTCCATTTCTCAGCTCTCCCTCACTCTGTCTCCCTCTCTCTCTCCCTATTCTGCTCGCCCTCTCTCTCTCTCCCTTTTCTGCTCGCCCTCTCTCTCTCTTCACAGATCTGATAGTGGGGGCGTTTGGCTCAAGCGAGGTGTCGGTGTACAGGTAAGAGAGAACAAGGCGTCTCTTTCTGAAGTGCGTCTCAATGTGCAGACATGTGTTATGACATTTGTGATTCTTTTTTGGTGTGAAATTCCATTAGACACTCCCAAATTCTTGCACTCAAGATTGGTGTGTGTGGGTGTGTGTGTGTGTGTGTCTAGATCTCGAGCTGTAGTGTCTGTGGAAGCTGCACTGACCCTGACACCCAGGATCTTGAACCCTGACGACCGACAGTGTCACCTGCCTCAGACAGACATCATGGTCACCTGGTAAGAGGAACACGCTTATATAAATATAATTATAATAAACAGTGCTTTTCATATACTAAACATTATCGATGGAAAACTTTAAACCTCTCATTTGTGTAAACCAAACCAATATGACATGGCTTTCTCATAATATTAATAGATATTGGCTTTCCAATTTGTAACAGAAAAAAAATGTAAACACTATGTTAGAAAAGATCACTTCTGGTCAGTGCTTCTAAATATATCATTTTAACCTCATTTTAGATTTGAGTGTTGGAAACGCATCCCAGTGAGTGGACACTGTTATCTCCCCATCTGTAGTGTTGGACAGTTGTTAACATAGCCTGTTTATATTATTTCTAAAAAGCAGTGCTTTAATAGTCAGGTCTGAAGAGACATTTTCCATTTCCAGATCTGATAGAATGAGAAATGAATGTATCCTACTTCATGACTCAAGCTTTCTTAAGAACACCACTCTCAATTAAAGCGAAAGGCTTTCACAATAACTTTATATTAAACTGTTCCTCTAGATCTTCACCACAGTCGACAATTTGACGTAACTTTTTCCAGCTGTGTGTTGATCCGCCACTTCCGCCTGGCAATGCATTGTGGGATCAAAGAACATCTCGCTGAAAATGAAAAGGGATATTTTTTGTGTGTGTTTAACTCTCTTCATGCACTTCTAAGTTTGTGAGGTCCAGTCTTAGTATAAGATGTTACAGATTACGGACATTTCTCCTCACAAATTTAAGGTCTGTTTGAGAGTTCAGACGTGCAACATATCCTGTTAAAAGTCAAGTGTGTGTATCGTGTGTGTGCATTCGTGTGCACGTGTATGTGTTTATAACTTTGTGTAGTATAATGTATAGACTTTCAAAATCGGACAAACGTGACAAATCACCTCTGTGTTCTAGATGTCTGCCTTCGCCCGAGGTCTGTTTGTCTTAGCGTCTAATGCAATAACTGAAAGAATCCCTCTCATAAAACCTGGAAATTCAGATTTATGGGACTCTGCAATTAATTTGAAACTGCATAATTCTATTTTGATTACATTATTGTTCCCGTGGCTTTGAACAGCCTGGGGGTGGGTTTAGTCGAGGGGAGCGCGTCTGAAGTCTCCCGCTGTTTCGCCACAGCCTTTCGTTGCTTCTCACTTATTGTGCATGGAACCGCTGCAGGACTGTTTGGACGGGCTAAGTGTGCTCGGCTAGTTGCCATCACGCCGTCTGTGTGTGTGTGTGTGTGTGCTGGAGTGTGTGAGTGTTGGCGGAGAGCGAAAAGGGAAAAGGGTTTTGGTCAAATTGAAAGAGCACTAAAATGTGGAATTCTGTAAAAACAAAACTAAAGCTTATTTAAATAAACCACCACGAAGTTTGGGTTAGAGGTATGGAATCAGATAGGACGTAGGAGACGCACACCCACAGACACACACACACACACATGCAGAGGGTTTAACAGCAGCTCTCAGAATTAAGAGATGTCTGAGACTCTTGTGTTTCAAAGGGGTAAAGACTTTTTGACATTTCCGTTGTTTCCCTGCGGTGAGAGCTGGAGAGAGGCATGATGGGAGGTGGCCCCAGTTTGTGCCTCTCAAGTCTTACCGTTACATTCGAGTCTCAGGGTTAAACATTGGGTTTTATGAAAAATAATTATCTGAGCATCATTGAAAAACCCAGGTCTTCTAACAATACTGACCACTATCCCGAGGGTATAGTCCCACAATCCTCCAAAAAAACATTCTCACCATCTGGTTGAAAAACTGCTCGATGCACAGTGAGTTTTATTACAGATGTGGAATCTGCTTCTTATTTTCATAATCAAAGCAAATTATAATTTAACAAGAAATCCTCTTTCTGCCAATAAGAACTAAGATCTTAACATTTAGATGCTGATACAAACTAATGTGGTTTTATTTGCTTGCGTTTTACAGAAAGTGAAATGATAGTGGTTATTTCTGGTGAAACAGTTTAGGAAATAAACTCAAGAAATGGATTGATTGAGGACATGGGACTTCAAGTTTTTATTCCGTTTTAAAAATTCTGGAAATACTTTCAGAACAACCGCAAGTGTCGTTAAAACTGCAACAGAATCTGTGTTTTTATAGTATTCTACGATGGATCAAATGATAATTACTGGTTTGTATGTTGAATGGATCAAACATGGTCCAACAATTAATTCAAACCAGCTTTGCATTATCTTTCTGCTGGTTTCTGGGTTCCACAGCTTGACGCAGAGTCAGATATTTTTCTCAGGAGTCAATAGAAACCAAAAACTGTTTTTAAAGAGATAAATATTAGACCTACATAAATCTGGTGACCAATGTTTCTACTACTTTAACTTAAGGTGATAATATGTCAAGATCATGTTCTCCAGCTGCCTCCCAAGTTGAAAACTGTTGTTGCAGGTTTAAACAACCTTTTCTTTTTTTTAAAAAGATTTGACTGTAGGAGTGGTGCAAAGGGAGGGACATTCCCTTAATGACCAGTCTTAAATTGAAAGTTCCCACTCACTTAGCGGGCGCGTAGTGGGGGGGGAGGGGTCTGTGTGTGCGTATTTGCAGGGAGGGCCGGCTAGAAGTGCGTAGGGTGGTGGAGCGAAGATGCATTTTGGGGGGAAATTACATACAGTAATGAGCAAGCAAAGGGCCCGAGCTGTTGTCAGTAATATGGGGGTAATTTAAGTGCTACACACACTTAAGATCGACACATAGTGCTTATTAGAGTCACACTTGAGCATGCACGTCCGAGTACACAAAACGTGCGCACATGCTTCATTGCAACACATATTAATCACACATGAAATCACCTGGAGAGGTTAAAATTACTTAGGGGAACCACTATTAGACAGGAAACCTGTCGATTATCACACACACACACATGAGCTCACATCTGCAGCGCACGCATTTAGAGCTCATCACCAGTGTTGTCATCTAATGGGCATTCTAATGATTAACAAACACGTCACCAGCATCCACAACATCTGCGATCTGGTTGTCAGGGTCGGTGAACTGTAACCAAACAAAGTCATTTACCTCGTGCCTCATATTGCTGAGTGGTCGGTGGCGAAGCAGGAGGCTCTAATCTGTAAACTTCCTCAGATTAGTAGATATTAAGTCGCTTTCCTGCTCGTGATTAAAGAGGTGATAACACACAAACACATACACACTTACGCATACATCCAGGCAAACACACATAAATAGAGGAAATGCACAAATGTTGCCCAGTCTCCCATGTCTGTCTAATGGATCCATTGGGTCCTGAGCATTATTTCCCTCTGTCCCCTGGAGCACAGGAAGGAAGACATGCCTTGCTTATGGGCCATTTATTTAGTTAGTTAGTTTTATGTAGTCTGGGGTTTTTGTTTGTGATTTTGTAAAGTGGGACGAGTGGAGTCAAACGACAGCAATAAATAAAAGAATGACATCATTGGAGCTTAGGGTGGGGTCATAATTCTATTATGATATATAATTTATAGGCTTATATATATCCTATGTATTTACCACACAACTCGGGCTGATTATGTATAGAAATATATACATCCGATAAAAAGACAACAGAAATGAATGTAAGACACACAATTTGCCATAAGCGATATAGATAATGGATAGAAGAATGGATGTTTTCAAATAAAGCTCCAGAAGTCTAAAAATTATCAAGAATACTATAAAATCCAGAACTTGTTCATAAACACAAAACAAAGTATGTCTAACTCAGTAGAGAAATCCCCGTAAAGATGATTTAAATACCTCTTCTTGTCTTCTATAGGGATGGCAAGCATGTTTTAATAATCTGTTAATCATGCAACATAGCCATCATTCTCAATCTTCTCTCTCTGTTTGTTATTCTTTCCTCCTAATTTCCTCTTCCTGCAGTCTGAAGGTGGATGTGTGTGCAGCAGTGAGCGGCGTGGGGATCCCCAGCTCTGTGGGTAAGTGGCTGTGCACAGTGTGAGTGAGGGGGGAGACAAGGGAAAAAGCTCAGTGGGTGGGACAGGGCAGTCACAGTTTTCGGAACCGGCTTCATCAGACATCTTGTTAGATTTCCCTGCTCGGAGTCGGCCTGCTCTGCCACACCGATCAGAGCGGGGGACAAAGAGAGGATGGAGGGTGGGAACGGGGGAGACGGACACACTAAGTGGGGGTGTGAATTACATTTTCCCACTGTGTAATGATGCCTATATGGCTCTTTATTATATAACCAGTGGAAAAGCACATATAGGTCCTGCAGCAGAGGCACACGGTTTAGGTGTAGCCTCTTTGCCGGAGTTTCTCTACTCACTCTGTCACTTGTTCATCCATCTCCATCTCTTTACCATTTCCTCCGGCCCAGACCTGAGAGCGGAGCTGCAGCTGGACTGGTTGAAAGGCAGCAGAGGGGGAGTAAAGCGAGTTCTCTTCCTGGACACCCAGCAGCCTCAGCACACAGGCATCCTAACGCTGGGTCGCAGCCGCCCACGTGCATGCCTGAGCTACACCATTTACCTGAAAGTGAGCAAACCACACCCGAATGAAGGAGATTTGAATTTTGTTTTGTGTTTCCAAGAGGGATCTGTCACTCATTTGTTATCTTTCCTCTTCACAGGAGGAAGAGGAGTTCAGGGACAAGTTAACCCCCATCTCACTGGCTCTGAACTACAGCCTCGCTCCTCCCCCAGCGGGACAAAACCTCCCACCTGTCCTCAACCACTACAGCAGCACTTTCCTCCAAGAGCATGTGAGTATATATAACATAAAGTAAACTAACTATTTTTCTGTTGAAGTCTATTCTGTGCATACAACATCCACCTCCTGTTTGTCCTCTTTTCTTTATCTGGGCTCTAAAGGGATAAAGTGTGTTGTATGCTTGGCAAAATCTTTGCCTTACTTCTTAGGTTTTCACGCTCAACTTTTGACATTACAAAGTAATTTATACACTCAGTACTTTTCCCCAGTTTGTCCCCTGCTATTCCAATAAATTAAGGATTTAAGTTACACCAAAAACATATATAGCTTTTGACCAACTTAAAACTTTGTATTTGTTTGTTTTGCCAGATGTGCACATTTAGCCTTTACAAAATTATTAACGTGTTTTCAAGTGTATGCTTTATATTCTACATTACTCGTTTGTTGTTTTCCAGGCTTTCATTGTGTGTTGTAATTGAAACAAATGACAAATTCAGTTAACGAGAGTAACTAGAGATAAAAGAAATTACACCAAACCTGACTTCATTCTGAAGCTGGGCACAGTGTATATGTTCTGGGTGTGCAGCAAATAGCCCGAACCCATCAGCAGCAGATTCATTGCCCAAGACCTGGACAACATAACTCTTAACATGTGTGTGTGTCTGTGCTTTTACATCACCTGAGTCCTGGTGTGTCCCAGTTACGTTTTCTTCTATTTGTCATGATGATACCCAGGGTGCCTTAAACATTTCCTCATGATGACCCCCCCTCTCCCGTGCCCCCTCTTCCTCTCTCCTGCCAGGCCTACATTCTCCTGGACTGCGGAGACGACAATATTTGTATCCCCGACCTGCAGCTCTCCGCCAGCATGTAAGACCGACACGGCCACGCCCTCTGACCTCAACCTGTAAACAACCGACACTTCACATGGCACCACAAACACAGACACACACACACACACACACGCTGAAGAAAGCATGTCTGTTAACCTTCACACAATGAGCAGAGTTTACACCGAGGCTGCTCACGTTATAGTTCCATTCACCATGTGTTTGTGCATTAGCCTCGTCTCTAGTGTTTCCAGCTGTACGATATCGCCATGGCAGCGTAACACAAACATCCTGTCACCGTGGACTGACTGACACATGCACATTGTTGGGGTTATTGTTGGGGTCAGAGGGGGATCGCATTCTTTGCAGCTGTATGAATTAAACTTGAAGTCCAATTCTCAAAATTACATCTCACAAAAAACACAAGACAGATGATGTTTTTTTATAAAACCAGATTTTGTGTGTGTAATTTTCTGTGTCCTCTGCATGACTGGAATACTTCTTTTCTCTTTTTACATTGTTCTCCCTTTGAAATAAAACACACATACACACACACACACACACACACACACATACACACACACACACAGGGACCGCTCAGAGCTGGTGATTGGAGATGACAATCTGGTCATGTTGACCATCACTGCGGTGAACCGAGGAGAGGGAGCCTACGAGACAGAGCTACACACACTGATACCACCAGAGGCCGACTACATCGGGGTGGAGCGCAGGGTCGAGGTAAATACACACACACACACAGACACACACATTTGGTCTGCTTACATCTGGTTTGGTGTTCATGTTCATCAGTGCGGATACTGAAAATAGACACATTAGAGCGAGGCAGTTCTCTCATCCGTGTTTGAAGCGTGTACCAAGTGAGCATATAGCAAAAGGAAGTAAGCTATTTGAGGCAGCGTTTACAGTGCGACATCACTTCCTGTTGTGTTTGGCGTGATTGTGGCGAGGCTATCAGCAAGGTATGCTCTACTGGAAACCGCCCAGAGGACCTTATTATGATTTACAAGCTGCATTAGTGACCACGGAAGTGGAGAGGGGTCAACTGCTATATGTGTGTGTGTGAGTGTGTCTGTTTATGTCCGTGTGTGTGTGTTTGCCCGTGTGTGTGCGTTAATGAGTGTGTAATGGGGCTGCTTGATTGATGAGGTTGTTACTGTCAGATCATTCATCACTCCACCTCTCCCTGCATTCCCCCATTCCCCCACCCTCCTCTCCCTCATTCCCGTATTTCAATCCCTTGCTCCCTTCCCACCTTTGATGCTGTTACACTTCCCTCCCTTTTTTTTCTTTTCTTTTCCCCACTTGACTCTAACTGCTCCCTGTTGTCACTTTCATCAACTTTTTCCTTATCATCTCACCAAGTTAACTGTCCTCCTTCTTCTTCTGCTTCTGTAGTCTCTGTCTCAGCTGAACTGCGAGTACAAGATGGTCAATGATTCCAGGATGGTGGTGTGTGACCTCGGGAACCCGATGGTAGCCGACACTGAGGTGAGTTCTTACCCAAAAGCACCACTTCTAACCATCAACTCTAAGAACCCGCGACTGTTACTCGTCAGGTTTAACTCGCACTGACTGATGGCTTCCAATGATTACTGATCATCACCTTGACCCTCGTTCCACACACACTCTGACTCCCTTGACATTGCTTCACACTCACTTTGCGCCGCACAAGTGTGTGTGTGCAGCGTGGAAATAGTTATCCATGCAGCTCACGGATAGCTGACACATGCAGGAAGCCACAGCTTTGTAAAGTAAAGAGTGGGGCCTTCCGTCATGAGACTCCACCACGTTAGTGCACGTATGTGAGTCACAAAGCATGTCAAATGTAGTGTGTTATTCGAGTAAGTGTGTGTGAATTGGGTGAAATGTTGGGTTTCTCTAAAGGTGTCAAGGCCACCACAGAGGTGTGTTGGAGCTCTGGAGGTGACACGCAGCGTTCTAATAAACCAATTATGTGGTCATGTTTCACCGCTGGGGGGAGGGGCACAAAATAAAGCATGTGAAGGGGACAAGTCATGTGCATGTGTGCATCTATGTATGTGTGTGTGTGTGTGTGTGTGTTGTGGTGTGTGAGTGCTCCACAGCTGTCCAGATGTTTCCCATAATTCACTTGCCCTGTTGGACATTCAGGAATCCCAGGGCTTATGCAGAACATACCGTCATGTACCCCATACAGACTGTGGTCAAACTGTGCAGCTCAACAATTCTCATTATTGAAGTTCACTCCTTGTGCCACATGACACAGCTGTAGTGCCTCCCTCGGTGGAGGAGGTGCAGGCCTGCAGGGAAGCTGTTCTTGGCTTCAGTATTTGGCTTCAGTATCGTCTGCCTGACTTAGTCTGGGTTGCTTTTCTTTCTGTCCTGGTCTTGATCTTACTTCAGATGTAGCTTACTCTATGTCAAAGTTTTGATGGTGATTGATAACAATCGAACGACAATACCACGACTACTAGGCCGCAGAATGTTTTTAAATGGAGGAAGTTTTGACCTCAGTCTTATCGATGCGGTTTAGATTCAGTGTGTGAGAATACCTCAGCTAGGGCTGCAAAGGGGCGGAAAATTTCCGGTAAATTTCCGGAAAATTTCCGGAAAGTTTCCATGGGAATATTCAGCTCGGGAATTTTGGGGAATTTTGAAAAGCAGGGCTATTGAGGCCTGCTGTAGTGTGCAGGACTAGTCAGGTAAGTTTCGATGATATTACTGGGGAAAATATGTTAGCATGCTGATTGAGGATTGTTCATCTGTCCATCTAGCCTATTTCTATTCATTTATCCATCAATTGTAAAATATTTTTAAGGATGATTCCAATTGCTACGTGCACTATCTCATGTGTGGAGACATTTCACCCCAGCCAATGTAGAAGGAAAGGCTTTGTACATTTGCAAATACTGTGCAAAGACCTATGTTAAGATCAATCAATCAATCAATCAAATTGTATTTGTATAGCCCATATTCACAAATTACATTCATCTCATAGGGCTTTAACAGGGTGTGGCATCCTCTGTCCTTAACCCTCAGCAAGAGTGAGGACAAACTACTAAAAACCCTTTTAACAGGGTAAAAATAAGTAGAAACCTCAGAGAGAGCCACATGTGAGGGATCCCTCTCCCAGGACGGACAGAAGTGCAATAGATGCCACGTGTGACACAAAGATCCAGAAGCATATAGTCAAGTGCCCAAAGCTTCCTCAGGGTCTGTATATGACAAGGTAAATACAGTTAGTATAAATTACCCACATAATTTCCAGTTTATTCCTGTTAATTCCTGTTAATTCCCGTATATTCCCGTATATTCCCATATATTCCCGTATATTCCCGATAATTCCCATGGAAAGTTTCCAGCTTTGAATATTCCCGGAATTTTGCAACCCTAACCTCAGCTCATTAGTGCTGTCCACAGTCACTGCATAGAACTGTGATGAGGATTCAATTCTTCTGTTTCTATAATAATGACATGGCAGCACGATCATTTCTGTGGAATCCTATTTTGTGGATAAGATTATATTTTGTCATCGCTCTATAAAAGTGCATGATGTGTATTTAAATCAGTGGAACATTGTCCATTGCATTTAGAGTGATGTTTATGATACTGGACAAATATTTCGACACCAACATTCCTAGATTTAAAGTAATGCTGTAAGACTTTAGCCTTAGTTGACCATTGACACACAACTATGGGATAATGGTAAACAATAGGGTTGCATGATCCTTGGGAAAATGAGCATCGTGATTTTCTTCCTTAGATTGAAGATCACACTTCTCTTCCGTTAGCAGTTTTCTTCTGGATTCCTTTCGTTGTTTCTGCCGCTGTCTCTCATTCCCTCTATGTCACTTTCATGTTTTTGCTACTCTGCATCACGGGAGGAACATACCATACGTATCTTTAGTAGCAAAACCCCTGAACAACTTACAGAAGAACAATGTTCTGTTTCTTTTTCTATACATACAGTATGCCTCACTGTACGTATCTTCCTTATAAACATCCTTAGGCTGCCATAGGTTTTTATTCCTCTCACAGCCCGTATTGTCTGTTGACTTTTAATTCATCCCAACTGATATATGGTTGACAGAAACTACAACAATGCCCATAGAAACTTCTCCAACCACAACTTCAGCCGAGACCAACTCTGTCAGTTTTGTTTCAATGAACCATTGTTTTTAAAAAACGTGACGATATACGCTGCTTGTGGTGAAGCTTTGCAGCTTCAAGGAGGTAATAGACAAACACTGGCTGCAGTTGTGTATTCAGCCATATTGTGGTGCAATGATAATTATTTGGAATATACTGTGCGTACAGATCAACGGTGGGGTAGAGTTCGACCACATTGCAAAAGTACTTAGAGAAAGTTTCTTTGGATGTTTTGACGATTTTTCGCCACCGTGAAAATCTACCATTCATTGTAAAAACCAGGCTAAATTCAAGCAGGCCACATCTGCTGGTCCCTCTCCAAAGAACCAAACTAAAGCGTTTGACAGCTGCCTTTTAAACCAGGGTTGAGAGTTGGATACTTAAAACACAGATTTTAAGAGTCATAGTTGACCTCTTTGTTCCACTGCCTCCTCAGACATCTTAGGTTGTCCTCCTCCTCCTCTTCCCCCCCTCCTCCTCCTCCTTTCTCAGTATCATAGCTGACAGTGACGTCTGCTCCTCTCTCTGAACGACTCGTAACCTTCTCATTTGGTGTCTGTCTCCTCAGACGTCCCCTGCCAGGCTTTGTAGTCCCACCACACACACCCCTCACCCCCCACCCCAGGCCCGTCTTTTGAAGTGTTAGTGCGAGTCTGCATGCTGTCATTTCCCTCCCTGGACCATGTGTTTGACCTCATGTTCAGCAGAGCTCAGACATACACACACACGCACGCACGTACTCATGCGCACACATACTGTATGGCGGTGACAAGCACACACACACACACACACACACACGTGCGCTGTTGTCGTACGGTGGATGATGAACCAAATCCTGCACATGTTTTGAGTTACCCTGGAGGACAAGAGATTTAAACTGAGGAGAGACAAGCAACTTAACTGTGGCTTTTAAGTGTATGTGTCTGTGTGTGTTGTCTGCATTTATCAACACACACACACACAGTGACACAAACATGATCTCCCGCCTGTGTAATAACAGCAGAGGATCTAGTTAACAGGGGTTTCACTGTATATTAGTGGACAGCTTAAGACCTGATGTGGCTTTTGATGTTCGGATTGGATCTTAATTCTGCTCTTCGTCATCTCTCTGCCCTCATCTTTCTCCCGTCAAATGTTTTTTTTTACCCATCCTCCTGCCCAGCTGTCTGTTGGTTTGAGGTTCGCTGTGCAGAGTCTGGACGATGCCGGACCGAAAATCAGCTTTGAGCTACAGATCCACAGGTGACACACCCACCGACAGTCACGCATGCCCCCCCCCCGCAACCACCCACTCGCACACACACAAAGAGCTCTTTGTCGTTCTTCTACATAAGTTCTGCGTCTGCCCCGATTCCTGTCACTGTCTGTGGTTTGATGAAACTAGCTGCAGCAACAGGGGAAAGACAGACGTCCACTGTTCACTGTTGCTTCATTGTGTTCAATTCGACACAGAACATCACTAGACAGTACATCAAGCCCATGGCCGGAGGAATTCCTCATGGAGTCGGCTAAACCTAAAAACGCAGCTTCATCATGTGCTTCTCTGAGACTTCGGTTTCACTCGTATTTCATCGCAGCCCCCTCTGTAATGTTTTCTAAGCAGACACAGATTGTAGAGCCCAGTCGGAGTGGTGTGTGTTTTATATTATGCTTTACATTTAATATAATCTCCCTCTCTACAGCTCCAACAAAGATAACTCCAACAGCAACCCGGTCAGTTTGAATCTGTCCATCGTTGCCCAAGCTCAACTGGATTTACGTGGGTGAGTCAAGCATCTTTTGCATGTGACAGAAATGTGGCGTCTGCCCCAGGAAGCGGTGACATCATGCTTTGTTGTTGTTTGCGCGTCTCAAAGATAAAACTGATCTGGTTTCAGTCTCAGCTCGTTGTTGTTTGCAGGACATCACTTCGCCTTTTGAATCCACGGAGCCTGTTTATATACAGATGGAAAACAGCATGAAAACATAAATATGAACTAACCATGTGCACATGGGATACGTAGGAACCTTTGACATGGACGTTGATGCCCATATGGCCGCTGACACACACTCACGCACGCAATAACACACACTTCAAAGCATGGAGCCTTGCATGGCCTTGTTTGGGTGTAGTCACTTCTGTGGACACAAGCAAAAGGGGGACCTGGGATGAGGGAGATGAGGATATACAAGTTTGTCATGAGAAACTGCTCTGACCCAGTTATCTCCATCTAGAATTCAAATTTTAAATTTTAAATCCTACATCACCATAATATCCTTATTAGCTCTAATCTGATGGGACTTGTCCACTTCAAATAAAAAAAAGAGGATAAGGTTAAGAGGTAAGATTTTAAACCAATTTAGCTTATAAACATTACACCACTGCAGGCCAGGAAATCTTCAGTTTAGCCTTGTTAATCGAGTAGAATCAGCTTTGCATCAGCTAAATTCTATATATAATTAAATTAAATATAAAATTACCAAACTGGAATTTTAAGCATTATTAGTACTTATACTTTTATTGATAGAATTTGCTCTGTAGATATATGACATGTATATATATATAACATGACAACTGTTAAAGGATACGCTCAGATTTTTAAGTCAATCTTACCATTACACTGTTTGTTTGAAATATTGTGTAGTCATGAGATGTTCCCTTCTTAGTCTAACTTGACCATAAAAAAACAGACCCTAATAGGCCCTTGTTGGTTTATTTCAAATGAATGTACCCTAAAGTTCAACTGATCAATCAAGATACACAAATTAAATATTAATTAATTTTTAAGTTATAACCCTTTGTGTTTTACTCCTGAGTCACAATCTGATTGTCAGTTGAAGGCTTGTAACACAGGAAATAAGGACTACACACAACAACCAGAGTGTCTGTCACAGGGAGGCAGATAAATAATCACAACGACCAATTACAGCAGTCAGTTAAGATTGACCTGTTCATGTGTGTATGCTCCAGTGTCACTGAGCTGTCTCTCCTCCCTCCAGGGTGTCTCACCCCTCTCAGGTGGTGCTGCCATTCCCCCGCTGGGAACCCAAAGAGAAGCCTGTCAAAGAGGAGGATGTGGGACCACAAGTAACTCACATCTATGAGGTAAATGGAAGCAGGGTGTCTTTGTATTGGTTGGTTGGTTGGTTGTTGTTATCAACAGTGTGAGATTGGAGATTTTTTGACACTTTGATCCAATTTCCCAGGACATAATTCATGGATCTTAATGAAAACAAATCAGGCATACATTTAGGGGGGTTGGTATCTATGTGTGTGTGTAATTTGATGCAGCTTGATTACAATTTAAGGGGCTGTTTGGCCTCTGTAAAAGAATGTGCTCTACCAAGTGCCTTCCTAGTTTAGTTTTTCATGTTGGTGGTCAAAAAACTTGTCTTCACGTGGACTGCTAAGATGAAAAGAGCAGACAAATAGGTGTGGGACATTGTTAAGTAGGCTTCAGCAAGAGGGGGTCGCTGTAAGGTGAAGTAAAGAGAAACACTCGCATACAAAGTAAAAACCAGTAGCTCTATAAAGAAAATTGGGCTCTGGCTGATCAAAGGTCTGTAGCTCAGGAGTAATTACTGGTGGGAAGGAAGGAAAACAAGAGACAAGGGGGTGAAACAGAGTATAGATTAAGGAGCACGGCAAAAAGAGAGGAGGAAGGAAGGGGAAAAAGGTTGATCTTAAAAAAGGATCCAGTGCAATGAGTAATAATAACTTAAAGGAAAAACAAAGGTCAAACAGCGGTACAGGCAAATAGATAAGAGGGAGGATGGCAGCGTGTGTGTAACGTACATGTGATTTCCCTTTGTTTTAAAAAGACGTGTGCTTCGTTGAACCCAGAGTGTGGCAGTGTCTGGCCTGTCCTGCAGCTGATAATGATTTTCATTTGTGGTACTTTTTCCAGTTGGCAGCTGCTTCTTGTTAGAGAGGACAGAGTTTTCTGCTCGCACAGAATTCCTGCCCCGCAGCACCAGGATCATGTCCTGTTTGGAAGACTTGCTTCAGTGTTAATGACCGTGTGTGTGTGTGTGTGTGTGTGTGTGTATGAGGCTATGCATGTGTGTAAGATAGAGAGAAAACACCAGGTAAAAAAGAGGACTTATTGAATTGATGGTTCATTTAGGCCCATAATTCATTCGTCCTCATTTCGATGAGGGACGATGAGCCAAGCGATGCTGTAGGTTTTACTTGACCGACGGCAGCTTTAGTATTATCTTCACTGAAATACAGGTGGCCTGTGTCATCATTCCACAGTTGGTATAACCTGATTATAGCCTCAGTCACTTGAGACCTTGTAATAAGACAGAGGAGAACACAATACTGACAACTCTGCGCCCCCTCTCTCTCTCTCTCCCTAACCCTCTCTCTCTCTCTCTGTCTCCAGCTCCACAACTCAGGTCCCAGCAGTATCCGAGAGGCCGAGCTTCAAGTCGGCTGGCCGTCCCGTTTCCGTGAGGAGAACCTGCTGTATGCCATGGAGATTCAAACTGACGGACCAATTAGCTGCCGGACGAACACCAGCCTCAACCCTCTCGGCCTTCAGGTAACATGAAAACATGTGAACGTATACACACTCACAGAAAACAGCCCGATTTCAAGGCCCAAATATATAATTTTGGATCTACTCCCTTCCTTACTCAATCTCAAAAACCAGCATGCGTACAGCTGTGTCCAGCTTTTATTTATTTCATCGCTGGCGGCTGATTCTTCCCTGAGCTGGTTCATCATTTATACCCGTTTATTTTAAACATCATTGTACTCGTTGTTCTGGCTGCTCTCCATGTTCTTCTGCCAGCTGGCTCAAAACCAGGAGGCTGGATTATTACGCTCATTAGAAGAAATTAGAGCAGGAATGGTCTCAAATATCTATGATATCATCCGTCATTTGAAAAGAAAACAGGCAGTTATTTCTAAAGTGTACAATAAGCCTATGTCTGAATATGAAATACTACCAAGCTATAAGCCTTTATGAAAACAAAATGAGTCAGGACATGGTCAGAGGTCAGACTTTTTTATTTTAGAATTTCTTCCTGATTGGCTCGGCACTTAAAATAAATTGGTGGTCAGACATATTTAGGTCATTTGAAGATGTCACTTTGAGTTTTGTGATTTATTTTTCACACCTCTTCAGCGAAATTATCATGCAAAAACTATGAATTAGTAATAATCCCTAGCTGCAGCCCAAGTGAAAAAGCTTTAGATGTAACTTTTACAGAAACTAGCTTGATCCCCACAAGAGTCCCACCTCTATCTCTGTTCTCTGAGAGCCTTGACTGGAGGGAATTCCAGTTATTCCGTTGTGTCTCTTGTAGCTGTCAGCTTGACTGTATAAGCTGCAATTGAGAAATGAAAATCTCCTCAAATCCTCCTTTCATCCAAACCCTTTTTGATCCGATCCCTGAACGTTATGGGTTTTCTCAGCTGCAGATTTTCTGTCATTTTATTGTATGTTGTAAAACATCTTAAACATCTTATGTTTACAAGCATCCTCTGTCTCCATGTTTACTACCTCCTTCTTATTTACTGTCATGCGAGCCCATATGTTAAACAGACTCTGCTAAACCACCAGTATATGTTTATCTGCAGCTGTCAAATAATGATCATCATACGGGCTAAACACATGTCGATGAGGAAATTAGTAAAACAACACAAAGGAATGTGAGCTATGGAGCAACTACTTCTTTCATTGTTTTACATCTGATCCTTTCTTACGCTAAATGTTACGTCTTGATACCTTTCATCATGTTACGTCACGCTACATCACGCTACGTCACACTACGTCACGCTACATCACGCTACATCACGCCACGTCACGTTATGTCACACAACGTCACGCTACGGCAAGCTACGGCACCCAACATAATGCTACGTCATGCTACA
>CM076722.1:12633230-13023230 GCA_038501795.1 Pseudopleuronectes americanus
ATATTATCAGATGTATCTCAAGTGGAAGCATTGCTCACAGTCATCCAGGTAGACAACCACATTTTTACAAAGTTCTGCCAAACCTCCCTCCTCCCGGATCGTCTTGGGAAAGAATACAAAAGAGAAATGCTGTTGGTTTTTCTTTAGACTGTTTATTTCTTTGAATATATTTGATCAAATGTAAAAAGGAAACATTTGAAGTAAAGATTTAACAGTTTCTGACTAGCGAACCTCCACACCATCAAAAGAGGGAACATTATTGATACTTACTACGTACGATAGTGGGACAAACTGTAACTTAGATTTATCCAGCAAACAAACCCAAATTACAAAATCCTTTTTTTTAAAGTGTTTTTCTCCCATAATTTCCTGGATGTTGAGCTAGTGCAAAAGAAAATGTCTTAGGTGAAGCAATATCCTTTATTCTGTCAAATGAACAATGACGTATTCTTGAACGTAAACTTCACTTCCAAGGTCTGTACATGGGGATCAGTGTTTATCTTCTCCACTGGCGACAAAGGTCATACCAACATTATAATGGAAGACTTTGGCTATTTACAAATCGCTGAGATGTACTGTTTAGAGTACGATTTCTCTCAGACATGCTGTACAAACATTACTTATGTGTATTGGTAACTAAAACACCCCCACCCTATATGTCAAAGTGCAACTCCACAGATCACCACATGGTGGTGCTTACACCATGTCCAACGTTATTTAGAAAGGCTTTAAAATTGTATTTGATTGGGCCTAGTTTAGGCAATTTCAGGGGTTACTAAGCTTTTCCAACAGGCTGATATTGGGGTCCAACTTAAAGTCTCTATACGTTTGTGGTCCACCCACATATTTGTTTTCAATGACGCAGCCTCCTGTCAACACAACTGTTGGTCCTTGTCAGGGCAGGACAATTTTATTGACAATCTTATTGAGCACAGCTCCTCCCAGATTCAACCTGAGGTCTAACCAGCAGGAATAACTGTGTGGGTGTGCAGGGACTGCAAATGATAAGCCAAGCATTATTTTATATTTTCATCATGTCAACAAATCCCAATAAAAATACCACAGCCAACAATGAGCTAATCAAACTAAGGTATTGTCTGTGCAGCTGAGGCCTGATCCATTCTACTCCTCTGATGTGACATTGACCAGAAAAAGACGAGGAAGAGGAGAAGAGAAAACAATTGAGGAAAGAGGAAGCTGTGGCCAGCAGGTCGAGCGGATCGTCCACTAACCAGAAGGTTGGTGGATCGATCCCCAGGCTTCTCCAGTCTGCATCCTGAGCTGACACTGAATGTCTGACAGGTGTGTAGTAAAAGGGCTGCATATATAAGGACTGTATGATGCATCCTTTACTGTGAAGCACTTTGAATGGTCAATAAGACAGGAAGAGTGCCATATGAAATACAGTCCATTGTCATCACTCATGAACATGAACATGGGGCCTTGATGTTGTTTAGCCAAGGGAACATAAAGAATCCTGGAGCTGTCTGATGTTAGCTTCTGACTTTAAAATAATTAAGTACACTTCTGTGACCAGTTTTTAAAGATATGATGTTGTCTGTGGGGCGGATGTGCTCGAGTGCCACTGAGACAGAGAGGGGGATACAAGTTTGACTAATGCATTGTTGGTTTTAGTCTTTACATGAGATTGATTGACAATTAGGAAAACCTTGGAGTTACAGCAGACTCTGCCTTAGAGCATCAATCCCACACTTTATAGATGAGTCTGCGTCAAGATGTCCCTTCAGATCTGTAAAAATACCCATTACTGTTGGGAAATTTAAAAAAGGATAAAGTTTACAGAGAGACGAATGGCTACAGAGACAAAGAATGAAACAGTAGCTCGACTCTGTAACAGTGATGATATAAGAGCACGCAGTCTCGTCAGAGAAAACAGTCACTGGGCAGTGGTAAGCCTGAGCAGTCGGACACAAGCAAACAAGAACAGTCGGTAACTGGGTTTACAAGGAAACACCTTTCAGGAGCTCTAAAAGCTCCATGGCTATCATGAGGAGAACTGCAGCTCACATCCACACAAACTGTACGTTACAGTGTGCAAGTCGGAGGAACTGTGAGGAGGTTGAATAGTGTCGACGAGTGTAGCACATTCATGAACATTGGATCAACACCTGAACTGACCAGAAAAAAACAAAGTACCACTTGTTGTTGGAGAGTTAATGGAATGATTGAAAAAGGAGGCGCTGTGGCACATACAGTACATAAGCTACATAAGGGTTAGAATATCTATACACACACACACTGTACACATTCTAGATACAACTTACTGTACATGATCAACACCTGCCGGCTATAGTTAGCTCTACAACTCTCTGCGTCGCCCTCTGAATAGTAGCTCTTTTATACGTCATCAAAAATAAAGTTGAGATAGTTTTTTCCCGACGTGTGTTTACATTCTCCGTCCCAGCAGAATATAGTTTCCTCTCAATAGTGAACCTGTCGGACATAAGGTGATGTCAAACAGTCATTTTACTCTTTCTCAATATATCTCGTGGATAAGAAACAGGGCCATCACCACCATCCTGCTGGATGCTTCATCAAAGTGCTGCTGCTCAGAACATACACATGGGGACACACACATTAACACACCATACACACACACACACACACACAGACACACACACACTGTTCCTGAGTATGAACTGTAGCATTTTTTATTTTGGCTCTACTCTGAGAAATCGACTAACCGAGAGACGGTACTCTGATAGACCAGGTGTGGACATATCATCATTGAGGAAAACAGGTTTTAATGCTTAAAAACTCTTAAAAAACATGTGCTGCTGTGAACCAGGTAGATTATATACTGTATCTAAGGCCATAGAAATCAACAGGATCCATCTGTGGAGTGGGAGGTACCACGTTCCCATCAATAAGTCAATATTATATAGATACATTTTATTTATCCTATGGTGTATTTGCATTTTAAGTTGCTCAATATTTTACAAATAATATACTGACATAGGATCAGGTGGCTCTGTGGAATGTGGAAGGGGGTCGCTCGTGGTGATCGATTAGAAAACTCTACAGTTCCCCTCAGGGCAACCAAGATGCTCTTGTTACCTCCTTTTATAGGTTTCAGTACAGAAGCTCTAAAAATGATGGAGACTTCACTAACGTCAGAGCCCGATATTTGTCCGGCGGGACCAAAACAAAGATGAGCTGGACGTCATCAGACTCATCATGCTGCTGGAATCAAGGCCCCAGATGAACAATGAATGCTAATGTTGCTCTGTGTGTGTCTGCTTGTCATCGAGTTTGAAAAGGTAATAATACGTCATTTGCTGCGCTGCCCACATTGGCTGAAAAAATTGGAGTATCCAGTTTGGCCAACTGCAGAAGCCACACAAAGACTGGCTAAAAAACTCTTTCAGAGGTATAAGACAGAATTTTCCCTTTTTGTACATTTGTGTGAAACTGCGCGAGGCAGCCAGTGTGAAGGTCGGAAAAAAACACACGTTGTCCTCAGAAGGAATCATCAGAAATTAGCTAAATGTCAAGGTCAAGTTGACAGAGGAATGCACTCATGTGCGCCTGCTGTCACCCGCGTATTGAAAAGCACTGGTGCCAAGTTCTCAGCGTGTTCATCACTGGTGCAGCAGAAAGCACATAAGTGACATCATGAGTTAGTATTGAGGACAAATTCAGTGGTTTACATTCAGGCCTTTTCTCCATTTCTGTATTTGAAGGCTGCACTGACAACAGAACTCATAGCGACCAGCCACACACACACACACACACATATACACACACACACACCTGACTCCTGTGCTCTGTTGGACAGCTACACAGAAAAACCATAAAACACACACTCATGGAGACTGGTGACACAAGCCGACGGTGGTAGCACACATCTGTCATGGTGTGAAAAAAAACAAACCTGCAGTGATAGAAGAGAAATCAAAACTTCATCAGATGCACAAAGGCAGCATAAATCATGATGATGGAGCGTTGTCACAGAAACACCGTGGGTCTCTATTTGACTCATTAACAACACTTCAAACCAAACGCAACACAAACTATACTAAAAATATGGTTACCCACTTTCTACAAGCTGACATCGGGTCTGTGCTCGTTCGCGTGAAGAGAGAAATGATTAACGGGACTGCATTCAACAGGTTTGAGCCACATGACACAAGAGTGAAACGTCTCTCAGGCGAATGCCATTCGTACTCAACATTCATGCTGCATTCGTTTTTGCTTTCAGCATTGATTGCACTGATCTCATGTGTGATACCACGTTATGAAGGTGCTCTACCGTACTTCATCGTGGATATCAGACGTAGGTGAAAGAAAACATGTAAATACTGTGTAAACTCTGTCTATATTACAGTAGTCTGGATAGAGAGAAGGGAGGCGGAGGAAACACAAAGCAAAACACAGGAATTTAAAATTCATGAAAGTTCTCTTAACAGTCTACTCTTCTGCTCAAGAAGCGTTCGCTCCCAGCGCTGGAGTGGCCCTCTATGCTGATTTTAACCTCATGAGGGACGAAGGAGGGTCTGGGCAGAGTTGGAGGAGGCTCCTCCTCGGCCCTCTCAGTCTGGTCTCTCTCCGGAGCCGACCAGCGCCTCTTGCGGGTGGCGGGTCTCTCCAGATCACACTGTTTGGTAAGAGCAGGCATGTCTGTTTTCACTGATTCCTGTCTTACTTCTCCAGTCCCTGAGACTGTCAGCACCGGCCCAGCTCTGTAGATCCCGTCTGCTGACCCTGGAACTAGTCCCAGTCCTGGTCCAGCAACCTGTTTCCTGTCCAGCCTCTCTCCAATGGACGCCTTCATTAGGAGGCCGCTGTTGCCGCCTGCGTTTGGGCTCAAACTGTTTCTGACAGTGGCCTCCACACTGTGGCAGTAGTCAGAGAGGTGACTCGTCTTCAGCTTGGCCGCCAAAGCCTGGCCGTCGCTCGCCGAACCATTCCTCAAGCTGCGGAGGGTCAGCGACACGCACACATCGCCCACGCACAGCTTGGCGCAGGACAGCTCAAACAGTTGGGTGGTCCGGTCGGGGCAACAGGACGACCAGCCCTGACCGAACACAAAGAAGGGGTACTCCAACAGGACCTCCACACACACCTGGAGAGGAGCACAACAAACACAGTCAACTCTCTGCAAAACACAGACTGAGAGACGGACAAGAATCCCCTGAAGATGATATATCCCCCATGTCACAGTTACATAATTTATCCATCAGAGCAGCACTGACAAGTTCACATTTCTGTACCTTTTCCCATATCTATGTTACATAATTTAAGAGAATATAACATATGGTTTCTTCTACTTGCAATTAATGGAATCAAGAAAATAAATTCTGCCACCTGAGCATTGCCTTCTGTAACTGAGGTTAAAATTCTATAACTACTAACCTTACATTTCACTTATGTTCACTTAAGTAAATCTGAATATCTCACCTGAGCTTTGAGCTCGCCCACAGAAAACTGAATGACCACAGCATTGGGGCTTTGCCCACTGTCAATGCGCTCAACAGTGCTGGAGTCGATCTTCAGCTCACTGCTAATCTCAGCACTCTGGATGAAGTCCTCCGTCTTCAGGTCCTCCACACGCTTCAGCTCCCCGTCAGCCAGCTGGATGATGGAGCCTCGCATGAAGAATGGAGGGAGCGCCACAGGCGAGGAGGAGGAGGAAATGGAGGGGGAGGCTTGGATGGAAACAGGGGCTGGGGTTGGGACAGGGGCAGGAGGGGGAGCAGGAGTCGGGGAGGGAGCTGCAAACACTGCCGGTGCCGGGTTTGAGGGCAGGACTGACAGCACTGGAGCATGTGTGGCAGCAGGGGGTGGCTGATGTCCGTCTTGCCCAAGTGCCTCACACCTGGACAAGGCTGTGGCTAGATATGCATGCGGCATGGCGGTGGATATTTGAGGGGTAGTGGTAGCAGTCAGGGCACTGACAGTACGACTGACCTCCATTTCTATGCCGTTATTGGTGCCGCTGACCGGGATGAAGAGGGACTGGCCACTCGGGATCACCAGGTGCTGGGGCAGCGCCGCATGGTAGCTGACAGCATGCTGATTTGCACTGGTGATATAACCAATGATGGGTGACTGTGTAGAGGAATAGAGGCTGGCTGGCAGCTCCTCGGAGGGCAGAGTGGTCTGGATGACTGTGTGAGGAGCAACAGACTTCATCAACTCCGAGGAAGAGAAGGAGGTGAAAGATGAGGACCTGGACACTGGTTTCCCCAAGCAGATGCCTCCCTTCTCAGTCTGGACTAAGGAGATCTTATTTGAGCCAGCGTCATGTTCCTCTCCGTGGTTGGGCTGAGCCACCAGCACCAAGGAGGTCTGGAGTCCTGTGGGGTTTTGGCCATAGTCCGCAGGCAGAAGGATATGTCTGGCCTCATAGCTCTGGACCTGGTGATGGTTTGCCTGATGACTGTGGGCTTTTGCCTGCTTGACCAGCTCCATTTCCCCATTCAGTAGACCCTTCGCATGCCCCTCTGGCTTCTTTCCAATGGAGCCATCTGCATACTGAACCACCAACTGGGAGGGAGTGAGGGTAAGTGTTTGTGGGAGGACGGCTGAGTGAGGGTGGAGCTGGAGGTGGGCTGCAGGTGAATTGACAGCGTTTCCGCTGACAGTCAGAGGTGTTCTGCTGTCCAGATGGATGTACTGGCTGGTGACTTGGGGAGAGTTTGGCAGCGACACGGGCGTCAATTCTGAGGGGGAGAGGCCTATTTGAAAGTGCTGCTCCCCTTTGTTGTTGGGGGAGACGAGGGTAGTGGTGTATCCGTCCAGGTGAGAACGCTGTCCGACTAAGGTGGAGCTGTTAGGCACAGAGCTAGAATTTGTTGAGATGATGTGAGAGGAGATGTAGCCCGCATAAGGGCCGGAGCTGATGAACTGAACGTTGGGTCCCAGCTGGGCAAACTGGATAGTGCCGGCCTGCTGGGGGAGGGCTGTGGAGTAAACTGCAGGCAGGGAGGCCAGGGGCACTGCAGACAGAGGGGCGGCCGAGGAAGGTGCAGACATGGAAGGAGAAGGGGAGGAGATGATACATCTTGGGCTCTCTGCGTCCCGAGACCTGCAACGTTCACTGGCTACACTCGCCAACCACGCTAAGTTCTCTGTGTGGGGACTATGGGGCACCACTGCTGCTGGGGGTGGAGCTGTGGCTACGACCACTGGCCTCTGCTCCAGAGCCAGGATCTCACGCTTCTTAGGAGGCAGGCATCCGTTACTCCGCTCTTGGTTAGATTTCATTGTGCCACCGCGGTTTTAATATTCCCTTGTGCTACTTGTAAGCTCCTCTGAGACGTCCTCTCTTTCACCAGCCCTCAGTGGTTGTGCGAGTGGGCGGGCCTCTCTGTGCACTGTGTGGCTCTGACTCGCTTTGTTTTCACTGGTAGACGGCTCCAGGTCTCACACCAGAGAAGACTGAGTCAGTCCAGCTCCCAAAATGAGCTCCATAGACTTCATGGGGAATCATCTCTGACCGATCCACCTCTTCCACGATGTCGGCAGCAATCTGATGGCAGAGAGAAGCTCGAATCAGACACTCAGATGATGTGCAAATGAAATCAAAACTCTTGGCATATAAATGAATGATCCCAAACTGTTCCAAATGCAAAACAACAAACACCACAACACACCCTTAGACAGATTTCATGACGTTCTTTGTTTTACCACAAGGTGGTACCTTGTATAACTACTGCGTCAGTCAGATTTGTGTTCTTCTAATGAAGTGGAACGCAACACGTAGGCTTCTCCAAGATCAACATGTAGAGATGACCCCTGAGGATCGGCATGGACTAATCTGTCAAAACAGCTTTTGCATGAGTAATGACGTACGACACATGAGAAGTACAGCGCAGGGCTGTGTGTCATCATTTACATAACGAGGAAACGGCTCTTTCATGTTTCCAACACCAGGCAGGAGTTTCCTGGGTTGCAGTGTGTGTGTGTGTCTGTCTGTGTGTGTGCGTGTGTGTGTACCCATGTGTACAGGGTAAGTGTATGAGCATTGCTGTTGGCTGTTATCTTGCTCTAGGGGACAGAAAGCAGAGCAGAGTGAAAGGATAACAGCGCAGAGTAACAGCCTCAGAGGAGCTCAGGCTTTATTCTTTGTTTTAACAGTCCCAGGCCTTGTGTAGAGTCAGTGGGGCAACTATACATATAACATCCACCTCCTGACAGGAACTGGGGGTCAATGGACACATCCGAGACATGAAGTGAAAACAATATGGCTTGAAATTCGATTAGGAGAACGATCTGCCAGAAGTGCAAAAGGGCTCTTTCATAGTGCATGAAAATATTTTGCCAAGGCTTTCCCCTGCACTCCGTTTGTTTCCAGGTTCAAGGGAATAAGTGGACGACGAACCAGGAGAGAGGTTACAGGAAACTGTGATGCATGGAGGGCGTGCTGGTTAAAGGTACTGAAGTGTCTCGTAGCCCGTCAATGTTTGACTGCAAGGCTTTTCCAACATTAAGAGTCATGCACTCCATTTTTAAGTATGCATAGTCACATGCAGCAGCTCTAAAATGTGCACACACAAGTAAACAACGACAACATGCAGTGCATCCATTGATTCAGCAGCATTATCATGCAGCCTCTCCGTTCCCATGAGGTCATTTTTTTCACGGCTTCTTTATTTGATTGACTGCTGTGTCCTGCAGGCTTATCTGTGGGTCAATGCACGGGACTCTGAGTTGTTCATTAGCCAGAGGCGCCATGGAGATGGTGTGTGTATATGACACCGTCCATTCATTTTCTCCCTCCACATTCCATTGAGTGGAGCCCGGCTGTTTGACAGCACTAAAACTGTATTTTCATATTAACTGAGGAGCAGGTTCACTACAGTGGACAGCCGCAGACAGGTTACATAAAGACAGAGGGAGGGAGGAAAGCCAGAAGGCGACCTTGGTCATTTTCTATTAGATGCATCTGCGTCTGTGGAAGGCTTTGACAAGGTCACCGCATCCAAATGCGGCGAAACACCTCAACCCGTGCGATTCATCCGTATACGACTACAGAGCCTGGTGGATCCGTCAGATGCAACAAAGGAGGAGAGCAGCGGGGCTGGAGAGAAACAGAAACCCAGAGAGGGAAGAGGAGAGTGAGGGGGAGGAGTGGGAGAAATGTAAGATGACAGAACTGTGTTGAAGGAGGAAAGGGAGTAAAAGGCGTGGGTGGGAGGTGGAAGGGGGATGGCTCGGAAAGAAAGAAGATTAGGATGGGAAAGGAGGAAGAAAGAATTGGGGACCGGGGAAGAAGACAGAGTGCTGCTTCTCCTGACCCACATTGAGCAGCGCCCGCAGCATCAGAGCGCCATAGCAGCTCCTTGCCTAGAGTTCCCCGGCCAGCAACACAGCCGCTGCTGCACAGGCTGAGCGGTGCACCCCACCTCTGGAACACCGTATCAACACCGTAATGACATCACATCTGAAGCACAAGTACCTCCTCTGATTACAGCTGCACTGGAAGACAAAGCCGGCGTGCTGTGGTTCACAGGCGCCACACACACACGCACACACGCGCGCACAATCACACAAAAACACCCCACAGACTACAGATAAAATATGATGATCCTATTGACGGTGTAATTCCTTTCCTCATTCAACCTGTGCGCAGCGCTCTTTGCACATGGTCACACACTAACACACTTGCATGCACACACACACACACACACACACACACACACACACGCACACGCACGGATCAGCAGCTACAAGCCTCTCTACATTTTCCAGCTTCAGCCTATTATTAGAACACTGACACCAACAAACACACACGGCTCGTGTGATACTATGGAGGAACAAAGGCGAGCTTTCGAGACATGTCACAGCGAGCCAGACAGCACGGGAACACTGAGTCAGTCCCCTGCCTCAGGACTGTCACCTCTGAGACATGGACGGATGGGGACAGGACGCTCTCTGTTCCCGTGCAACACACTGACGCTTTTCAGCTCAGACAGGGGTGAAGGAGTCAGTGATCCCAACACCACCTCCCTCCTCCCTGAATCTCACGCTCTCCCACTATTTACTCCTCACGCTGAACCGCCGCGGCTTCATAGCAACAGCGTGTCCCTGCAGCAGGAGGACGCAGAGGAGGAGAGGCAGCCACTTTGTTCTGTGACACTGTGTTTTCAAAATGCATCTTCTGTGCAGAATCTCCCACAACAACATAATGCAGAGACCCTGTGGTGTCAATGCTGTCATGCATTTCCCCCCTGCAAGATACAGACAGACACACAGCGAACACACTGTACAGCAAATGGCTATATATAGAAAACAAAAACATCATTATCAATCTAAGCTCTTGCATGAAGGGGAGGGGGGGGGGTAGTGCAGGACGACATTTACGTGCACGGCATGAGTGTGTGCGTGTGTGGGGTTCAGAGGACCTCATCTCAACTCACTCTACAACACAGCTGCCTCCACCAACACAGCACAGCAACACAGGATCACTGCTCCCCCCCCCTCCCCCCCCCACCCACCCACCACCACCACCACCACCACCAAGACCCATTTCCCTGCCCCGGTCCCTGCACACCAGAGCTGCCTGTGCCTTTAAGAGGCGGACCGGACCGTGTGGCAGACTGGAGCAGACAGTAAGAGCAGGCGCTGGGGGTTCAGGCTGTTTGTCTCCACAATGACTCCAGAGTTCTGCTCCACACACTCCTCGCACGTCCCCACACACACGCAGAAGAGATGTGCACAAGCGGGCGGTCGCGGCCACCTCCGGCCACACACCGGGATCGATGCCGGCCGAGTCCTGCAGATGTGGGCTGTGGACAGATGCTGTGACCGGAGCCTCCTCCAGGGGCTCGGGGGAATGACAGTGAGAGTAAGCACGAGTGGAGTAGCAGGGGGCAGAACAGATCCTACTATGCCCACAGATCCAGAAGCAAAACAGAAGAAGAAAACGACCCACCCTCCTCCCCTCCTCTGGTTAGAGTACTAAGAATAGCTCACCAGTCTCTCCACAGCCACTGCTTGCAGAGCATGTCCAAAGATTCGTCCTGCCTCTCAGTGAGTGTGTGTGTGTGAGTGAGTGTGCAGGAGACGTGTTTCCTAGGAGCTCCTCTTCCTGAATCTCTCCTTTGTGCTGTTCTGTCCTGGAGCCTGTGTTGTGAGCAGCTCCGGCTCTGCCCTCCTCTCCGGACTCTCGGCTCTGCGGGGCTGGACGCTGCCTCTGCGGGGCCGACGGTGGAAGGAAGTCCCCCCCCACACACACACCCTTCCAACTGCTCAGGCTCACTTGCAAGTCCTGCGTGCAAAGGCTGCTCCAACGTGTGTTATGCAAGGCCACCAGACCGCCAGCTCCCTCTCTGCCTGGCTGCTTCTCTCTCTCCCTCTCTACCTCCCTCCCTCCCTCCTCTCTCTCTCTGTTTCTCTCTCTCTCTCTCTCTCTCTCAGTACTCCACTGACACAGCTCCTCCTCCCCCAGCCAGCCTCATCAGCCGCATCAGGTATTCATTCAAAAAAACACACTCCACTTGGCTCCGAGCCCAGACTACGCTCACACAGAGAGGGATGGAGGGAGGGAGAGGGAGCAGCAGACTGAGGGTGAGGGAGGGAGAGCTGGAGATTCAGAAGAGAGGGTTTGCTCAGACAGACATACTGCATGAATGTGAATAGCTGTGGGATGTTCACCCTGGCACACACGGAGGATTAAATTGTTCAGTGTGTGTTAGAGCGTCAAAGCTGTTTTAATGCACGGCCTTGTTTCCTGTTCATTTTCATATGCGTTTTCCCTGCAGAGACAAATCTCTTCCTAATCTGCCCTGCGAGCTGCCCTACAATTAGAGCCTCGGCTTCTACTCAGCTGCAAAGTGACTGGGAGTAACCCCCCCCACATTCACACAACACACACACACCAAGGTCTCCCCATGCCTCCCCCATCTCTCCCCTGATAACCCACCCACCTCCGGCACTGACACTTGGCACCGTGGCCTCCCTGCTGCCCTCAAGCCTCCTCCTTCACTGCACCCGCTCATCCTCCTGCTCCCGTACAGCTGCTGGAAGACAAAGACATAAATCCAGTGCACATGTGATCTACACACTACATAAAACACACACACACACATGAACTCGCTGAACCACTGAAGTGAGCTGGTGTGTTTCCCCAGCTGTTCCATCTGAGGCACACACAAAAAAGAACATGTGTCGGGTGTCTTTACGGCCAAGGAGGGCTACTGCCTCATCTTCTTACTGTGACTCATATTTCTTCAAGGATGCTACCAGGCCAATGCAAACCTCATGAACTACACAGTCCCCTGCACAGCACAGGCAACACGACAGAACCCCGTGAGACATGGGTCCCTCTACAAGAGATTGCTGTTTCCTTGCCTTGACACATGACTCACTGTAAATTGAAGGTCAGAATTAATGTCGGCTGAGTGAGCTGAAAGCAGCTTTCCGGGAGAAAACTCACAAATCCAGCTCCAGGTGCACAGAGCAGAGATGTTCAGATCCGGAGAGGGACTGTTGTCACATCTGATCTGTTTGTGGCTCAATCCAAGATGTTCCCCTGGATTTGAGTGCAGGGAAAGTCTTCAACACAGATCAGGAATATGTATAATCTCGGTTCACAGCTTCACAGATGCTATTGGAATCTATTGGACGCTGATTCTTTGTGGTCCAACCTGACAGAGGGGTTTGACTGGCCCAGTTGTTGTTGTTGTTCTGAGCACACACACACACACACAACCACAACTAAGGGCTGTGCCTCAAGTGTTACATTCCTCAGTGTGGTGCACACGTAATGAGAGGGAGAGCTCCAAACTATAATAAGATATGTCATAATACAAACATTAACCATATACTGACGAGCAACAGTATTGCAGTAGTAGCAGTAGTAGAAGTAGAAGTGGGACTAGTAGTAGTAATGCAGTTCTTACAACAGTGCCATTCTACAAACCACAGTTGCATTATGCTCACATTCCTCCCTTTTTAAACACTCTGCCTCTCGGTGCCCTCTCATACTGGTGCACTGGAACACAGCAGCCTTCAGTAGAATGAGAGCAGCTGCTGCAAAGTTCGGAGGGAACTTTTTTTCAACAATGATCTCACAGAGCTCAAATTGTGAAGAGATGAATCATGTTACCTTGGAACTGTTCGGTGTCGGACGAAAAGAAGAAAATGTATCCAAGCATCATTACCAGTGTTCAGCTGTGCATCCACACCAGACATCTGCTGTGGCCAAGTGAGCCGGCACGCATGCAGCAGACATGTCCAGACATGTAACACTCGTGCTCTCACACACTTACACACACACAGAGGACAGGGAAGCATGTGTGATGCAAACTCTCATGCAAATAGAATGATTGCACAATAGTTTGCATTAATGAACTCTGTCATGATTTTACAAACACTCCCTGGAACATTCTGACCTTTTCACCCATACTACTTACATATGTAATGACAGGGGTGTAGGAAACACTCAGATCCTTCACAAAAATAGAAGTACTACAATATAAGAATACTCTATAATAAATCAAGATCCATATTCAAAGTTGCACATAAGTAAAAACTAAAAAAGGTGGTATTATAAAAATGTTATTTGTTGTAGTATCAAAGAACTGTTTGGGTAAGCAGGACTTTTATATAATAACAATGCATCATATTTTATCAGTTTATCAATTGTGGCAAATAGCTTCAGCTGTTATTTGTAGTAGAGTGTAAATACTTTAACCAGAGTAATGTAGAAAAGTATAAAGTGAAACTGCTTAAAAATATCGTTAAATCTGTGCTGTAGAATCTTAAACAAGTCTTCGTTTTAGTGAGAACATGCACAAAATACTGAGGAAAGATATAATGATACCTATATTAAAAAGTTCATTATTACTGGGTAATTGCTTTGATTGATAGAAAATAACTTGAAATAGCTATTTGATCGATCAGTTCATCTTTCTTACTATTTTTCAGGTAGAAGAAGCTAAAAATGTTTTACTTTCATATATATTCATACTCCAAACCATTATCATTAAATCAATGAAATCATTGCATCAATTATAATTATTGCATTAATTAATTAATTATTAGCAAGTAGCAACCCCATTGTATAACATACCTTATCAAAAGAAAATGGAGACAACAGTCAGACCCGGGCTCCATTTGAAGCCAAAAGCAATGTAGCTTGTTATTAGCTGAGTTACACAGGATATAGCCTATAGCAAGTAAAACATTTCCAATATGATAATTCAAAATTGTTCATAACCTTTTTTTTAAATGTCATAACTGCTTCTTAAATCACCTGAAGTTATCAGCATCATCAGAGATATTGTGATCTGGGATGGAGGAAGGGGGAAGTTCTGAAGAGGTGTTTTTAACTAAATTTAAAAACTTGAAATAGCTCATCAAACAATAACAATTGACCTATAACGCTGATGGCAAGGAGAAGCTCAGAGCTCAATAGATGAATCAACATTTGTATTGTGGCATACACATCAAAGTACCCAGCCCATGTTGACACAGGAAAGAGGAAGGAAAGAAACACGCAGGCTACAGGTTGATGCCAAGATTTTACAGGAAAGTACCAAGCGTCAAACATACATTTAAAGATGAGCTTTACCTACATTGTTGAAATGCACCTTTTCATGTAAGAAACTATAAGAGAGTACAGCAGAGATAAAATGTGAAAAAGTAATTATGATGAGCAAAACCTTGGGGAGGAGTATACTCACCCCACCACGTATCAAACTTCATCTCTCCACAGCAGTTGTTCTAAAAATGACTCTGGTTTATCCAGATGTTGGTTTTACTTCACATTCTGACTTTTGTCTTGTGAGTTCAGAGGTGACGTTTCCCTCTAATGACTCTTCCATGCAGACCCTGTCTGTGCACTCCTGTGTCAAATAAACCTGCCTGCAGCCCCTTCACAGTCGAGCGGGGGGGGGGAGAGGGTTGTTTTTGCCTTTCTGCCTGGCAGACATGCTGTTTTATTCATCTTGACCTCCATATTTCTACCGTCTCTTAACGACAGTTCGGACAGTGTAAACTTCAAGCCGGAAGCACTTTGATCTCTTTTTATAGCCTCCTCTGCTTTGAAGGCTTCAATTAGCTTCATTTTCAGCTCCTCCATCTGTTGCTCAGAGGTCGTTGAGTTTTACCACCAGGTTTGGAGAGTCACAGACTTTAGCATCTCTACAAATGTGATCAGCTGTGAATTAGTAGAGACACCACACGGGTTCTAAAGTGAAGGTTATCAACACTTGAACTGAAGCCTCCTTTTAATGTTGGTTTGCTGGAGGGGGTGGATTAACTTATATCACTTGAAAATCAACAAAACCGGTTATTTACATGTGAACCCAAACATTTGGAAATAACTGCACATGTTTCTGAGACTTTATATCAGATATAAACTGAGCAAATTAAACAGAAAACTCTGTCATATATAGGGGATAGACCTTTAATGAAAACTGAACGATGTCTGGCCATATTTTATAAAGTGTTTCTATCCAAGCATTTCCAATCTGAGTCTTATTTACCCGTCCACACACACACACACCAATGGCATCAAGCTGCTGACCCTTGGAAGCAATCTGGTCTTCAGTGTGGGCTCTGCTCCGAGGACACTTTGACAGGTGCAGGTGGGTGTTGAACGGCCATCTCTGTGATTGGTAGACAACCCACTATTGAGCCACAGCTGCTCCTACCAGGCTGGAAGAAAATGTTTTAAAAGCTCCATGTTGGAGCAAAGTTCAGTGTGTGTGAGCGGCCACTGGAAAACACTATGCATTAGTACTGAGGGGAATGGAAAGTGGAGTGTGGGTGGTGGGATTTAGAGGGAATCTGGTATCAGAGCGGGAGGTAAATAACCCTGACTCGTTGCTGTCTCAGAGCAGACCTGTCTGCACTGTGGCGCGCTCCAGTTTGGAGGGAACAACATGCACACTCCACGCTATGTGGGGAGAATGTGAAAGCGCCTGCTGCCATGGCAACAAGGCAGCTCCACAGCTCCAGTCCCCATTAAGAAGGATGGGTGGCAACGTGGCTGAAGCTCAATGGTGGTGTAGCATGACACACTGAAAGAGCCTATTGAAAGCCAGTGAATTCAGCAGCTCGTGAAAAGAGCAGGGGGGGACAGCGAATCCAGAAGGCAGGTGATACTGACCTCACCTCTCCGGGTGCACGCGCATCAATACATATTCTGTGTTTATGTTATCCACTCACTTTGACTGTTTTCATCAGTTAATATAGTGAACATGAGCCGTATAATCTTTGATGGATTGTCAGTGAATTTGAAGCTTATTTCCGTAGAGGGATTGTTGAATGGAGTCAAAAGTTCACAGTGACCTTGAGCAGAGTCCTTGGATTAAATGTCTAAAGATTGAAATGTCAACTCCTGGCTTGAATCTCTTTCCTACAAGACCTTTAAGAGTGTAACGTGATTCATGGTTGATTCCGTGGCTGCTCGGTGTGGAGGAGCAGATCGAAAATCACTCCATCAACCTGTTCAATTAAAATGATTAATGCACAAGAGAGATTTTCTACTGGCCAAAATGCAAGATATTTTTTTCTATCCCTGTTGCTATGGAAAACCGATTACTTATGATAGACGGCAAACAGATGAGTCAAGAAACCATGCGTCTCAGCCAAATGGTTGTGGTGTTAACCAAAGGACACCATTAAACTGAATTCTGTAACTCTGTCTCATACCGTGCATTTGGTCAAAGCCAAATTTACCAGGACACAACAGATTTCATCCGAGTCCAAGTGCCAAGACTTTTTTCACTCTGCTGAAAATAGCAATTCACTGCTTACGCACATCTCCGGAACATACTATCGGCAACTGAAGGATTGGGTGGGAGTGATCTGTGGAGGAGGAATTCAGGCTCTGAAGGAACTGGGTAGAATTTGTTCAAACACGTGAACCAAATGAATCAGAAAGACACCAAACAGTGGAGAGAGAAAACTACCACGAGCACAGTATGCAGCCGGGAAACAAAGTAGGTGTTGGTTTTTAATCATAGTTTCCAAAGACGTTCACCGGGGTTTGACAGGAAAGACAAATGAGGAAAAACTTCCTGTGAAATATGATCAGTTACATTTATTAGAACATCAGTCATAATGGGGCAAAAGGTAAAAGTTCTCACCACAGACACATGCTTTCTTATCAGCTGTACGTGGAGCGAGGAACCGGAACATTTCTGAAATGACCTCACTGACCTCAGTGAAAGCCTCAAACATGTAGGTTCAGTACCAGGTTCACACAACAGAGGGCAGTAGACTGGCCACACTACCCTCAAGAGGTGGATAAAAGAAATATAAAATGTATTAATAATGGACGCAAACAAGTCCTTTTATCTTGTTTTCAATGATAATATCTTTTATGTCATATTTTTGGATTAAGAAATTATAGTTCAATGATAAAGAGAGAGCAATACATGAGGAATGAAGGCACTCAGTAGAGCGTGTATCTCCAAGAAGGTCCAACAACAGGCTCCTTAAAGTCAATCAAGCAGAAACAAACTGCACAATATTCTTATCTCATTCTCTTAAATATGCCTGTTTGTGTTTTTTCATCAAGGTCCATTAATTATCATGTGGAAAATTCAAATGAAATTCAATCTTACATGTTAATAACACATTTCTTTAAAATTGTTTTTTTCTAATCATCCTTACAAGCAATCAAAGGGACAAAGTGAAAGCACAACGTCCTTGTTGAAGGTAATGAAAACAGTGCATTAGGTTCCCTCCAGCTTGGATATTCTTTAATATTACTATATTCGACAAAAATGCCTGGTGATTACTTCAATAAATAAATAATACAGCTGATTCAAGGAAAATATGAAACGTCCCAAGTTAAAATCAGTGAAGTTCGATCATTGCAGTGTCTTAAGATTATAGTGACTAAGCAGAAAGTATGAAGCCAGGAGACAGACATATGCTGGTCCACGTGTTTCCCACTAAACAAACTGAAACTGTTTAACTATATAACTGTTTGACTGTATAACTGTACACAGAAAGCAAGAGGCAGGATGTGTCTATAGTAACCAAAGCTACCACCATGGTTGTCTTGACAACTCAAGCTTCTTGCTGCCTTAAGCAAAACAGTATTCAAAAACACGAAACACCCAGAGACCTGATGTTATGTCATGTCAGAATGATATGAATTTTCTCAGTGAGTTTGTGCCCGCCTGATAGTCATGTCTATTTTTAGATCAGTGAAATGAAGGGTACAAGTAGTTGTTCTATTCTTTAACAAAGTTTTTTTCTTATCAGACACACTCATGTGTTCACTATGTTAGAAATAAGTGTATTCATAACAGAAACATGATAAAAGGGTGTGAATACATCAAGCTGTTATGATGCCCACATCCAAGAGCTACTAAAGAGGACAGATACCATCTCTGAGAAAAATGTATTCAACATGTACTTTGACTTTTTAGTTTGGTCCATGTCCTATCTACTAACCCGGAGGAGGTTGGGTTCATGACCTGTACTGCAGCCAGCCACAAGGAGGCGATCAAGAGGTTTTTGACTTCACTGTTTTGGAGCTGTAAAGTTGTCCACCTGTAAAATCTAAGATTATAACTCTCTCCATATGGCACTGTGTCCAAAAAGACCTAGACAAATGACAAAAAAGGAAAGTATGTGTTCAAATTAATGTATGAATATATATATATATATATATATATATATATATATATATATATATATATATAAATATGTGCTGCCCACATGATGCCCTATGGCATTCCTGGTGTCAGAGAGGGCATTCGTCTCCTCTTCATCAGCAGCCCTTTTCTCCATTCAGCTAGAACCCAGCAGCCTGTAATTACTGACTCCACTTGAGAGGAAAACCAACAGGCACAGACACAGTGGGAGAAAGGACAACAACAGTGAGCAGCTTTTCACCCCACACCACCTTTCCACGACTTCCAAACACCTGGAGCCTGCTGTGTGTGTGTGTGTGTGTGTGTGTGTGTGTGTGTGTGGTGTGTGTGCGTGTGGGTTGCCATCAGCTGTCTTTTTGGAATCTCATTTAACATTTATTGAATTTGAGGCCACACGCTTTGTTGTTAACAGAGAACATTTTTTGGTCCAGAATGTTTAGCTCGTTCCTCTGAACTGTATGTAGCTCTTAAAGCGCACACACACACACACAGAGAGCTGTGAGTCCTCCATGCTGCCTGCTGGACTCTTCACCAGCTCCAGAGCGTATGGCGCGCCATGTGTCAGCATAGGAACACGATTTATCAAGCTCGCCATCAAACCACGGACAGTGTGAATTGTAGAGAAGAATTATGCCATTGTAAGTCTTGGATAATATTTGATCTTTGTATAATCAGGAATCAATTCTAGCCCTGCCATTATAGGAGCCACATTAGAATTCCTATTTATGGCTAAACAAATTACCTTTCTTTAATTGTATTAAATTGTTTTATTAATAACTGTCTGGCATTGATTTATTCACCAAAAGGGCTGGGGCATTTACTGTAAGATAAAGTAGCTTAATTCAGTTTGGTCATAAATTCTGATAAAAGGTTTCCCCCTTTTTCTTCCTCTTGCACGTTGTCTTTGGAAGCGATCCAGAGTATATTGATATAAAAACACATTACCAACATGCCTCAACTCTAAATGGGGCTATGCCAATAGATTGTGTGGTGTATGAGCCACACTCATCACTAAACAGTACAGTAATGCTGGCGGTTACTGTGTGCCTATCTTTCCTCTGGTCCCCAGTAAAGCTCTTCACGTCAATGGGATATATTATTCCATTACCTACAGTAATGGCATGGTGCATGGCAGCAGCATGTGGGGGGAGGTCACTGTAATCTGCGAGCACCATCTGTGGCTGTCAGCTGAAGCTGCCACTTAGTGGCTCTAACACAATCACCATGTCAACACTCGCCAACAACTGGAGCTTCCACAGTCCCAAAGTACATGGGACCTGACAGAAAACTGGAGAGGAAAAGAGTATAGTCGCTTAAAACCAGTGGAAAAGTTTGGCCTTTTCTTATATTTAGTAAAGAATTATTCATGTACACGAAGGATGACGTGGTTGATTTTCTGTGATGATAAAGGAGGATATATAACAATGCAGTGGATTTATCCTCCTTGTTATATCATGTGAAAATGTGTATTTGATCAACTAGTATACACTAGGTGGAACCAAACTCAAGCAAGCAAGAAGATGAATACTTTTGTTTCTTTTAGAATTTCCTCTTCTCTCAAAAGATCAAATAGATAAATCAAGAGAATGGGTTCATAGAAAGATTCCTCCATAGTGCAAACCACCTGAGACTGTGGTTGATTCACCCTCAGCACGACAACAATCCGAAGCATAAACCCAAGAAAACACTGCACTGGCTCTGGAGACAAGTCTGTGTCTAATCTTGAGTGGCCCAGATGAAGCCGAAAACTAAACATGAGGACGGCAGTTCAGACACTTCTCATCTCGAGCCTGAGAGGATCTGCAGGTAAGAATGAAAATAACTTTACAAATCTAGGTGACACAAGTTTGTAGTTATCCAAGAAGAATTCAAACTGTAATTGCTTCCATAGGGACCACGTATCTTGGAATGGACTTTGACTTGTGTTTTCACGTTTTCATCATGGATTACTGAGTGTAGAGATATGGAAGGAAGTCCACATACAACTGGATAGACACTTCGTAGAGTGCATAGTCCTGCCAAGGCCCAACAGTGCCCTTATGAAACCACATATAAATTCACTAGATGCCTTCTATATGGATCTGAATCAAATTGTGAACACTCAGAAATATCTGTACTAGACATGGCTGAATACATTTTTTTGCGAAATTTCATGAATTCTTCTTTGGGAAATCAACGAGATTATGAAAAACAATATGTAATAGAAAGCGAAAATCTTGTTTCCGCCCTCTGTTCCGAATCAGATTCAATTGGTTTCTCCTGAGGTGATGACCCACCCACCCCTCCACACAATACAAACAAACAAACATAGATGAAAACCTCCTTGGACTAAAAGTGTGCAAAGGGTGCAGGAGTCTGAATTCGTTTTGATGCCAGTATGCCCTCATTACATAATGCAAGCAGTAATGTAACACTAATGAGTCAATGCATTTTTAGTTCAGAAAACACACTGTGGCGTCTGAATTAGTATCAAAACACAAGAATTATCAAACTGCCAACAAACAGCTGAACGACATCTCATCATGCAGGTAATAATTAGTGGTTTCATTTAATCTTGTTCAATGCAAAACAAAAAAAGGTTAATCATATAAAATGTATAAGACATCTTTTTTTTTCAGTTGCACACATAAGTGTGAAAAGTACTTGTGCTCAGGTTTTCCTATCAATTAAATTAAATGTCCCTTTAAACCAGAGATTTACAGAAGCTGAGCATGAGGCATCAACTCCAAAAGTCTGAGTACACAACTCTTGTGTCAGTTTTCGATGCAAAGTTATACTGCAGGAATAATCTCACGTTTGCACTATTATTAACTTAAACACTGTGCGATACAGGACATTCACCCTCAGTTTACAAGAGCTTGTAAAAAGAGGCAGATCTTGTGTTATTGAAGAGCGTATTCTTCTCTTCGATGGAGACATACTTTGGCACAGGAACAAATTCTGAAAGTGGCATGTAGACATAAATACAGTGTGTGTCAGAGACAAACCAAAGTTGTAGGAAAGTAAAATAGTTCATATCGATGAGCATCAATCTCTCTGCCAGCTCC
Organism: Pseudopleuronectes americanus; assembly: GCA_038501795.1. Taxonomy (NCBI): domain Eukaryota; kingdom Metazoa; phylum Chordata; class Actinopteri; order Pleuronectiformes; family Pleuronectidae; genus Pseudopleuronectes; species Pseudopleuronectes americanus. Next base: position 12,654,868 of record CM076722.1, read on the forward strand.
TCGATGCTGCTGCGTGGTCAGACCTGGACAGTGCCAGGTCTGAGGAGTTCTGCTGGCTTTTCTCAAAGACCGTCATCACACAGTGCCTGCTCAGCATCACTGTACCGCTCTCCATTGGGCTCTTCAGTGTCATCTGGCCCTGGAGCGCTTGACAACTATTGTACCAGCTACCATATCATACACAGTCCGGTTGTGCTGAAAGAACAGAAGTGTGATGAAGGCCGGGAAAAAGAAGGCGATAGAAAAGTTCTTGTTCAAGGCTCTGACGGTTGATCTGTCGAGGGACACAGAGACGGGGGTTACAGTACAAGATGTGAGGCTGCTTTGATTTATTATTAAACTGCTGAAGGACAATATTCAAAATGAACTACTCACGCAGTCAGAGAGACGTTAGTTGCTGGCACTACGTGCACCCTGTTAGGCTGAACCAGAACTGATGAGTCACATGTAACCACCCTGAGTCCAACGAGAAACTTCCCTGGAGTGGCTCCTCCTGCTCCCCAGATACACACGACCTGCAGAGGGAAAGATGAAGGAGATTGAATATTATTGAACATTATATAGGAGGAAGATTAGATAGTTGAGGCTGAGACCACTGTATTGTCTCACATTACATGTTTTAGAATAGAGTGTATGAGTGCTCACCTCATAGAAACACACCAATATCCGGTACACAAGGGCCACAAGCATCATTTTCTGTAGCTCCTCCATCGACGTATCCTCATCTATTTCTTCCACAATGAAATGCATGGCAAACTTGGAAACATCCCTGAAGGGAAAAAGACAAATGTTGTGAAGTTGAACAACATGAACCGAGGTTGTATTGTCTGTCCTGGTTTTATTGTTTACATATGATCCAGTCAGTTTTGATTCAAAAGTGAAATTTCAGGAGCATCCTGAAGACTTTTGGATGACACCCTCCTGTCATCTTCACCTATAGATGGGCTGTGTCAATCTGTACTTTACATTGATTGGTTTGTAGTCAAGAGTGCATCTGCATTTTACCACCGCTACTGCTAACATGAATTTATTGTACTCACGTGATTCCACTGAGGTGCATAATACTAATGATGATGGTTGCTTTGATGAAAAACAAAATGAAGAAATCCACCATCTCAGCCAGGAGTCTCTGAAGAGGCGAAGGAATGTTAAACTCTCGACCTGGGGAGAAGAATTAGAAAAAAGCAAAAGCTCAAGTCAAATGAGTACAAATCCTAACGTGACGGCTGTATACGATTGTTGACAACACGTTATTCAAAAGGCTCCACTCTTCTAGGAAAAGCTTTCCTGAAGACTTGAAGGCTTCCTGCAGCCTGAATCCATGCTGCAAAGATTCGCTCTCATTCAGTCACGGGACGGTTCGGGTGATAAACTGTGTCTCACAGTCAAGTGTTCCATCTCATCCCAAAGGTGTCGTAACTACCTTCAGCTACTGAGGTCATAACGTCCTTGGAGTGTTTTTCGGGATATTTGGCAGGGCCTCACCTGGGGGACATGTACACACACTGCACCGTTTGAAAATGCAAGTCAGGAAACAGTTTGTAGTGTAAGTGAGGATTAAAAAGTTAATAGAATTATATCCCTGGCTATGAGCAGGAGGTATTTGTACTGACTTGGTTTGAAATAACATTAAACTTAAACCTAAGAATAGTCTTTTGCCCTGTGGTTGAGTTTTGTTACCAGTTCTTACACACATCTCGGTCTCATTTCTTCATTGTGCATGGATGTGTTTTCATGGTGAAACAGGACAGGCCTTACTCAAACGGTGGCCACAGAGATGTAACAACACCACTGTTTACAATGTGATTGTGTACCAGAGTACTGGCCTTTTCCTGTAAAGTTGATATATCTAACTCAACCCAAGAGGCAAAAGGAACAGACAGGGGTTTCCACACACTTCTGGTAGAGTGCTCTAACTACTGGTAGTGAAGTAGCTGTGGTGGTCTGGTCAAGTTTCTTTCTAAAGCGCATTTCACGTGATGAGCACAGACTCAACGTGCTTCATGTTAACACTGTGACATGTTTACACCCTGACATGTTTACACTGAGACATGTTTACACTGTGACATGTTTACACTGAGACAACCAGCAGACATCTGTAACCAGCTGTTTATACCTGGTCTCGGTGCGGTTCCGTTCTCCTGCGGCTGCTGCAGCGGCTGCCCGGCTGCTGCTGCACCCGCCTGCAGCCTCCCCTGCCCGGCCGCTGCTCGGCGAGACCCCGGCCGGTGGGTAAGGGGACAACGGGAGAGCAAACGGACTGTTGTACCAATGCGGGGACATTAAATCGAAGGAGGACGTCGCTGTGCCGCCGGATGACTGTAAATACTGAGGGTAGGACATGGCTGACGCTGCTTGCCAGCTCTGCCAGTTCACGTAGCCGGTGTAGTACTGCCACATCCACGCCTGCAGCTGCTCGCAGTACTCCGCCGTGGCGCGGCTCTCCCCCTCCATCTTGCCCCGGTGCTCTGCTCTCCGAGGAGCTTCTTCTCTGGGCGGCTCGGCTCTGCTCGAACACGGTTTACTCTCTCCTCTGTCCACTCCCATGTTTGTGTTTTTCTCGTCAGCCATGTTTCATGATGGCGCAGCGTCACGTACAACGTCTTCCGGGATAATCTGGTTGAAGACGTGTTAACTGCGGAGTAAACTTTACGCTGGATTAAAAAAATGTTTTAAGAAATATAATTGCTTGGGGAGTTAATAAACAAAAATAAACAGTATGTTTCTAGGAACAGACAAAGTCCCAGGACACGTAAGTCCATTTCAAAACAAAATGTGACCCCCCTACGTATTAGGATACAGTGGTACTGTCCATTCAGTCCCTGCAATTACTTCAATCAGCCACAGGGGGGGCACTTCTTCTAAAAGAATGCTGCAGTGAGAGTCTGTCAATGGGGTCATCAAGTTCATCTTATCTCATTCAAACGAGGAGGTAAAACGTTTCATAATAGTATATTATTTAATATCTGAATGAGTTCACCTCCAGCGGTGGTTATTGCCAATTAGTGATTAGCCCAGTGATTAGAACATTACTGCAGCCTGGAGCGAAAAAAACAATTATAGCTGGTATGAGGCCCTCTGATGGCCAGACTTAAACAGATACAATTTGAGGCAATCGGTTATGTATTTGCAGTGTTATTAATTAAATGATAACCAATTGGTGTGTTTAATACTAGAACAATACAAATTATCATACCGTATTCGTATGCTGGCTCTACTCAGAAAAACGAACTCGAACCATTTCTAAGAATCCATCAGCCCACAGTCATGGTGCGATTGTGTTTGAACCAAATTCAAAGGAGACCAGCTTTCTAAAGCCAAGCCAAATCTTTAATATGTGTATCATTGTCCCTAGACTAAAGCAATGTCTGTATCTGCATGGTCTTATATAAAGTGGCACTCGAGACAATGAATCAGCTTTTCATTAGTCAGTATTCTTTGTTGCCTGAGCACCACCCAGGGTCACAGCCATTCACTAAATCCAGGAAATATTTGGAGGATTTGGGCCTAAACCTACTACCCCAAAGGACCTTAATTAAAACAAATTAGGTGCACTTGCTTGAACTCCACGTCTGTGCATCCAAGACAAGGGGCCTTGTACAAATGAGGTCACTGATCTAACCCCAAGCAGGGATTTGGCCTTCCCACCTCCTAGTCATTAGGAGGGCTGCTCTGATATGGGGGACCTGCTGCCGTTTCTTATTTGAACAAAAGGCCTTTGTACAACCCCCCAGTGTCCACTCAGATTAGAGGCACGACTTGGAAACGGTCAGGGGGTTTCTTACAAGATGCTGGACATGCTAGTTTGCCTGGAGAAGTTTTGAAATTGGTATCTCGCATTAGTATTCAAATACATTTTAAAAGATTTGCATGAGATCAAGTGGCAGATTGAAGTCTGCACCCGTCAATTTCTAAAGTTTAAATATCTAATTTGAGACCTCCTCTAATTTGTTTGACCCTTAGAGCTATTGTGGCATCAGGTCTGTTGCTTTAAAGTAATTTCAGGATTTCTTAAAAAAAATAAACTGCCCCTTTAAAAATGTTCATAATAAATTCTGAGAACAGTCATTTCAGACTTTAAAGAGTCAGGAGAAGCACCGGTGTAAATTAAAGACCGCCAAATTCTATTAAGCTGCTTTAATCTCGGGGTGATGGTGTTTTCCACGCTGGCGTTCCATCTTACTGGGAAACTTAATCCTAACAAAGCAGTCATTATCAGTGGCTGCTTTTCATTCTATGAGAAGTCAAAGTCTGTACTGAAAAGACCCTAAAGAGTAAAGTGGTCCATTGACCATGAAAAAAATTGACCTACCAGGCACTGACCAATGCTTAACCCAAACAACCTCACATGCATCCCAACAAAGAAACGCTTATTCATGCAGAGTATCACAGATCAGACTTTTATTTCATCATCTCAGTGCATTTGGTGTTGTGGAAACAGAGGCTCAAATTAAACCTTCTCATAGGTCCTCAGTGCAACAACATCCCCCATGATGCATTTCTGTGGAGACAAGGTTCAAATGTTAGAAATCTTACACGTCAAGGAGAAGATCAAAAATGTAAACCACTCAAGGGTCAGGAAACCCTACAAACGACAGGAGCAACACAATGACTCACAGCTGACAGCTTTCCATCTTGAATCTCCCGCTCCAGTGTTGTGGTCTTTCCATCCCACGTCTGTGTCTGCACCAGTTTGCCGTTGTCCAAACTGAAGGTGGTCTGAAATCACGTTTGATTTAGTATCAGAAACGAGACTCTTCTCCTCAAACGAGGCTGATGGAGACGGAGCACAGGGGAGCAGGACCTACCTTGGTCTGCCGTCCGTCGGCTGTGGTCTCATCGACCTCCTCGTCGAGCTTGAACTTTATCTCTGTGTTCTTGAAAGTACTCTCAGACTTCAATGAAACGACTCCATCGTCCACGCTGATCACCAGGTTGGGTTTCACCATGTTGCCCATCTGCCGGGTGGCGAAGCCCACACCTTAGATACAACGAGGCTCGTTAACACTGATGCGATTTTGTCAAATTGCAATTGTTCATTTACTGATCCATGTTCTTGCAGCGGACCCACAACCATGCAACACATCATCATAACACCATTAGCTAAGTGACTCGATCTCACCGATGGCCTTCATGTAATCATCGAAGTTCTCGCTGGTGGACAGAGTCCAGGTTCCGACAAACTGATCAACCATGATGGAGGAGTTCAGGCTCAGGTCTGCGGCACGAACACGTTCCAGGGGTGCAGCGCGAGGGAGGAGGCCGACGCGCGCGGAAGACGTCACATTTAAAGGCTGGCCGCGCACGCGCCTGATCCGCCTCCGCCAAATCCGCAGCAAGCGCTGCTGCCGTTGCCACGGCAACGGGCTGATCAGGGAAGGGAGGGGGGAACGGAGGGGGGAAAGGGGGGCGTCTGGAAAATCAGATTTCTGTGATGGGAGCTGAGAAGTCGAGTTTGGCTCTGCTGACCTCAGCGTGAACTGCAGGGGCGATGGAGCCGAGAGCTGCACTCACAGGAGCTGATGTGGTGTGAGGCTGCAGGGTCGCTCCTGCAGGAGGAGCCGCTGCAGGAGGAGCTGCGACAACCACAGCTCCTCATCCCTGCACCCTGGACGGTGCATTGTTGTACACATGCATAGCATTCATTCCTGTTCCAATTGGATAAGTCCTGATAAATAATCACATTAACAGTAAACATATCAATGAAATAAACATTAAAAAAGAACAACTCATTAAACCTTCTGCACACACATTGTTTTGTGTATGGTTAATCTATAGGGTGCATGGTTAATGAATTACTCAGTTGGCTGAAAAAATAGTGAGGAATTCTTCCTAATACAATTTTTAAATATTTGCTATTTTCCATTAATGTTGGTCACATAAAAACAGAAATCTGAGGACATTATACTTTGGACTGTAGGGAATAACAATAGGTGGTTTTCACTATTTACTGTCATTTTTTGGGTTGGTTGATAGAAAGTATCCGATTATTCAATAGTGAAAATATTACTTATATTCAGTCCTACGCCACTTTACTGTGGATCTAAATATAGGTGAAACTCAAACATTAAGATAATGACAACTATAAAACTGAGTTAATGTTATCAGTCAATGTTCTTGTTTATTTCCCCACAACTGCATTTGAAAGTTTCGTTGAAAATGAATGACTTTACATCTCTGCAGTACTTATTAAAATATAACACATACTGTGATACCCTCTGCTGCCACACGTCACTCCTGCTTTGGCTGAGTACTTTACTTTAACCAGTAGATGGCGCCAGCGGAAAGCAGATGAACTATTGTTGATAACAGGGAGATAATAATTGAAGCAGGCTTTTCCAAAACCAAATGTTGAAATGGAAATTATTTGAAACATTTGGACATTTGGATATTTGGACATTTATCTGTTTTTCTTGAATTTATTTTTAAACAATATGGTTTGATGAATTTGAAAATGTGTAGAGCATTTTAATGCTTGCTAAAATTAGCAAAAGTATTGAGTTAAAAAATGTTTGTGTTGCAATTGCTTACTTTATTACTTTATTATAATTTATTCTTTTCTTCTTTTTATCTTTGGCAGTGTTGGCATGTCACAACTGTAGCAGAAGGTCCAAATAGAATATACTGCCCCCTAATGGTTACAGCAACACATTACTTGAAAACATGAGCAAGTATGCCTTTCGGGAACTGAATTAAAGTTGAATTGGATTTAAAACAAAACCAGACATACAACATTTAAGAAGATCAAATTTGTCTTGTTTCGCTACTTAAGGTTTTATACCAATCAAGCTCAAGGTTTGTAAATAATAAAACAATTTGTTCTGGGGTCAACGAGTACAAACTCTATACCATTGTATAATACATGAGTTGTCATAAATAAATCAATTCATTATTCATCTAAATCCTATCTGTAAAAGCCAGAGCAATGAAAACATGCAGGTAGCTGTACATGTTTGTTCATTAAACAATAACATTTATAGAACCAGGCCATAAATCTTACCTTCATGAATACTTGTTTCAAGGATATTAAACTTGAAAAGAGTCAAACATAAATGATTGGAGATGCTCGGACCACATCGGATTCAGGTCAGATGAGTTCCCTGTGACATTTCTCCTGACGATTACAACGGGTTGAGACGTCACATCCCTCTCTGACGTCCTCCCCCCATACAATAGATTCATATTTTAATCTTTTCAGACATTATGTGGGAGTAATGTGGTGTTGCTGATTTATCTCAACCTGCAAGTTTTGTAGTGTTTGTTGAGGCAAAAAAGCCAGGACACAAAAAGAAGAAGTGAGGTTCAATAGAAAATGGTTTAAATACCTGCACCAGGAGACATGACCTGTATATTATGCATCAGATGAATGATGTCTGTACACTGAAAATGAACCGTATAGTAGCCTGGGATTGGAGGTGGAATAAAAAAAGTCCTTTGGTTGGAGATGATGATATTTAGCACCTTTCCTTACCAAAAAATGTGAATTCTATTACAGGCCAGAAACAGCTCAAACAGAAGCAGCAGAGCTCTTCTGGTTATATAATGGAGCTGCTGACAGTGTATATAGCTGCTGTGAAATCTCCCCTGAATTACCATTTTTATTCTACGATGAGATCACACAAGAAAAAACATTCTGTTTGCTTCACGAGTCTCCACGACACCAGGCTTTGTCCCAATACGTCTAACTTTTAAAACATTTCTATTATTATTCAGTAAACTGTCCGTGATATGATTTACTTGACGGCCCTTTAGAAAGGTGGATTCTCCCTTTTGTCACAGCAGAACTGAGCTTTATGTGTTATGCAAAATCTGCTGTCATTATGAAAAACCATAAACTTGAATAAGCATCTGCCTCGGAGGAGGATCTTAATGCGACTGTCACATGGCTGCAATATTTGATTTCACAGTCCACAAGCCTTCATTATTCATTAACTCCAATGACAGGCTGCGATGATGTGCTGGTGGAATAGGTCGGGCCCTGATGTATATCTTGGAATGTTGTTTACCGAACCAATAAGCCGATTACGTCTTGTTCTGTCACCCGGGGTTTCTCTGTGTACATACAGGTGCCGTCCAGCAGGCGTGGAGCCCATCTAATGAACATGAACTCTCGCTGGCAGCACAGAGAAGTCCCTTTCCTCCTGGTTTTCATCAACACTTCAGCCCCCATTGATGGGAGAACAGTGGCCGTGGACAAAAGCTGTATATACTGTACAAACACAGCTCTGACCAGCAGCACACTGACTCATTCTTCAGTGTGTGTGAGAACGGAGGGGGACCCCTTTCAGCGCCTTTGTGTTGGTGTCTGTCAACAGTGTAGTTGGAGGCAGAGCCCATTGTGGCGGCCAGTGTTTCGTATTGACACAGGGCCTCGCTCAGCTTGTTCCCAGGGTCCAACCTGAGGACTCATGAATAATGGAGAGAGGATCCTCGGGGCCAAGGTAGCTCACAAGTCTGACCGCGCTCATTACCAGACCTGAACTTACAGCTTCATCCGTCAGCAGGTAAAACTGGGGTCACCGCATGCTGACGATGAACTTGGCTGCAACCTTCTGCCGCTCTCGAGAATCAGGCAAGGAGATGGTGCCTACTTCAAGTTTGATAAATAAAAAAAACGCACAAACCCATAACTTCACACCCGTTTCCAGATCATGGGATTCTATTTTTCCGTTTCTTCATCTTGTTTGAGAACGTTTTTATTGTATTCTTTCCTGAACTGCCTGAACTTCCTTTTCTATTCTGAGTAAGCCTTTGCCCGAGGTAGGGGATAAATCTCCACGTAGAGATCTATTAAAGCCTTTTAGCAGTGCCTTTCATGTGCTGCAGTCCAGACACATCCATAATCTGTGTGAGTGGGAAGCAACCCCACAGATGAATCAACCTTTTTTTAGAAAGTCTCCTGCTTTCTTTTGAAACTGTTTTCTTCAATTGAAATGTTTTTTTAATTTGTATCTTTTCTCATTGCATCAGCTATATATGATACCAATTTAAAACATCCATGCATTAAAATAAAGAAGGAAGTTGCAAATGGTGTGTTAAAGTTTGAGAAAGCAAGAGGGGCCCGTCAGAACAGGGTGTGCAGCGCCCTTTGGCACCAACAGGAGGCATCGCTTCAGGTCTCAGGTTCCAAGCAGGTCCCTAACATCTGCTGAGAGGCTCACACGACCTGAGCAACGTGCCCTCTCCTCTTTGCCTTTTTTTACGTGACTGCTGGATGAGAGGGAACTGAAGGCCAGGGTGGGCGACGACCATTCTGCTGTTCAGTGTGTATGTATGTGTGTGTGTGTGTGTGTGTGTGTGTGTGTGTGTGTGAGTGTGTGTGTGTGAGGCGGAGGTCAGAGAGGTGCCTCTTGCTTGTGTGCTTTGAGCTTTTTCATGCCTCCTGCTTTGATCTTCTCTCTCATCCCTTCATCCCACACGCTCCCTGCGCCTCAGGCTTCTGGTTTGCAGCACACCGACAGTGGGGCTGGGGAGTTTGTGTGTGTGGATGGGGTGGGGGGGGCTGCCTCTCACAGAGACACTGCTTGTTCTTTCAGCACAGGGAGAGGTGCATGGAGAGCTGCCCATGGGGTGCAGGGCGCAGTGGGCGGAGGGTTTACCAGGAGCTAAAGTGATGCACACTGTACAGTTCTCTGCTCCTCTTTCATGCTCTCTTAGATCCCCCATCAGTGGGCTGGAATTCTTGTGTGAAACACAACTGTCACAGTGCTTAGAGGGTGGCCTCCTGACCCCTTACAACATGGGAAAGTGCACCCCTCAGCTGGTAGTTATATAAAGCCTGACAGAGTCATGAGAATCCCTGATAAATCACTCGCCATGAGGCCTCTTATGTCTCTCCGCATCTCACATGGAACGACTCCTTTGCATAGGTCACTATCATGTGTCCCTCTCTGCTGCAGCTTTATATAGGCTGTGTTCTAAATGTTACCATGTAATCGGTGAGGCGAGGGCTGATGGTCGCATGAAAGTCATGTGAATACAGTAAGTGTCAAAAACAGCCCCTTCATCCCTGCCCTGTGTACGGTGCCTTTAATCCTCATGTAGCCCATAACACACACACACACAAACACACACACACACACACACACACACACACACACGCAGAGTCCCCCCCCACCTGCTGAGTTGAGACTGGGAAACAGATGCGAACGCACGGAGCCGAGCCCCTAATTGGAGATTAATTGGAGGGGGGGGCACTTACCTTTATTTAGACATGTGGTAAGTGTTAAGCTGTGACAAGCAACTCAACCATCTCAGCAGATGACTGTACTTAATATTTCATGACGTACTTTCAGAGAGGGGGCAGTTCCGGGGTCGCTCTGCTGTGCAGCCCCGCAGCCAAATGACCAACAAACCCATCCTGTTCAGAGATGACAAGGATCACTAATGCAGATGGAATCTCACTGGCGAACCAGTAAATCCTCTTCAATCAAAGGGACATGTGACTGTGGAGGGGACTATAGCTGTGGATGCATGGAGCAAGTTAAATGTGCCAATTTATTGCTGCTGAGAAAATATAAAGATAAGGAATTTAATGATACAGTTTTGGTAAAAAAAATAAAATATTTTGGCAAAGTAAGATTGCCAGAATAAAACAGAACGTGCTTTTATTATTGTTTGCATTCCAGAGATTCTAATGAAAACCACCCAAAGACAACAGATGACAACGAGTCAAACATAATCATCAGACACGAACAGAGGCAGATAGAAATTAATGACGGAGCAAACAATAGGACGTGGTGGGATTCTGATGCATGTTTGTGCGAGTGAGAGGAAGAGAGAGAGAGAGAGACAGAAAGAGAGAAGTGGCTGTGCTAACAGGCTTTCTGCAGATCACTGGCAGTTTGACTGCAGTGGAGAGTAATGGGGCTGGCAGGGCGGAATCAATTACTGGCCACAACAGATTTTCCCACAGGTCGGAGCTTGGGAAAGCAGTACTTTACTGCAGCACAGACAGCTGGCACAGAGCATCCACTGGGAAAGGAGCCGGCTCAAAACAAGACTGCCTCCTTTTTTTTAATAAACTTGTGACACACCATAAATTGGCCATTTTCTCTCTCTTATGTCTAAAAATATTAGTTTTCATAATCACTGATCATCTTTTACGGCCAAGTGCATCATGGAAATACAAATCAGAAGCCACATAACCCTCCTCCTAACAGCATGGTTGATTTTCGGAGACAGACATGCTTGTGTTGCATGCATGCAGTGTTATGCACAGATTTGCTCCGGCGCTGAATGTAATGTCAGTGTAGACATAGAGACAGACACACACACGCACACACACACACAAACACAAAACACACACACACACACAAACCAGTTATATCTCCATGACTTATGAGGACATTACATTGATTTTGTCGAAACTTCCTCCAGCCTTTACTACAGTTACTACCTGCTTCCCGACTTTTAACCTAAACCTAAAATCTACTTAACAACTTTATCTTACGTCATCATATGTCTTCACCTTAAGATTTAATGATTGAGACACTTTTTGTCCCCATAAGGAAGAGAAGTCCCCATATTGGTACTCTGTAAACAGATTTAGGTCCCTTTAACATGAGTTCTACTTTGACCACACACACACGGCAGAAAGAAGACACACATTTTCTTCAGCTTAACGTGACTTGATAATTCATAAGGCCAGTGCCTGTGAGGTCCCCTGTGCATGATGCAAACCAGGAGATACATTTCAATTAGTGCCCCAGACCTCCCTCCATTTCACCACACACACATACACGAGGGCACACACTCCATTGATATGCAAACAATGTTTTTCCTGTGGAAATACAATGTGTGGTCTTAAAAGTAGCCCGCTCCCTGGTCCTCCTTTCTTTGTGTCAACATCACATGCTGTCTCCTGTTGCGCTTATTTGGGAACCAGTCTTATGATCTGCCTTCCCTCCATTGTGGACTTGCAAGTTAACTGGTAATGGGCAGCATTCTTGTAAACCCCATGAACAATATGATTGTTAGGGGCCATTGTGCAGGAGTGTGTACCATTACGGAAAAAAGGGGTGAAATATATTTTATTTATTCAGGTGGGACTCCTGTTTTTTTTCTTGTTTTGTTTGGTTTCAAAGCAGCATCAAATTGTCCATATCAGAGTTCAAAGTATCGGTAGAGTCTTCTTGAAATGCTGTCCGGGCCCTATAATTGACTCTAAGCCCTGTAATTGGCAGCCGGTGCTGAAATCCTGGTGTCAGTATTACGACCTGAGGAGGGATCCTCAGAGGAGAAAAAAGATTTTAAAAAAAAGGCTCTTACTAAACAAAGAAACAAGGAAGTGAACATATCCTCCTTGGCTTTACCTATCCAAAAAGCACAAGGAGAATGCATGCCAACAAAGGCAGGAAAGTAAAGAATGAGACGCCGGGTGTATTACGGTCAAACAGTGGGAAAGGGTCTCAGCTCTGGTCTGGTCCCTGCCCAATATAGCGCCTGGGTGCTGACTGGAACCAGAGGGGACAGACAGGAAGCTGTGGCCCATAGGATAACATTGTTGTATGGAAGCTGTGTGGGAGACATTTCCCTCAGTCAGACAAGCTATTCAGGAGCAGCATGGGTGGCATTTTCTTACATAATATGCCATGGCTCATGTATATATGCAGCAAAGCTCATATCTTTTTATATGCACCTCCACTCTCCTTGAATAAAACATGGGCAAGGCATGATCTCACACACACTAATGTCCCCCCCCGCATGCCTCCAGCTCACCCTAATTCCCTCCTCAACACACACGCACACAAATGCAAACATCACTGTAGCAGTTGCTGAATGACAGGTATAAGATGTCAGGATGGTGTGCACACAGGATGCAGGCACGGCTGCGACCGTCGCTCCTGCCGACAGCCCCAACGGTTGACATAGTAAATCAATCCTGATGGGAGGGTGGGCAGGACGGAGGTGGGGCTGCACAGGGGCCCGATGGGACTGAGGCGGCCTCTGTCAGACACACTCAGCCACTCGGCCAGCCAGTGAGAGACTGTCGACGGGTGGGAGAACACTCGCCGGGAAACGCTCACACGGAGATTGAGTTACCACGGAATTAGATCAGGGCTGTGGGAAACAGCACCTCCTAAACACACTTGCACACTCTCGGTCGCACACACATAAACACATGCAGACACACCAGCACACACTCGGGCCGCACTCTCGCACACAAAGAGTCGCCAAGGGAAACCTGAGGGAAGATTGAGGAAGGCAGCTGGGCACACGCCAGTTTCAAACAAATGCTTGCTTATACCTCTTAGCTTCCTGGCACCGCTTTGAGAGCAGTTCCTTCAAGCTGGTGCCAACCTAGGCCCAGGGTCAACAGGCAGTGTGGCATGCCGTTATTAAATGTAAAGGTAATATAGAGAAATGGGGCTAGCAAAGACAAATAAGCTCAAATCAACCAGGGAGATGTATAGGTTTTATACCCATGTTCATCAACACTCAGCCGAGGTGGAGGCTGAGAAAAAGGTTTGAGGCCACAGGCGAGAAGTCAAGGTTTTTAGAGGAAGAACCATAATTACGTTTAATTGTCCAAAGGAATGTGGCAAAGGACCTTGACAGTCAGGTGTGAGGAGGGAGGACTGTGTGTCTGCTTAATGGGGACCACATGAACCCGCCTGTCCTGTGGCACTGCAGAGTCCTATTACCATAATGGTATCGTAAACAGTACCGGAGTGATCCCAAATCAAGCTGCCATTCAGCGGGGGAGTCATGGAAAGGCCGTGTATGCTTTAGTCTGGGGATGAAGAGCAAGGGGCGGGCTCGTACTGAACCAGATCTGCCTCACTAGCACTAACATTTCTGGATTTACAGCAAGATATATGTGTGCCCGAGAAATCCTGTCCGGAAGGAGAGCATGCACGCAGCGGGGGGTTATTCAGCACTGGATCATGCACATGTTCAAGTCTATAAATCGATCAAGACGGGGGTGTAGAAATGCGTGAAATGGATGAAGTTTGAGGATGAGCTTTAGTGAAAGTGCGTGCTGACAGGGAACGGAGGGGAGGGGAGCTGTGTGTGTGTGTGTGTGTGTGTGTAGTGATAGTGCGACGGTTCATCAACAGAATGAGTGACGCTCACACATTGTATCTGTCACCACTGAGACCCCTCTGACATTCTGGGAACAGCATGTTGGCCTGCAGTTGCTCCCTCTCATCCCCACTTGTCGAGCTCCCACCACGCTAACCTAACAACTGACCTGACGGACGGAGCAGAGAAACAGCTGCTTCTCTACAAGGTACTGGAATGGAAGTATACCCAGGCGTGGGGGGGGTTGGGGAGGTTCACGCTCCCACTGATGGACTTTCCAGACATGACCCAGTGCACGCTGCAGGAATTACCCCAGTCTCACGTGCTTGCCAGACAAATCATCCCATGCAACGCAGACAGAGAGAAAACACATTTGATGTTTGACTGCTCTTTCCATAGTAATAGTGGCTATGATCTTTTATGCATTTACTTGCAGAATATGACGGCACTGGGAGATACAAACTTTAGTTTATTTGCTTCCCAAAAAGTAGGAATTACTGCCAAAAGAGTAAAATTACATATGCAGTGGCAAAATGTTATCAAAATATCAACTAGAATAGCAATCAATACAGCATATACCTCCACCAGGGTCTAATATTCCCCTTAAATTCCATCAAGCGGGGACAAATGTTATTTTCATCAAGATCTATGAATTATTCACTGGGAAATAGGTGAAAATGTTGAAAAGCACTTGAAATGTAAATAAAGTGGACAAGAAATTCCTGGATCTGCACCAAAATGTAAAGGTTTCTTTCCTGACCCATATGACATCCGTACTCCAAGTTGTGTGGTGATCCGTTGTGTAGTTTTTACACAACTTGCTATCAAGCGAAAACAAGCCAACCAAAAAATGTTCATTAATATTGACGCAATGAAAATAAAGTGACACTTTAGCTTTGTTCTATATGTACAATTTTTATCTGCAAAATAAGAAGTAATTATAATAAATGTAGTGTGGAATGAAAGTAGCCTCAAATGTAAATACTTCTGTTAAATACAAGTAGCCTTTAACTCAAAAGTGTAAAAATTAAAAAAGTACTTGAACGAATATACATAGAAAAAACAACAACTAATCAAAGGCAATTCAAATATGCTCACTCAGCTCATTCAACAACAATACATCCAAAAATGAAACTTTTTGCTTTTTGAGATCATTAACTTGTGACAACATTTGTCTTGAATTGCATACACAAACATATATATATACAAATACATTTGCACACACACAGTAGGCACAAGTATGTCATGTCTCTGTCTCTCTAATGAAAACTACAAAAACAGGCCGAGGGGATCAGTTACGCAGTGGAACATAAACATCCAAAGCTCCCGTGTTTTATATAGTTTGCCCTTTGACCCCAACGCGGGGTCAAAATTATCACACCTCTAGCAGACCACCCTTGCTCCCCATCCAGAAAGAGCCGTGCGTGTTCTGCTGCTTCACTCTCATATACCTGCAGTGGGCTCATTTGCTTTTTTTTTCCAACATGGCTCAATTGGCTCAAACATTCGTGTACGGTTGCACGCAGCTCGAGCCTCTGAAAACATTTCCTCTTCTTCCCGTTCCCACTGCACAGCACGGCGAGCTTCACCGTGGATGAATGATTCCCTGGGAAGGTCTCGCTGTGCCAGTCAGTTGGCGGGAGAAGAGGGGGTGGTGGGGCCGACAGGGGGTTTCCTAGGAGAGCCTGGCAACACTGACTGACTAATGTCGGGCCTCCGGGCTGATCAGTGCTGTTGTGGAACCACACAGCTGACGGCAGACAATGAACAACACACTCTGCTAATGGGCCGTGTGTCCTCCACAACACCAGGGAGGAAGAGGGCTCCTGCTACAATGGGGCCTGTTGCTCACGGACCACGGCCTCAGCAGGGGGGGACTGGGGAGTTGAGGCCAGGAGTCCACCGGGCAGCCTGAGCTGTCACCGGGGGAAAGAAGCAGCGCCGGTGCTTTTGTACAACACGTATTAAAATCAAAATTTAAATACATTCTATTAAATTATGCTTTGGGCCCAACTTATATCATTTTCAAACCTAAGTATCAACATCTTCATTTGGGCCCCCTCTTTGAGACCTTGTGCTTGGTCATAGATTTTAATTATTTATTATCATTTCAAAGCACACGTCACTCAAGCCCCAGCTCAATTTTAACTGGCTGCATTGGTTTTGGGCACCGCCCACGCCCCTCCTGAGAGCCCACCCCCTGTGTGTGTGTGTGAGTGTGGTGTGAAAATTATCCCAGCAGAAGCAGATCTGAGGTTTAGACTTCAGTCTCTCTGAGCCTCTGCTGTCAGAGCAGCACCGGACCTTTGTGTGCAAGCAGCCTCTGATCAACATGAAGAGAAGCCACAATTACAGCTCGTCAGACAGCGACCTGGACGACAGCGTTGATGTGGAGAAGGACAGTGGAGATGAAAATGGGTAAGTTATCATAACTTTAAAAAATATAATGCTATCATATCATTCCATATTCACATATAGACAGTTTGTTTTGGCCTGAATAACCTGCTGCAAAAGCTTTAGGCCTGTTTTATGTGCATGTTTGTGTTTCTTATCCCTCAAAATTAATTTATCACTTTCTAATCGTCCAGACAAATTGATTCTCACGGCTCCATGTCACCCTCCACCACCACGCAAGTTCAAGCCAGAAAAAGGCGCAGAGGGGTAAGTAAACTCATTATCTCTGCTTTCAACTTGTGCTTTGATAGATGCCATTGTTTCCTTCTATCTGTGCCCTTAATGACAGAGTTTGTTTCTTCTTTCTTTATACAGATTATTGAGAAAAGGAGACGTGACCGTATAAACAACAGTCTTTCTGAGCTGAGGAGACTGGTGCCAAGTGCCTTTGAGAAACAGGTAGATTGTTTGTATTTCCATTCATGTAACACGAGTTATCCATTCACTCTTTAGTTGCTCATTTGATAAGAATAGCTTTAATTTATTTAATACAAATTCTTACTCTTCTCTTTCATGACAGGGTTCAGCTAAACTGGAAAAAGCTGAAATACTGCAAATGACCGTGGACCATTTGAAAATGCTTCATGCATCTGGAGGCAAAGGTAAAAGACTCTTTTATTATAACTACATTAATTCATACGTAATTCCTTCTAACAAAATGTAGTTTTAAATGACTTCACCCCTCTCTGACCCTCTGCCTCTGCTCTCCTCCCTGACAGGTTACTTTGAGGCTCATGCTCTTGCTAAGGATTACCGCAGCCTGGGCTTCAGGGAGTGCCTGGCAGAGACCGCCCGCTACCTGAGCATCATCGAGGGCCGGGACAGTACGGACCCCCTCCGTGTGCGCGTGGTGTCCCACCTCAGCAACTGTGCCTCTCAGAGGGAGGTGCACTCTGGACTGGAACACTTGGCCTGGGGCTCTGCCTATGGACCTGCCCCGGCCCACCTCCCCCACCCTCTCCTCCTACAACACCCCCAGGGCAGGACACCTGCATCCAGGAGCAACAGTAGCCCACCCTCCTCCTCCCCTTCCTCCTCTTCATCCTCCTCATCCTCCGCTGAGGCATCTGGGACGTCCAGACTCAGTGCCATGCCCCCCACAGAGTCCCTCAGGGTGTCGCTGCCCCTCACTTTGCCTGTGCCAACATCAAAGCTCTCGCCGCCGCTCCTGTCATCCCTCTCCTCGCGCTCGGTCTTCCCCCTCTCCTTCGGTACTTTCCCTCTCGTCTCCCCGACCGCCCTCAGCACTGTGAGCCCCTCCTCCACCCTGTCGAAGCCTTACAGGCCTTGGGGCACAGAGATTGGGGCCTTCTGACGCTTACAACTGGACTGAAGGCAACAGCTGAGCTGGGCCCAACACATCAGACTGGGCAGGACGACCTGCCTCCTCTGTTTTTATAGTAATGAAACGCAGGGGAACAAGAAATCTGATTTTATTTTATAAAGTATAAAGTGGGAGACGCTGCCACATGATGTGATTTCATTACTCTTATCAAGAAAGAAATTCTAAATGATTTTATGTTATTAGTTTATATTGATAACTAATTTAGTCGACATGCACTGTCTCCAGGTTGAGGACTGATATGATGATGTAATGTTCGGGCCATGCATTGATTTACTGTCAAATTGATAGGAAATGTGTTGTAGACCAGAATCCTTCTACATTTGTCGACCTCGGACGTCTGTATTTAACATCATGTAGAGTTGCTTTCATGTGGTCTGCTTCTATAGCGTGGTGAGAACTTGTGGAAGTGAATATGAATATTTGTATGTGTCATTCTTGGTAAACTAACTACTTGAGACTTGGAAAGTTACATTCTTGTATCTATTTGTAATGTTTTTGGACCAATAAATTGAGTTTAAAAGAAGTAAACAAATCGAGTTTGAATCTCTTTCATTATAACTCTTCAATCTTGTGTTTTATGTATGATAGGAGGCTACTTTTCCTAAATGCAAGCACACTGTCTGCCCCAAAAGCAATTAAGATCATATCTATAATCTGCAGGTGCATTGTATATTTTTTGCCATCTCATCGAAGTTAATCTTAAGCTAATGAGGTCTCCGTTATTAACTGAAAGGCAATTCCTTTAGTGTGTGCCAGGTAGGTAACCAAATCCGAGAGCATTGTTGCCCCCATGAATACCCAGGAAATCATTAAGAGCCAGAGGAAATCCTTTACAATGTTACCCTGACCTCACCAGCTCGGGTTGGTCTGAAACGGAGACAATAGTGTGAACAGGATGGGGACACTAGAGGAAAGCGGTGAAAATGTAACGGCAACAAACACAGACAGCTGGAGCAGTAAATCACTCAGAGCTGCTCTGGTTGTTGTTTCAGGTCAGTTTTTTAGTGGGGTTCACTCCTTTAATGACTCCATTTTATCCGTACATGCAGCACCTCAGGCTTCCAGGTGGGGCAGTAGTTGTCTGTGATTTCTGGTGAAGCCACATTTTATTAATAATAAATGGAGTATATATTTCCCTATGAAAGTACCAGTCAGCTGAAATGATAAGAAACAAAAGTATATGTATTCTATGTTCTTTACTCTCTTAATGGAGCCGTTACATTTTGAATCCTCATGATTAATTCCGAATAATCAAAACCCTCAATCAATTCAGTTTTTAGTTTTTTCCTGTTCCTCCACTTTTACATTTGGAATATTGTGAACTTAACTTTACTCTACTTTTCAATATCTTCAAGCTCCTGTTCAGTTTCTGTGCCCCAAAATAAATCCAACACTGCCACCTGCTGGAGAAACATGGATTCATCTTATGTTGATTCAATTGCATGTTTGTAATACAAAAACCCCCCAAAAAAACAATTCTAAATAAATTAACAGGAAGGAAAGAGAGGAATAAATGAAAAATAAACAATAGTGGAAGACTGGGATTCTCGGGATGTGTAGATAACTGGTTCTTTTATTTGGCAGTTTACATTTCCCCCTCCTCTAATAGCTCAGAAATTAATTCGATGGTGCATGCTATGTTCACAGAACCCCAAACCTTTATTCAGCAAAGCTTTCACAGAGAAATATACGAAGGAGAAACACAAGCAGCAGAGGATGCAGGCAGATATCAGTGGTACTGTATATTAAAAAGAGACTAGTTCAGTGTGCTGTGTGTAAAGCCTCCCGCGCCCATTCTCTAGCTAATCCCCTAAAGAGAGCAGACGCTAAAGATGCCTCATGGTAAATTCGCATTCTCATACACCCACACAGACAAGCGCTATGTTCCCCATCAATATCAAGGTGGGAGCACATTCCACTGTCCAAGACACTATGCATGGTACCAGTCTGGTTTCGTAACATTCATGAGATTAATCCTAAAAGTACTATGTGTACGTCACGGAGCATTTTGATTTAGCCAAAGATGGAGCGATCGAGGAATGGAGTGGGAATCTGCAAGAGTATAAACGGCTGCTCCCATCGGGCAACGACATTCTTAATAACAATAAAGCACCTCTCACGTCCATCATCGAGCTCATTCCAGAGGAAGTGGATACTTCAGCAATCTGTGGGTTTTGGCGTATTAAGTTCCAAGCGTGCGTGTTGTAAATGAGAGGGTGTGCGTGAGGAAGACACAGGTGGGATTGTGTCAATCTAATCTTGAGGGTTGTGTAAGCCTGCGAACACTGACCGCCATTCTTCACACACGAAGAAAAAAAAGAGACCAAACACGGAAACATCATCATCATCGTTGGCATGACATCATCAGGAAAGAACTGCAACTGTCAGTCGACTCACAACACCGAGGGCTTTCACAAGAAAATGGTTGTAGAGTTTTGAAATTTCAAGAACTGAAACAATAATCAATGACAAACTAAATGTTTGAAATTGTACAGTGCGGTACAGTACAGTATATGTACGTACTTCACCTACCATCATAGATAGATCGATAGATAGCTGGATAGATAGCTGGATAGATAGATGGATGGATAGATAGATAGATAGATAGATCTGGAAAAAAATATTTACAAATCAAAAGCCGTATTCTTGCATTTTTGACGAATCCATTAAATTCTCAAGATGGGTGTTACAGATGTTTGTATCCACAGATAATACTGATAATAGTGAGTACTGGTGGTGTGTTGTGTTTTGTTGTGATGTAGTGATGAGGTCCTCGAACCTCTCGGCCTCCTGGTTGGGTGTCTGTTCAGTGGAGGGTGAGGGCGGGGCGGGGAGGAGGAAGGGGAGGAAGGGGACAAGGACTGGATGGAGAAGACATAGATGAACCGCAGACGTGGGGACTCGTGTGGGGCCTTATGCCGTCAGCTCCTCCCTCATCTCTTTGTTCCTGCGCACCACAGCCGCGTGTCTCTCCTGCAAAACACCAGGACAACAGAATGAGTGTGGGTTAGTCATCTGGACCGCGGCCAGCGGACGATCAACAACAATCCTGGGTTTCTCACCTTCTCCTGCAGACGCTCGATCATGGCCATCATAAGCGCCTCGCGGTTCTCCTTGATCTGGTCCATCTTCATCTGGAGCTTCTCCTCGGCCATCTTGCTGAAGTTGCTGTTCTCCTCCATGGCCTTTAGCAGCACGTCCCTCTCGTGCTCGCGCTTCTCCGCCAAGGCCCTCAGCACCTGGGCCTCCTGGTACTGAAAATGCACAACGACACACAGATTGATTGATACATTTTCAGTGATGCCACGTCCCTCTGATTTATTCATTGTTAACTAAAACACTCACCTTCCTCCGGTCCTCAGCAGCCTCCAGTT
Source organism: Pseudopleuronectes americanus (assembly GCA_038501795.1). Classification (NCBI taxonomy): domain Eukaryota; kingdom Metazoa; phylum Chordata; class Actinopteri; order Pleuronectiformes; family Pleuronectidae; genus Pseudopleuronectes; species Pseudopleuronectes americanus. Next base: position 12,676,069 of record CM076722.1, read on the forward strand.
TCTTCTCAATGTCCTCCAGGGAGATGTCTCTCTTGGGGGGTGAGGGGAGGTTGTGGGCCACTTCGGACACCGGAGAGGGAGGCTTGAGAATCACCTCAAAGGCCTGGCCCGATGCCCGCTTGTTTATGGGTTTCACCTCCATATCTGTAAATAAGACAATTATGATGATAACACCAGAGAAGTCAATATCCAACGATAAAGTATATTAGTCCAATAAAGTGTCATTATTTCTTGTGTCTGTGTCCATGGGAGATATTTGAGCTGATCCATACCTTCAAACTCAGTCATGAGCTTGTTTTGTGACTCTGGGTAGAAGCAGGAGCAGATGAGGGAGAGCATGGACAGCTCCTTCATCTTCTCTTTGTACGCTGGAGGGACATAAACACAGAGATTTTCATTAAAAACCAGCTATAATCACATGTACAAAAATTCATGAATATGCACGAGGTGTTTCCAAATGAATTTGTTACAAATTGGGAAAGGAAGTGGCTCAATAAACCAATGAGCATCAGATGACCACTGGGTGAATCATGCAGGGAGCATGACACTGAGTCTGATGCACATCTAAAAGTGCTGTGTTGCTAAATAATTAATTGGATGTGCTGTGTAAAAGCCGATCAAACTAAGATCACACAGGCATTATTAGTGATGCTTTATTGGACGCTGTGCTTTCTCCAATATGCCTTTGCACTCTCCATTAAATGGGTTTGGTCAGACCTGTGTCATTCAATTTCCTGTTGAATTCTCAGTTTTGTGACGTGTGTTGTGGTCACATAAATTAGACGCACTTAAATCCGTCTTATCTCTTCCCCGTTGTTGAGTGTGTCCGTCACATCTGTCAGTGACAGCTGATGGATGATCTTTTTTTTTGTCCACTATGTGATTTCACCAGCTCCTTACACTCTTGTTTTCTTGAATCTCTCTGCAGATCTGGGACCTTTCTCCGTGCTGTTGGCGTTAAAGGTCCCATGTGGAGGACAACAGATTGTCAGGGCTGCATGCTTAGCCTTCTGCTGCAAAGGCCAGTGAGTAAACGGCCTCCTTGCTGCAGGGCTGGCCTGCCTCCCACCCTGCCATGCACCTGTCTACTCCACTGCATCTCTGCCACCACTCACACCGTAATGAAACCAGCCCGCGCCCCACACTGTATGTTAGAACATGTCTGCTCCTGTTAAGATACCTTAAATGCTGCAGAAGCTTGAAACAAGCCCACGGAGGCAAATATTGCAAACGCTTGGCCTACAACAATAACGGCCCATCAGGGGGGGGCGGATGACTAATTCAGGATACAGGGTGGTTATACCCTATTAGAATTTGTTTATTTGAGCTAATTAGAAAAGCAAATTAGATATTTTACATTTGTCTACCTGACAATAGTGTATTTTAGCAGATAAAATGTCAGCAGATCTATCACAGCTGGTGATGCCCCACCCCCCCAACCACCCCTGGCATCTTCTATAGCAAAAGCTATTTATCCAAAATAAATGAACGAAATCACCACATTAACATTAACATTAAATTGTAATTGGGGTTTGTTTGGGTTTAATCTCTTAGCAGGGTTGTATAAAAGGCTGGGAGGTGAAGCCTCTCTCTGCCTCGCCGCTCGGCAGCTCAGCATCTTGGGTGGGGTCCGTCTGCATTATGCTGCATGCCGGGGCCGCTGGAGCCTGAGAAGCAGGTGCAGCGCTCTAAATAAAGCTGAATCTAAAAAAAACGTGTTATTATCCAACCTGTCACAATATGAGCGCAGAGATAAGATGCTCCTGATGATGAGGATGATGAGACAGATGATGAAGATGATAAAGGAGGCTTTTCAATAACATAAAGACGGGGGATGCTGTGGTGTGGCAGGATCCCCACAACTCAAGTGATCAGACAATAGGCCTATACTCGATGCACGATCATCGAAAAATATGAATTATCATTATCCATCATATGATAATACTCTGATTAGACCCGTTACAGAAGGATCGACCACCGGCCCGCCGGTAGACCACACCGGGGCACATGCAGGTTCCGCAGCACCGGGGGAGCATCCATCAGCATTTTCTTCCATCCATGCACCGGTTCGCACGGGACTACTCACCGGTCGCTGTCTTGGCCATGGCTGATGTGGTGATGTCCGCAGGGGGAAGCTGTGGCTCTGCTCAGGTGGACGGTGGACCTGCTGTAAGGCACTGAGTCAGCGAATAGACCGAGAGCAGCAGCGGACGGATAGACAGGGGGTGGGCACGCACGGGAGCGCGCAGGCAGACCCTCCTCTGTGCCGTGACGCGCGCGGAGCGGTGTTCAGTGTCCACTCGGTAACCTTGTAAAGCTGAGCATCATAGGACAGACTGACACACACACACAGCTGATGATATCTATACCTGCATGCGTATGACTGGATCCACTTTAATGAAATGGAAAAAACATTAGATGTACAGTAATCCAGTGACGCAATGCAGCCAATATTTGGTCAATAAATCATCCATATAGGTCATTTCAGGGGCAGGAATCAGTGATGCATGCAGTTTCTGGTCAAATGAGCTAATCAAAGTGGCTAATCTGCAGTGAGCTGTGACTTATAATGCTGACTTAAAGGTTCAGGGTGTAGAATTTAGTGACATCTAGTGGTGAAGTTGCATGTTGCCCCCTCCCCTTCCAGACATGAAAGAGAACCTGTTGTAGCCGTCAGTTATTCAATTTCTGCCAATAGATCCCTTTCACCTGAATCGTACACACTGTAACTTTAAAAGAAATGAAACTTAATGTGAGTCAGATTGTCCAAATTTAACCTGAGCTTTTGGATGCGTTATCGTACATCAATATTGGCATATATATATATATATTAGATGTCCCTTTCACAAAGACAAATAGTAAGTAAATGAGTAATTATAATGTCAATATGTGATTATGTCAGTTTATCAGCCAAATTAATGATTTAATATAGATCATATTCAGGGTCATCATTGTTATTAATGATGTTGGTGCCCTGGGCTTCATCAGATCAGCAACTACTAAACTTTCAGAATCAGAAATGCTTCATCGATCTGCGGGGGGTGTCCAGCTTCGTTACAGTTAATCCAACCAAGAAAATAAATGTTTACAAACCTAGAATTCAAATATATAGAAATTCAGTGTTCTTTATGCAGGCAGACATAACAGCAGCATGATGTGAATTTGTGCTACTTTTAAAAACCAAAACACAACAAACAGCTTTAGAGGGTATGAGGCTTTATTATAAATAAGACATCAAATAGAATTTTCTTTCTCTCAAAATGAATGACAATTTCTTTATAAGTTCTGATTGATACCTGGACAAACATTACAGAAGAGGAAAATGTAAAATAAAATCTGCATTGAAAACACTACACAGATTTTTTGAGTTTTAAAACTCAAATTGGGCTGATTCCAGGGGGCGCTGTTGAGCCATTTTGCCACGCCCATATCCAAATACCCCAGAATACGTACATTTTCACACATTTCTAATTTACTGCAAACTTTAACAACTTTTTGAGCATGTTAAAGCCCTCAAAAAGGCAATTCATTCGTTAGAAGAATAATAATAGGAATAATAATAATAATCATTACAATTTCAATAGGGCCTCTCACCTTCGGTGCTCGGGCCCTGATAACAAGCCAAGGACAAAAACGTAGCTACGTTATAGTCATGTCATTATCGTTCATGAAACAAAGATGATTTCAATAAGTTAGGGGATTCTGGTTCAAGTTTTGCAGATAAGGAACTTCATGTTTTCTACTACACAGAGGTATGGATGAGCACAGGATTTCATTTTCCATTAAAAGTTCAGAAAATACAAGGCAAAAAAGTCAGTCCACGACAGTTCCTCGTGAAGGTGAAATCGATAAAAATATAGAAGTATAGGAGAGTGTTTTAAAGCTCAGTTATTGCATTGCAAAGTTTTCAGTGTCAAGAGAAGTGATGGTTAAACTTAGCTACTTCCTGCTTGGGCCATCAGCTGCTGTTTAATGTAGTAACCAACCAGCTTCTGTGGACGCTGCTGGTAGCTGTCAAGAACCTCATGAGAGCAGTTCACCTGATCCCCCTTCAGACGATCCAGTAACGTCACACACACCACGGCCGCTTCACACAGGAACAAAATGTTAGAGACTGAGCCTGATGAAATTATTTGTTTTGAACATGTAGCAAGTTGTGTTGATCTTTCTTACCACGCAGACCACTCAGCTTGCACATGGCGGCAAAAACGGATGACTCCATTTCAATGTTGCAGACTCCTGCTTGGCTGGCTCTCATGAGGTAGTCCTGTTTGTCCTCCTCAGTGTAGGAGCAGAAGGCCCCATCCAAACGAGCTTGTCCTGCACAGATAGTGAAGATGGACGTTACACCCGAACCACTGTAAACATCCGTGAACAATGTGATTAACATGTCAGTGCAGAAGAACTCATACCTTCGTAGAAATCCATGGTGCACATGGTGTTGCCCATCACAGTCTCAAACTGGTTCAGCTCTTTGCTGCACCGCAACAGCTCCTCGGCCAGACTTTGGTCCAGATCGATGTTACGCACCACAACCTTCCCCAGGATCATCTGCTCAAACCTGGGCAGGAAGGTGCCGTCCACTGACTGATTGGTAACAACGACGGTGCCAGGCTCAATTCCTGGAAATCAAAAGTGGCAAATGAGAAATGATTTCTCAACTACAGGTACAAAAAGCAAAAAGGGTTAGAGTCAAACCTATAATAGAGGACACTAAATGCTGGTTTATAGAATAATGTGAAAAATGTAACGTTTGGTCTAAACTAGATGGAAATTACTAACTTGATTCAATAAAACAAAGAAATGGAAATTCAGAAAACTAGTGTAATAATAATCTGTGAAAAGCAACAAAAAGTCAAACTGGATTTCACTGCCAGAAAAGTCAAAAGGGAACTGGGTCTCCCTCCTGTGGTAAAAGTAGAAAAACGTGATCTATGCCCAAACTACCCAACACATCTCCTGGCAACTACACATGTGACCACACAGTCGAAGGGCAGGTGCCTCTTGACACAGGGAACCAACAGTATTCATGGTTTAATAATGTAACATTATCAGGTTCTTGGTTTACACAAAATATTTCAAAATAATAAGCTTACCTATTCCACCTGATGTCCCAATGCGCATAATTGTAACATCTGTGCAATGTGCATGATGGAGGAGCTTTATTAGCTCATGCAGCATTATGGCTATAGAAGGAATGCCCATCCCATGCTGAAAAATACAGCACACACACAAATGTTTAGTTAAAAGGATGCAGAATACTTCCTGTATTTGTTGAGAATCAGTGGAGTAGTATGTTTACAAAAGAAGGCTTTTACATACGCTGACGGAGAGCACAGGGCCCACTTTGTACATGGCGTAGCGGTCTGTTCCAGCACAGATGTTTGGGTACTCGGATTTGGGGTCTTCCATACTGAGCTCAGTGGCGATGTACTTGGTGAATGCCTTCATCCTCCAGGGACTGCCCCCAACACACACAAACTAAAAACAAGGATTTACAAATGAACACTGTCATGCATGAGACTGTTACTTCACACAAAAAGAACGTAGTATGATAAGTCTTTACTTTGACGTCACCAAACATAGCTGGTAGGTCGTGAGTTCCTGTTCCCAGACCGAAGTGGTAGAGGACGTCATCTTTCAGTGCATCCAGGTGGGGGTTGTGCACATAAACCGGACTTCAGTGGAAATAAAACAGATATCACAGGATTACTTTGAGACTGAAAACCAAACTGAATAGGGACTTCATTCCTCTGGGCAGTGGATTAGGGGTTGGAAAAGGTCAACCAAATCTAAAAACCAAACTCTCATATTCCTGTGTCAAGTTTTACGTCTTCAGTTGTTGAGACAATTGTCTATTGAGAGTTCTGTAGCCACCAAAGTACAGGTGGAGGAGATGGGAATCTATTTTGTAACAACAGAAAACTTTGAAATCCCATAAAGTTGAAAGGTTTTTATCATGGCTACTTTCTCTCAAATGCAGCTCAGTAAAAAGTTAGTTATTCGGAATGTAAAACAACACAATCTAAACGTGTTTCTGGAAGTTTTCTTTACATTATAGTGAATGAAGACGTCATTGAAGCAAAATAGACTGAAATCTCAAAATTGACAAGTACATGAAAAAACTATGTTTTTGCCTGTAGTGTCCTGCCTTAAACTGCATAATTTTGATTGTAGGCTCCTCTTTTAATAACTTTCCATTGTACTACTGTTGAGTATTTAACAATTGATAGTGATCATATTGAAAGAAATTGTTAAGCTACTCAGAGATGTGATACGTTATTTAACTTTTGGGTTTAGAACATTTTATTTATATAAATAATTAATCTGCCCCCCAAAATGTCTTTGCATGTCCTTGCACCCCTTCATCTACAAAGTGCTGAATAGACAGAGGGAATTAAAAAATTTGGGTGAACTATCCCTTGAATTCCTATTTTTAATCTAGTCTTAAATTGCTTTTACAATTTGTCCTGATGCCTTAAAACACAGTAGAGCACTTTGAATTAACTTTTCTGTTGAAATGTGCTGTAACTTTGCGAGTATGTATTAATCTTGTCATTATTTGAAATAATCATTATTGACTTTGCTTAAAAGTGAATCACCCGCACACATCCAGCCCGTTCTTGTCGATGACCTCATATAAGAGAGAGATACATTTATTGATCCCAAATACATGCACGGTCACACTACTTGTAGATCAGGGAAATTTGTCCTCTGCTTTTGACCTTTCTGGTGAACATAGCAGGACACACAGAGCAGTGGGCAGCCATGCACGGCGCCCGGGGAGCAGATGTTGGGGGAGTAAGGTGCCCTGCTCAGGGAGCACTTAGACAGTGGGGAGAGTCATATTTGGACTTTCGAACAGATCCAGGGTTTGTCCATCTAGGTATGTTTTTATTGTCACTGCGAGGAGTCGAACCAGAGACCCTCTGGTCTGATGTCCGTAACCTTCTGCCCATAGTCCCAATTTTTATGCATGCGATACACCTGCTGGTTTCCTCACTTCCCAACGAACCAGAGGACGTAACTTTATTTGATTATATGGACAGACACTCACCTGCAGTCCAACCCGTGTCCCTGCTCGTCTTTTGAATCCATCTCCTGAAACAGAAACAGCAGGTTAACAGCACATTCAACTCTCTGACCAGGAAGAGGTCAGCACAATGGACACCACCACCACAGTTTAACACAGCGGGATGGATCGAGCCCATCGCCGGACACAGCACATGACACTCCCGCAGCAGGAGGTCGACACTCCGGTCAGGATCTTCCAACACGAGCCGTTACAGCTAAAAGGCTTCCTCCCAGTCCACAGCCCCGTGCTTACCTTTGGTTCGATGCCGGTGATCTGTTGTCGACTCCGCTTCACACTCGTTCAATTCGCTCTCTGCGCATCTGACGTCGCCGCCGTAAGGTGGGGATCTGACGTCGCTTACGTCACAGCCTCACTGACAGGATGTGGGACTCTTCCTCTGTCACGTACAGCTGTGACTAATCCAACATCTCCACATTCTGGAGAATTCATTACTGATGCCTAATGTTGACTCTTGCTGATGTAATATTGCAAATGTTTTGAACATCACTGGGTTAAGTTAAAAAGACTACACAGACAGGCTGGTCTTTCCTAAAGAGACACAAATGAGCCCAGGGACACGAAAACTGCTGAAAAAACAATCATCCAGAATTACAAAAACAAAGATGCAGAATGACAAGAAAGAGGCTGAAAGGGACGACAAAAGACTCCAAATGACCACAAAGGGAACCAAAAAGCATAGAGAAGGTTGGAATGAACAAAAAGACACACAAAAAGACTACAAACTACTCAGTCTGCAGATCCCATAAGCAAGGTGGGGAGGCTTGTACTTACATGTTATCTCATAATCCGTGTGGGCCTGGACGCAAATAAGCAGCAAAAACGATTGATTTACCAATTAAAAACCATTTGGAAATAAATATATCACTCATATCTGTCGAGCTGAAACGCTTCCCAGGTTCTACAATTGCCTTTATGGAATGCAAGCCTAGCTAATAACTTATAAAGAATTACAAGTGTATATATTGTGTATGTATATAGTATGCAAATGTACACTGTATTTTGATGACAGCTGGAATATCCTCATAATACAAACTTCTCAACCCTATAAGAGCAACAGGACAGATTAGTGTTTCTGAACTGATTGGTCAGAAATCACTCATCAGGTTGCCTTTCAGAATCTCCTTTTATATATAAAAATGGGGTAAAATGTCTTGATTGGCACAGAAGGTCTCCAAATGCACAGGGAGGAAGTGACTATGTGTCGGCCATATTTATTTACAGTCTATGGTTTTCATAAGTGCCAGAAGGAAAATGTCCACACAGCAAACTGTTGAGTCAAACCATCTTTTATGAGAGAAGAAGAAATGAACATGTTTGGTAAGACATGTTAAATCACAATGCTGATGAAGAACATCATTTTGGTCACTTCCCTTTTTTTTTGTATGACTCCATTGTAGTGGCAGACTCGTCCCATCGTTTCTTGAAAAGCATCCATTAATATATTTAGAACAATTTTACACAATGTTAATACTTTTTCAAAATCACGCACAGCAGAAAATGTAAGCAAAAATGCAATTCTCATACTTGAGCAAATAAAGTGGGGTTTAGTATTAACACTTCATCTCAAATAGTTAAATAATAAACATGCAATGCAAAATGTCACAAGTTAAATAAAGAGTTAAATAACGTTCAACAAGAAAATACAGAAACACTCTTTGGGGGAAACGCCTGTGCAAAGTCTTTAAGGTGAGAGAAGCCTTTCTGCAGCCCTGAAAACCAAAAACATATATCGGTGAATTATTTATATACTGATCATGTCTTTAAAGTAAAAGTTAAAAAATAAATTCATACTGCAAGACAACAATAGGAATGTATCTCATGTGTATAAAAACATATCTGCTTTTACATCAGTGTGAAATATGTGTTTAAACAGTAATCTGCATCAAATTCAAGTTATAACTTATTTTCTACTTCTACAAATCTTACATTTCTTCTTTTCCACGGGCCCATCTCAGTTCATGAAGCCTCAGGTTCCCGGGCTCTCTCTGTTTAGTTGGTATAAAAACATGTTTCAATCCAAACAGCACATTTATAATGCCATGTTGAGCATTAAGAGAGGATACTTCATTAAAACGGATTATAAACAGCCAACTTACTGCCTCAGTTAAGACTATGGGGTGCTCTGGCAAGAACTGTGGTTTCACCCTGGAATGAGGAGAACTCGCCAACGCAATTAAAAAGTCTCTTGTGTAAGATATTCTTTCTGTAAATGTTTATACAGACAAAGTAGAACCGACATTATTACCAACAAGAGTTCAGAGTTCGAAGTTCAGGCCAAGCAGATAAAAAAAACCCAAGGAAAAACAAGGTTTCTACAATATTACAATAGTTGTCATTACATTTGATCTTACCTTGTTTCGGTTTTTGGAGGTTGACTATCTGGAGGAACTGCTCTATGCCTATGTTTGTCTTTTAAGCACAAAATCAGAAAAAAGTTAGAAAATCTTGTGTAAATCAAAAAGCACATTTCTTATTTAATGTCAATTTGGTGAAAATGACTCATCAACCGTTGTGATAATTAAGTCATCTGACAAGAAAAATGGCAGAACATTGTCTCGTTTCAAGTTCTCATTGTGACGACTTGCTGATCTTCTACACTGCATCCTTGTAAACTGAGTATATTTTGGTTTTGGACAGTTAAAGGCAACAAAATAACCAATTTGACTACCTCAAGTTGAGTGTACTTCATATCTATGATTGATTGATGGATTAAATGTTCGCTGCAACCCTTTGGGATTCTTACCGGTGGATCCACTTCCTCCATCAGCGCCTGAGCACATGTAGCAGCATTTCTGTTGGGCTCTAAATGAAATGATAAGAATTCTCATAAGAGTTAAAAAGAAGAAAAATTATAACAATAAGTGAAACCACGGATCCTGCAGGTGAGAGCAACTGGTGCAGACTTGGAGCTTACCGATGTCGATGGTGTAGCAGCGACGCAGGGGTCTCGCAGGTTCCAGATGTTTTTGGAAAACTCTTCTCCTTGATACCTCCATTCTGGTCCCACGAAGGTTCAAACTGGTTTTAAACCTACCACACTCAACAAGGCATCACATCTATACTGGAGCAATACATGCTTACAGTACTAAAGTAGTTCAATATTATTATCCTGTGCTTCCTACAGAGGTCACAGATCATAAGGAGACACATGTTGAATATCAGGAGTATTACAATTATAAAAAAAACTGTTTGATAAAAGTACAATGATTAATATTTATTTACATGTCAAGCTCCACTAAGTTTTTACAACTTCATAAACAGGTTCACATAAAACCGTTAGTCTACTTTATCATTTGAGTGTAACGTCAAGTTACTCAGTTAAAGCTCAATCAAAATACGTAACCCTACAATGGAAAGAGCTAATATTAATTATGATGATATAGATGTGGCTGATTTGGGATGTGCTGAGCTGAATGTAGCATGACAGCTAACGTGAGCAGGGATGTTCATTGTCCAGAACCCACTCAGCATTAGCTCAACTTTAGCTCAACTGTCTGCTAACTTCACTTCAATAAATAAAAATGGTCGATTAACTCTTTACTTCTAACGTAACTTATTAACTGTGTCTCATGTCTGCAGGAGCCGTTGACTAACATTAGCTGCCATGTTAAATGTTTGTGAACGATCCCTCCCTGCCGGCGGCCACGTTCAACCTCATCATCACCAACCCCCCGACACGATGATGAAGCAGCTAACGATAACAAGTGCAGCGCCATCACGGTGCGAAAGTTTGAACAACGTGACATCACCGGTGCAGCTCGCCACATTAGTCTCATTGCTCACACGGCTTCTCATCGGTTTGACTTCTGCTTTATAAAAAGTTCCATCGTGTTTAATTATTCACCTGCAGATCGATAAGACTCCTGCTCCGTGGTTCTCCGGCTGCTCCCCTCACCGGCGTCAAGCTGCACACAGCGATCACACAACTTCTGGTGCAGGCATTTCAAAATAAGATGTAGGCTTGTAAAATCGTATCCGTTTCGGCACAGATTAAAAGGAATAATTTAAACATTCGCCATATGACTTGTGATTGATATCAACTACTTTAAATAATAAATAGCAGTGTTTGCACATAAACCATTACCAAATTGTATCGCCTTTTTTTTAACAATTACATATTCACAATTCACTTTTTTGAATTACATTCACCAAGATAATAATAATGCATACATTGATTGGGACACTGACCTCTTCGTCACTACCATACTTGAATGAAACTTTTAGTAAATTTAGCTTTTAATCGATTTCAAGAATGAGGAACAACTGTAGGATCTGATGACTGCTATTTCCATTGTCATTAGTAACCCAAGAGCCTGCTACACCCGTTACTGGTGTACATTTTTTTTAACATTTTTCATATCTGAGGATGAGGTCATATCTAGAACAAAAACATTTAAAATACACATCATGGTTCCTCGAAGTGGACAGTCATCCTCTTTTTGATTTTATTTTACGATTTTTGCTCTAAGAATGATTTCTTTATAAAATGCAAACACTGAAGTCCAAACTTAATCGTAACAGAAACACTTTATTTACAGGTCGATGGTCAACAAGCAAAATTACATATCTGACAATAATTCAAAGATTTTTTTATACATAAAAAAACATTACAAAAGATAACCACCAAAGTGAATTAAATTCTCACATTTAACAAACAGTGTGGAAAATAATAGTGAAACAAAAAATATTTCACATAAAAGAACTAAAGTTAAATCAATATTTAGTCAAGTGGACTACATGCCCAAACACAATAAAACTAAATGCTGTTGAAAAACAAAACCAAGTTATATTTGGTTCTATTAATCCATGCTATCAATCAAAAAGAGGAAACAATGACAAGTTTATTTTACTTCAACTATGTTGAATTCTACATTGGGCCTGTGTCCAAACAACACTTCCAGGGCCCGTCGGTATCCTGACAAGCAATATCACTTTCAAACAAACAGAAGCTTTATTTTTCTTGGACCTATTGGTCTTCCAGTCAGTTCCTCCACTGCTGTTACGGCCTCTGGACGAGATTGGAATACTACAGTCGCAGTGCCTGTAGGTCTTCCACTCTGCTCATACTGAAGTGACACAGATCCAGGTATGATGCTATATCCATAACAGAAGTCATAGATCTCTTCAGTTCTTATTTGGAATGGTAAGTTGACTAACTTTACACAAGTTGGACCATCAATAGGCTGCATTGAGGGGCCAAAGTCACCACGGAAGCCATTACCCCTGTCCTGTGGAGCACAAGAGCCCCCAGCAAAAGGTTCATAATTACGGCCTCCCTGGACCGGGACATTATTCATTGATACATTGCCGTTATTAGACATCCTTAGGTCAGGGAACTTGTCAACTGAGTGGTAGGGGGCCTCGTTGCTCCTGCCCAAGGGCCGCTCCTGTCTTGGCTCCTGCCCCATTTCTGGGTCAACACCCAACTGCTTCATCTGGGAGCGTGAAATGCATTTCAGTATAACTTCTGACCCAAGGAAGCGTTGTCCATTGAGAGAAAGTGCCCTTGTGGCCTCTGCCTCAGAATTGAGAAGAACCAAAGCCTTCCCGACCCCAGCACCTTCATGGTCAAGCAGCAAGAACACCTTATCCTCCGTGATATTAAACCCAAAAAAGAAGTCAATTATCTCAACTTTCCTCACATCTAGTGGCATGTTCCGTACAAACAGACATTGTTTCTCAGACCCATAATGATCACTGGGGGAAGAGGGAGGCCTTTCCTGCAAACGCTCAGAGTTTCCAGGGGGGCGGGCATCCATGCTGTGAGATTCCAGTAGGTTGATCATGCTCTCTCTAGAGATTGGGCGGGTATAAACCCATCGATTGAAAAATAGTCTCTTTTCTTGAGATAAGGCCTCGCAGTAGTCGCGCTGATTCTTGAACAGCACAAAAGATGATCTAGTTCTTCTTTCTTCATTGTCCATCAAGTGCAGGATCTGGTCATCCTCAAGCTTTGTATGATGAAAGAGCTTTTTTATGTCTTCTTTTTCCACAGTAAAGGACAGGTTGTCCAACAACACACAGTACTCGTCATCTGGAGCGATGAGCCTCTGGGCCATGGGAGATTGTGCCCGGGCATGGATTTGTGGATTCCTCTGATTACGAATGGGTGATCTCTCCCTTTCAAAGTTGTTCCTATTGACAACCATTGGAGGTCGGCCAGTAGTGCGAAGCCAATCATTTGCTGTTGTGATGGTAATCTCAATATACCTCGACCCAATGTAATTCCTGTCCCTCTTCAGGCCTTCATTGGCATCCTCTCTTGTTGCAAACTTGACGAGCCCTCTCCCATTGTTTGAGCCATTTTCATTTTTTAACAAGACTATGTCATCAACAAGTAAATCGCTGAAAAATTCGCGTACTTCACTTTCAGTCACAGTGTAAGGCAATCCTTTAAGAAAGACACACGAGAAGTCATCATGACTGTTTGAGGGCCTCGGGTTCTTTGGAGAAGGGGAATGACCTGATTGGCTACCTGATCTCCTGCCCACCTCAGGGCCAAAGGGTCTTTTGGCAGGTCTTGCATTCTCCTCAAATCGCCTCCTCTGATCCAGCTCCGCATTTTCTGCACTTCTTTCAAGCACGCTCTGCATCTCTGCTTTACTACTGAGTAGCAGTGCAACAGGGGCATCCTTAATGCAATTCCCCGACCGCGTCATGGCTCTTCTTGCATCTTCATCCGAAGCAAAGATAATGAAAGCTTCCCCTCGCTCCCCACCAATTATATGCACCCCTCCATCCGGAATTTTGAGGCCAGTGAAGAACTTGCGAATATCCTCAGTACCTGCTGTGACTCTCAGGCCTCGTAAACGGATGACGACTGCCATGCTGATGCACAAATAGCAGCACCTGCAGACAGAAGGGTATAAAATAGCATTATTGCCAACTGCTGGGCTTCTTTAGCTCAGCCTTTTTTTCCTGGGATTCCGACAGAGGATCAATGAATCTTAAAGCAATGTGAGGGAAAAGTCATCGGACATGGTGACACCATTCATGTCCATGTCCACAATAGCCACCACAAAACATAAAGCTGCTTAATTACGATATGTTAAGTTAACTATTGCAGTTTAATGTACCACAACTCACACTCAAGAGTAAAGTCTGTTATGCTCAACATCTCTCTACCCTCAGCTGAAATAATTAGGTGAAATATGAGTAACACATTCCATTTCCAAACAAATTATATTTACTCCACGTAGAAACCAAGTCCCCCACAAGATCATTGCTGAGCAAAAACAAAAAAGCAGCTCAGCCTCAACACTATTTAAATATGCAGTCCAACTCTGAATTTGACCTATGAACATAAACCATTAAAAGTCTTTAATTTCTCTTTATGCCAAAACCATTTTAATCAATCAACCACTGGGAAACAAAACTCAATGTTATCTAAAATAAGCAAAAACTCTTGAAATCCATCTTATAAAATCCAACTTAATATATATAGGGTGCATCATGCAATTGAAACTTTTCAACGGCCACTTCTTTACTAAAACACAGCTGATAGTTTTTCTTCAGAAGTCTAAATGACAAAACATGCCACCTTCCAGAACACAACAATCTGAAGACCACCAAACATAATCATAATTTTATGTTTGTGACCCATCTCTCCCCGACCAGTTTTAATCCTTCATCCAGGAAAGGCACATCACGATGACGGTTAAAAAAGGTACCACCAAGTACTTCCACTTATTCAGCCAATTAGAGATCTGCAAAACCAGGGTTGAACGGGTATTTCTCCATTGCATCCACTTCGGAATGGGACAGCCTTGTTGATCCGATATGAATTAGGTCTTGAAATGCAGACTCAGAAGAAGATGGTCCTTCCATCTGGTGCAAAGCTACCAACATCAAGGACAATACCACTGTTCTCCTCACATAATACAAACCTTTGCATCAGCAACATTAGCACCTGCTTTAATTCAGCCAATACAGCAACACATTCAACAGCCAGAAATACAAGCCAAAAGAACCAAATTTCCCCAGTTAAAATATATTTCATATAAAATTTCTATCCATTTTCAACAAAACCTACATAGTTTTGAATTTCAACCAGTACCACAATCTGGTTATTCTGATACACTTTAGAAGTCCATGTAGTTAAACTTTTACTTTAAATATAACAACCAGTGCATTTCAGCTATAATGTGATTAGATTTCAGTTGGAGTTGATTAAATAGTGAAACCATAAAACCGTATAAGACAGGAAAAAGTAGATGTGCTTCACTCAGTAGAGTGTGTGTATCTACCAAGTCTCATCAGTGCCCTTATGAAACCACTTTTAGATTCACTCGATCCAAATATTTATTTGGATATGCACCAAACGTCACACACTCAAATATCCGTCCACTAAAGATCCATGAAATATTCTCCAAGAAATCAATCTTGCAACATTGAATGAAGTGGGAGGAAAAAAGGTGGGTCTGCCCCATGATCTGAATCTGCACCGAAATGAAATGGGTTCTTCCCTGACCCACACCACATCCTTCCACCCAGTTATGGCAATCCGTCCAGTAGTTTTTGAGTAATCGTCCTCGCTAAAACAGAAAAATAGGTGGAAACCCCCATGGCAGAGGTTATAGATATAGTGAAATCAAACAGCGATGTAACTTGATATATCATTATATAGCATGGCGAGACATTTCTGTCCAATGCTACACCAGAGTGGTCTGTCTATTGTTCTGTGCCACAAATCCTGGCCTCAAGTGAAGCTAAATAGCACCACCTCCTGCTTGCTTGTTGTAACTGCAAGGTGAACTTAACTGAGCACTGGCATGGATGATAGCTGACGGCTGGCAGCTTGTGCAAATAAGCTAGTTATAATGCTGTCACTGGGAAAAACAATGAATAGCCAATCAACTAATCAGAAGCACAACACCTAGGCTTCCGGGTTGTCAATCCACGTAGTTAGGACCTCCCAGATTGTCCCCACTTCCCCCAACTGTTCTCTCTCTGAAGATATCCAACCCAAACTGGTCCTCACCAGTATGTGCCCACACCCAGCGCGTCCCCATTACTCCAGAGGACACCATGACATTCATTTCCTCACGAGGAAAAACATGCCCTCACATTGTGGTCGCAAAAACAGATTTAGGAACCCAGGACTCGAGTAAAACATAGATGAACCATGTAGACATTATTACCGAAACACGGAGCTAATGTGAAGACAATAAAAATACACACACACCATCCGAGGTAACCATGAGCGTAACTGCCCCTTTCAAATGCAACCGATTCGCTAAAGAAGCCACACACACACCGTAGAGGGGCTTGTTAATATGAATCCCCGCAAAATGTCGAGCTCGGCTAACGTTAGCTTCGTTAGCCCGCAAGGCCCCTCGCTCGTCCGAGTCCACACTGGACTGCGTCAGCGGGATTATATCTATGCATGAATACAACCACAACTTATCCACCCAACCAACGACTTCACTTACACAATTCACACTCGCGGATTCTCGTTCAAAAAAAAATAATCGAGAATAATCAAAACAATCAGGACAAGAAAAGTTCAGCTTCGGGTCGACCTCGTCTGTGCAGCGGTCGAGCAGCAAGCGTGCCGTTAGAGTGACGCGAGAGATGAGTACCGCCACCTACTGGGTCGGAGTGTACGTGTGGATAATGGATAAGTACAAGAACAAGTTTGAACTAGTAAATAAAACACTAGATGACACACATTCACAGGATTTCTGAGTCTGACTGAATAATAGATGATGTCATAATATTCACTCACAGTCCAAGTCCTACACACCGAACTCAACAGCTGGTTACACTGGGTTCGGCTGCTAACAACAATGCTAATACGTCTAATAACTGTGCTGCTGTTTGGGTTTTATCCGCATGCTTTTTAACGTAGTAGTGCAGGGTTCGCGCCAGCTGTGCTCCCACATCATGTGATGTTGTTGAATGAACACAGCAGCCACAGCGACACACCGAGAGGATGCATGTGGAATAAAAAGGTTTCCCATAACGACATGTCCACGCTCCCTTCAGCGCATCACATTACCGGGCTTATTTTAATTTATAGGTCGGTCAAGCTGGGAGACTTTCCGGGGCTTGGTTGTCGTGATCCATCTCTCATCCAACTCTTCTCTAGCTATCTGAGCTCATGCTAGCGCTGTAGCACCAACACTGACCCAGGCGGAGGAGGCTGAGGCTGCAGCAGCGACCGTGGAGCTACTGAGCGGACGATCATTTCCGACAGCCCCGTATGGATTTGACGTCGGCACACATCGTCGCTTGATGTTTTTCCGGAGGGTCGGTTACCTGCGGTTTCGGAGATGGGGGAACCGTGCGACCTCAAGCACTTCGTAAAGTGAGTATCCCTGGAATCGATTGTTTTTTACCGGGTTCACGCTGATTCTGTCGGGAGCATTTTACTACACACAAGACAAAACATCACCAGCTAGCATGCTAGTAATGCCGGGTGCACACAGACTCGAGTGTACGGGTCCCTTCTTTCCACCAAACGGAAACGCAAAACAGACGGCTCCTGCTTTTTCTCAAATCAGAAAAAGTGACCAACCGACGGCACAAAATACTGACACACATCCAGTGTGGATCAAAGATCGATAAGCGAAACATAAGTTACAAGCAACAGAGTTAGCCCTGTCGCTGCTAGTTCCTACACTTAGCTAGCCTAACTAGCGTTAGCTTCCGATGCTAGTGGAGCTCACGGCTAGCCATCTTTGTTTTAGTGTTTGCAGTTGAATAGCACGTTTACTCCCTGTTACTGTAATACTTTTGACATTTAGGATTATGGAATTGTTTCTAGTTAAAACTAACAACACGATTTTTATAAAGCTCAACAAGAGCTGTGGCTATCTGTAAAGATGGCCCACGGAAGCTCGCTGATAGTGTTAGCTAGCCCAAGTTAGCGTAGCTGGTAATCTGACATATGTCTGTTAATAGGTCAACGGCTCAGTCGAGTGGCTGCTTGTCCTCTTACTCCTTACACGTGTAATGTAGTGGGATGAGTTAGCATGTCCTGGTTACACATGTAAGCAAGTCCTTGGGTTTCCTTTACATCCTCTACTCGTTTTCCCATAGGGTAGTAACATTCATTTAAAGGCCATGTTTTGGCTGCCTCCACTCCTCCCGCACGGGCCATGCTGTAGTCACTTTCCCAATTTGCTTCAAAAGACTCGCATCTTGTTTTCACACGAGTGTCGACATGTTCTTTCACTCAAGTCCTCATTCTGCAGACACCCCTCTTGTGTCCTCTTGACCGTTTGCTTTCGATTTACATTCATCACAATGAGATGCATGTCTCATTTTCTCGCTCGGCAACTTCTGTTTGCATCTGTCTTGGCCCCCGATCGAACAATATGCAAACCGTGGATGCATGCAGCATTCCCTATTCGATGTTGCTGTGATGCAGCCAACGTCACTGCAGTCGAGATAAACAGCCCGCCAAGACGAGGATAGTGGAAATCTTTGTATCATAGCAGACCCGGTGCAAAAGCTCCTCTGCCACATTGCAACGATAGATAACAGGAATCTGAGGAAGAGACGCCTGCACAAGTTCAAATATTCAACGCCTGAAAGCATGTGCTCCCACAGACTCATTGACATCCCTTCATTCAGTTTGCCCAAGTACAGTGTGTGCAGTGTTAACTACATTTAGTCTATTCAACAAACACGTTTCTGCATTTGTTGGACATCCCTAAGATGCTGGTGATGTAAAAAATGAAGGCTTCCTGAGAGACTAGGTGTAAGCTGTCATTGCAACCCTATCTTTCTCTTTGTCAGGTGTGCCGTCACTTTGGAGGGCTCATTTCTCTGAATCGGATTATTCTTGGCCAGCTGCCTCTTCAGGCCTACTAATCCTAGACGAGTTTCTCAATGGACACTCTGCTCAGGTCAGAGATCAGGTATTAGACAGCACAAAATGCACCTCACCGTGTATTCATCTTGTTAAGTGTAGTGTGATATGAATTTGGAGATCATTTTAACATGGTTACCACATAGTGTATGGTTTTGGGTGCAGTATGTTCACATTTTTCCGGTTGCAATCTCACAGTAAATTGCTGCAAGGTCATCCCAAGCCTTGGGCGCTCTTATTTTTTAATAATTTTGTATACACTGTCATTATTTGACGATCAGGAATACTAATGTTATCTGCAAAAAGAGGGGTTCGTTTTTTTCAATAAGCCATCAGACCACATGTCTTCTCAAGCCTTTATCTGTTTATCTACTCTTGTCTGCCCAGTGCAGAGAAAGGTTGTGTTACATGTAGTGTAGCAACAGATACAGTTTTGCATATGGGAGAAACACTGTGTGTTCTTTGTGCAGCAGGTTCAGTCCATCCGCAGCTTGATTGTAGGCTGCTTGTTATAGCCGTTACTATGTAACTGAGTTTCCCCGCAGTACTGTCCCCTTTTGAAGGTCACACAGAAGGAGGAAGAAAAAATTGAATCCTTAAGGATCAAATGACCCAGTTGTTGCCTAGCACCCAAATTGAGTCAACCCTAAGGACTTCATGTCAACTATAATAAGACAAAAAGAGGAGAAAATATATCAGGTTTTTGCATATTTAAATCTGCGCTTCTTTGTTTTATTACCGTGATTTGTTATTTTCCACCCTTGTTTAAGGGATCCTTATAGATCATCTAGATACTATGTTTTGTCTCTTAGTTTTTTTTGCACTTATTTTTGTGTTTGTTTACTTTGTGTTTTAAATTCTGCTTGCCGAAGTTAAGTAATCAATATGAATGAAATAAGCATAAGATTGATTTTCATAGAATTACAAAAATAGAACAATAGAGAGAATCCAGTCTGTAAACATAACATTTGACTGTACTCAGGGGAAAAATAGAACAGTTAATGTAACATGGTAAACACCACATATATTCAGGATCAACTTTAAAGGTGCTGGACCAGGGTAAAAAAAAACACACCTAAATTCATGCTTGTGCAGGTACTACAGCTTTTATTCAGATGACACTGGTGGATTAGATCTACTCTTTGTGGATGTGGCTGTGCCCCAAGTTTCCAGCAGATCAGCGATATTTTTTTTTCTGTAACAGTGTGATCATCTGGAAAAAAAGGCATCAGAACTAAATTAAATAGTGAGGTATCAAATTGTTATTCTAAGCCATGTGTATTCTAAATGTGTAAAAATCCTGGCTACGCTAATTTTCAAATGGGGCAGTGCATGGCAAGATATTTGTTTGTGGTCGACAGTGCATGTTGGAAAACCATGATGCTTGTTCATTCATATTATATGTAAGGCAACCTTACATGCAAATTTATTTTATGTCTTTCCTCTTTTTCATGTGTCCCATTGTGTCTTTATTTCCTTACAACAGAGAGGAGGGGAGTGGGGCCTCGGTAAGTTTTGACACGATAATGAGCATTTTAGTCACCTTTGTATTTATACACTTTCTAAATTCTTCTTTTTGTAAAACTCATTCCAGAGATTTATTTGTTTTTTTCCTATTATTGCAGGTAACGGTTGAGGGTCTATCCAAGGCCGCTCTAATCAAAAGCCTGTCTCCCAGAGTGATGCTGTCCAACCATTTCTTGCCTAAGGGGACCAAGACAAAGGTCAACCTAGAGGATCAGAGTCGCCAGAAAGTGTCCTTCAGCTTCGCGCCGACCAAGAAGCCACTGAACAGCCTGTTCTTCATTCCTACCAGCCCTGAAAAGTTGGCCGCCGAACTCCAGACTGCTTCAGACAAAGGAGAGCAGAGTACAGACAGCACAACTGAACAAAAGCAGACACCCATGGTGCCAACATCAATAGAAGAGATGCCTCAAACACCAGTCTCCCCAGCCTCTAAACCGGACTTAGCAAAGATGCATTTCAAGAAGCAAATTCTCAGTGTCACTGTGAACGAAGAGAATTCGGAACCAGTTATACCAGAGGAGCAGCACGTACCAGAAACACAGGTTTTGCAAAAGTTAGCAATTGAGACGGAATTCCCAACACCCCAGCCTCAGAATGTCGTCAATGTGTGCCCGTCTGAGAATCCTCACATTGAAGCTTCTGAGACAAGGGCAACCTTGAGCCCCATGAAGCCTTCTGCTTCCTCAGGAAAAGATACAGGGACTTCTAGCAGTACTGAGCAGGATAATAAGGTAGACAAAAGGAAAACCAGGTCCCTGTCCAACAGTGCTCCCCCTGGCTCAGAATCTGATGGAGATTCAGTTCAGATGTCTTCCAGTCGCATTTCTGTTGACTCCAAAAGTAAAACAAACTGTGACAGCAGAAGCAAAGAGGTAAAAAAGTCTTCCTCTGGTTCATATGTAGAGGAAAAGGAAAGAAGTTCTTTGAAGCGCCCAGAGAATCATGAAAGGTCCTCAAGTTACTCTAAATCAGACCGCGATTCGAGACATGCATCATCACGATCAGCTCGATCGGACAAAGATCGCAGGAGGTCCAGGTCTAGGTCACGGTCTCGATCACGAGGATCTCGAACTAGTTCATCTCACTCCAGATCAGAGAGGTCCAGAGGAGACAGAGGATCGCGCCTTGAGAGATCATACTATCACGATTCGGACCGGCGATCACACAGGAGTTGGGACAGAGACAGAAAAAGCCCTCGTTCTCGCACTGACAGAACTCGAGAAAGTTCGGACTCCGAGGACGACCACAGGAAGATGAGGACAAGGACTAGTGACTCGAGCAGATCGTCTGGTCAGTCAAGCTCACAGAAAGATTTAAAATCATCTTCCTACTCCAAATCTGAGAGAGTCTACAGATCTGTAGATTCTCCTCACTCTTCAGAGATGGATAAAAGAACACAATCCTCAAGGTCTGAAAGGACTTCAAAGCGATTATCTGACTCTGATTCCCAGCGACGGTACTCTCCTGATCCGGACTCGAGTTACCGTAAATCTAGAAGCCATCACAAGGCAGAGACCAACAGCAAGTCTTCATCCTACAGTCTGAATACCAACTCTCATAATTATGAAAAATGCCAAAAAAGCAGCTCCAGTGACTCTGATGCAGATATTAAGGGAAAATCACAAGCCTCTGACAAAAGCTCCAGTTCAGATGAGAAAAGTAAGAACTCCCTAAAGAAAACCAGATGGCCAGATTCCAAACAGATCACACCCTCTAGATCGTCCGTGAAATCCCCTGGACATGATAGACAATCAGAGGACATCTTTCAGAGCTCTGGCAAAGCACCGTCATGTGCAACTACCACAGACAAATGTTCTCAAGTTAAAAAAGAAAATTCTGATTCCCATCAGGAAGGAAGTGAACACACTAGTCAGGACCTCAAGGAGAGGGTTTCCTGTACTGAAAAGGATTTGCAAGATTCATCTCCCAAAAGCGCAAAAGAAACTAAACCAGATCTTGAAGGGGAGAATAATAATATCTCAGCTATAAACTCATGTGAAAGCCTGAAGTATGTAAATGCTGCCCTGGAAAACTTGACCCAAGTGAATCATAGCCTTTCTTCTAACAATGGACCACATGTGGACTCTGGTGCAGCGTTCTTAGATTCAAGCAGTGGTAATGACAGTGTAGTGTGCAGCCAGGACACAGAAGATATGGACTGTTCATCAGGGCCACTGTCCTTATCCTGTACAGCGGATACACCTGTGGCACATGATGTCCACCCTGAAGCAGAGACTGTTGAGCTGAATAAGGTCGATGAGCAGTCGGACTCGAGCGTCCTCGTCAAACAGGAGTCGTCATGTCTAGAATCGGAGAACCAGCTCACGTGTGGACAGCAAAGTATGGACACTGTTAAAAAGGGCAGCGCAACTAAAAGGTCCCGGTGGGATATTGTGGGGCAGGACACCTCAGAGAGTGATAACAACCAGAGGGCCGTCCATGCAGAGAGTAAACCAACTGTGAAAAAAGTCATCGCTGTCAAAAAAATAGAGTTTTCTAAAGACGGTAACCAACAAGACCTTGAGGTTAAAGATAATATTCAACAGGAAGCTGAAACACATTCCACACCGGTAAAGCAGACTAAGATCTCTAAGCAGGAGGATGGCTCAGGCAACGCATCAGTGACCGGTAAAAACAAAGACCAAAGTGAGCCTTCACAAGCCAGCACCAGCATTGACCACTGTGACTTAAAACTAAGAGACGAGCGACTGCGGGTTAATGATACATCACAGGTTGATGCAGCTGTGGAGATTAAGAGCTGGAACGGAAACAATCCTGATGAGCCGTCGAAGGATAGTGAACAAAAATGCAAAATGACTAAGGGAACATCACTTCATCCGGATGCACCGGGAGGCCTGAGTGAGGCCAGTGACAGCGACAACTCAGAGTATGACTCTGATTGTGGCGAGGCCATAAAACGATTGCACTCGGTGGTGGTGGTGCCAAAGAATTCTTCCCTAACAATGGATGCACAGGACGCAGGGGCATCTTGCAGTCCTATGAATATTTCAGTCCTGCACAATGATCATATAGCACCTGATGTGAATATACACGAAGTCCCAAACCAAGTCCGCGTTCAACAAAGCCAGGGGAGTCTTCCTACTCTATTTGGTGAGAACAGCGGCCCATCTGCTGGTGCAAATGATTCAACCAGCAGCCGTGTGTGGTGCCTATCCCAGAGCAATATGATTGACAGCACCAGTCAGTCTGAGGGGTCCAGCACCGTCAGCGCCCTGCCTTACACTGCTGGTCAAATCAGTGCCCATGGAAGTGCCACAGATTCTGCCCACAGCCACGATACTTCCAGACATTGCGAGCCAGTGCCGATACAACCTGTTGTAGGTGATCATATGTACGCCCATATAAATGACAAAAGTGGACTCGTACGTTGGGATTTATCGCAATCAGAGCAGCCAAGTAGTACATACCAGCAACCTGATAGCAGTCATGAGCCACAGCTACTGAACACTAAATTGACAGGAAGCTTTCCTATGGTCGCCTGGAACCATCAGTCTCCAAACATGCAAACTTGCAGAAAACTCTACCTCCGTGCACATGAACATTATCACGATCCTGCAGGTGAAATCCATCCCGATTCCCTAACTAATGACCACGACGAGTACAGTGGGGATAAATCATCAAATCTTAGTATACCAGTTGTGAGTGGACCTAACGCCACAGGGTCATCAAGCTTTGTACAGGGTCATGAAATAAGTAGCAATAGCAGAGGCTCTGTTGTGCCAGATCCCCCGAGAGAAGACAACTTCATGCCCCACAGGGGTCGAGGGCCTCCCAAGAAAAGGCGTCCAGAGATCGAGTCAGATTCGGACAACGAGGCAGAGGCGGGGCCTGCGGGCAAAAGGGAGCGTCATGGAGACACTGACCCCCCGAAGGAAGCTCCTGTGAAAGCTGAGGTGCTCCGTCCATCATTCATGCTGCAGGACTTTCGAGATTCCAATAAATGGAGAGATCAATCAAGGTCTAAAAAGATGCCCCCATACTTTGACTTGATTGAGGAGAACATGTACTTGACTGAGAGGTAAGTTGTTGTCCAGCCTGAGAGACACAATATCCAACTTTCACTACTTACATTTTTAGTGATTTAAGGTTCAACATTTAAAAGTGTGTAAATGTTATTTGCAGAAAGAAGAGCAAATCCCATCGCGATATCAAGAGGATGCAGTGTGAGTGCCCAATTTTGCCGAGAGAGGAGCGCTCGAGGGGAGCCATGGCATGTGGGGAAGACTGTTTGAACCGGCTGCTGATGATTGAGTGGTAAGTTGATTATTACTGATAAAGCTGTGCCACAACATGCAAAAGAGGTTCGAAAACCCTGGAAATTCAAGAAACACTCACTTAGTTCTTGGTACTAAAATAATTTTCAAATCTTTTTGAGACCCTGAGAAGTTACTGTTGTTGCTTGCGCATGTGTACAGAATGATTTTATGTATTTGTATGTTTATATATTTGGCTTATTATACTCTTTACTCTTGTTTATGTTGGTTACTCTTGTTTTTTTTATATTCTTTCTTATCTTTAAGGGTTGGACTATTTATTTTCATTCTTATGTCCCTTTTGTATTCCTTTGTGCTGCTTTTCTTTCTCAACCAATGGATGCCTGAATTTCCCTTGGGGATTGAAACAGTCTATTTTTATATCTATCTAGCTTAAGCAATCTACATGGTTTCTTATTAAGACTAGACAAATCTGTCTAAATCATGTGGTTTACATCTAAATTCTGCTATTTCTTTTCAGCTCCTCTCGGTGCCTGAATGGAGGCTACTGCTCTAATCGACGCTTTCAGATGAGACAACATGCAGACTTTGAGGTTATCCTCACAGAAGACAAAGGCTGGGGACTGCGGGCAGCCAAAGACTTGATTGCGTGAGCCAATTACACTTTCCATGCAGAAATTTGTTTATGAATAGTTTTCTACCATTTCTTTTTAATAGTGTTCAGAAACAGTTTACATACTTTAGGCCACATCATTAAGGTATTCAACCTTTTGTGTTTTAAAGTCATAATTGCATTCCAATACAAAACATAAACCATTTGAGCAAGTTCAAGATAAAAAAAAATTGATTGTAAAAACCTGTTTGTTTTTATTTCTATCTCAGAAACACCTTTGTACTGGAATACTGCGGCGAGGTGTTGGACCACAAGGAGTTTAAAACAAGAGTGAAAGAATACGCTCGCATGAAGAACATCCATTACTACTTCATGTCTCTAAAAAATAATGAGGTAAGAGATTATTTGACATATTGCAAATAATGTTAATATTTAAACTGCCGTCTGGTATAAGGATTCCGGGAGAGTGCCTGGCAGAAGTACATGACATTGTATTTTGTCTCTCCAGATCATTGATGCAACACTGAAGGGTAACTGCTCTCGGTTTATGAACCATAGCTGCGAACCAAACTGTGAGACCCAAAAGGTACAGTGGTCAAATGAAAACTATGTGACTGTACATGTTCAGGTTACCATGCTGAAAGCTGAATTCCTCTTGATGATAAATTTCCTTTTTGCTCCATTTTAGTGGACTGTTAATGGTCAACTTAGAGTCGGGTTCTTCACCACCAAGACTGTCCCTGCAGGAACTGAGCTGACATTTGATTATCAGTTCCAGAGATATGGGTACTGTTTGAATTTTTTCCCCATGCCTTTATTTTGTACTCTATGCATTTGTTGCATGTGTTTGAAAAAAAACATATTGGATCGTGTCATGAAGAGTTATTATTCAACCCGTTAAACTGGTGATTTTATCTTTAACAATTCTCACATTTTATTTAACCCTTCAGCAAAGAGGCACAGAAATGCTTCTGTGGAGCACCCAGCTGCAGAGGCTTCCTGGGCGGAGAGAACAGAGTTAGCGTTCGAGCAGCTGGTGGGAAGATGAAGAAAGACCGCCCTCGAAAGAGTGCGCTCACCACGGTCAGTTCTCACTTTCAGTTCTGAAAGTTTATCTGTTAGACAGGCCTCTGATACTAATTATTATTTTTGATGGGAAAGAAATATCCCACTTTTATGTAAACTGACAAGGGTGTATCCATGTAATACAAAATTATTAAATGATATTTCAGGATTAAAAATTGTTTACTAATGGACTTTACTAGCTACTAAAGCCTAGTAACATTTTAGATTTTTTCCTTTAATGACATATTTTCTTGCAATATAATGACATATTGACTGATTAATTGCTGCAAATAATGGAAATGTAGTTAAACCTGGCTAAGAACAATGACAATAAGTTGTGAATCGGCTTATAATACTATCCCATTACCATTACTTGTTTGTAAATTGTATTATTACACACCTCAATGTCTCCGCTGGCAAATATGTTAACAATATTCCTAATAATAACCAGATATTCTCCTTCCACAGGTGGATGAGGAGCTGGAGGCTTTACTGGAGAATGGAGAAGGCCTGTATGATGAGAAACAGGTGGTGTCTCTCTGCAGACTAATGGTCCGAGTGGAAACCATGGAGCAGAAACTCATCTGTCTCAAGCTCATACATGTAGGACTTCAGTCATTTATGTTTTTCTTCCTAAAAACACATTCAATTTATCTATTTTTTGAGATATAAGTTATCATTTGCTGTAGTTAATATGTTTGTGTTTTACAGGATACTCAGAACCCATCATGCCTGAAGCAGTTCTTGGACCATCATGGATTGTCTTTGCTGTGGATCTTCATGGTGGAGCTTTCTGAAGCTAAAGGAAACAGTGCCAATAACATCAAGCTACAGTTAGAGGTGAGATGTTTAATTGATTTAGCATTAAGAGCGATCAAGTCGTTTATACAGAGATCTCCTGTTTGATTAATGATAATTCATTATGTTGACAGATTATGAAGACGCTTGGTGTGCTTCCCATCTCAACTAAAAACATGCTAGAGGAGAGCAGAGTCCTGACCTTCATTCAGCGATGGGCCCAGACAAAAAGTCTCCTCCACCCTGCGGAGATTGATGGCTACTCCAGTGAGAACACCTCCCGTGCTCAAACCCCCCTCAACACTCCCGATGGCTCCTCCGCCAAAATGGGACCAGAGTTGGACGCTGACGCCACCAAACCTGCTGTGTTTCGCCGCCTTAAAATCATCAGTGAAAACAGCCTGGACAGTGCACTCTCTGACGCCAGCAAGGCTTCTGATGGGAAGGAGGAAGATGACGATGACGACGATGAGGAAGAAGATGAATCCTCGCAAGCAGGACTTCCTGATAGCAAACAGTTGAAGGCAGAACCAGTGTTTGAGGCTGTAGATCCAACAAAAGATGCAACGGAGGAGACCGAGAAGGAGGTCAAAGAGGAGAACGAGGAGAACGACGAAGAGGCAGCAATGAGTTCAAGCAGCCAGGACCAAGCTCAAATTGAGGAGGTAAAAGAAGAAGGAGAAGAGTTGGATTTGGAAAAGAAGGACATTGAGATGAAAGAGGACACGAGTGAGATTCAGAAGGCGGAACTTCAGACTGAGTCAAAGGAGACTGGTGAGGAACAGGAACATGTGGCTGAGCAGACCAGTCTGGCAGTGACAGAAAAGGCTGAACTTGAAAGTGACCAGTCCGCCGTAAAAATTCCTGAGCCAGAAAGTCATCCCATCACAACAGAAGTTACAGATCTCCCATCTGAGCAGCCTTTAGAGCAGATGGAACCTCAGACAGAGACACAAGAGGCTGACAAACCTCTTGACAATGACGCTCAACCTGGTGAATCTGCCACTGAAGTTCTCCCAGGCGCTGAGCTCCCAGAAGCCACGATACCCTCTGAGGTCACAGCAGCCCCCGTGGACCCATCAGTGATAGGAACTCCTTCTCAGGATGATGAGGAAGGTGTCTCAGATGTAGAGAGTGAGAGAAGTCAAGAACAGCAGCTCACTGCTTTGGACATTTGCGGTATGGCTACCAGGCTTCTGGACAGCTGGAAGGATCTAAAGGTAAGACAATGTTAAATATGTAGTAAAATGTGAGGTATTACTTTTCTGTAAGTTATCTGTTTGTATGTAGTTGTAGTTTGATGGTTGATGTCAAAGTTGTGCTTGTCCTTTCAGGAGGTGTACAGAATACCAAAGAAGAGTCAGGTGGAAAAGGAAGCAAATGGTAAGTTAGTCCAATGCTGATTTCTGGTATAGAATTTCCTACATATGGTTTTTGGCTAAATCAGATTTTCTCACAGATCGTAGCCGAGATCGAGACACAGCGTTGACACCGCGCACCCCCTCCGGTAGCCGAGAACGTGAAAGGGAGCGGGAGAAGGAGAGAGAACGCGACAGAGAGAGAGATTATGACCGGGACAGAGATCGAGACAGAGACAGAGACCGAGACAGAGACAGAGATCGGGACAGAGATCGAGATTGGGACAGGGATCGTGATCGAGAGCGTGAGCGTGATCGTGATCGGGACCGTGATCGAGCCTCTGACAAAACTCCCCGAAGCTCTGAGAGACGGAGAAGACGCTCGGCATCTCCACCACCCTCAACCTACGAAAGAAGCAGCAGGCGCACTGAGGAACGGTACGAATTCTCATCAGTGAGGGAACACTGAATTTGACCTTTTGTATAAGTGAATCTTATTATAACTTTTGTCATTCAACTGTCTTTGCTCTAATTTCTTAAAGGTTTGATCCATCAAACAGTAACAAGACACCAAGGGGAGTTGGTGGCAAGGAGCGCAACAAGTTGTCCACAGAGGAACGTAGAAAACTGTTTGAGCAGGAGGTTGCTCAGCGGGAAGCCCAGAAACAACAGCAGCAGCAGCAGATACAGCAGCAGCAGTTGCAGCAGCAGCAGCAGCAGCAGCAGTTGCAGCAGCAGCAGCAGCAGCAGTTGCAGCAACAGCAGCTGGTGCAGCAGCAGCAGCCGCTTCAGACTATGGCTTATGACCCTACTCTGGTTTATGCCTCTAGCCCTGGCTTCATTCACTACCCTCCTGGATATCCCATCCAGACCTTTGTGGATCCCACCAACCCCAACGCAGGCAAGGTACTGCTCCCTACCCCTCCAGTCGAACCCGGCCTGAACTATGAAGAGGACCCTCCTCAGGTTCTTGTCTCAGAGCTGGGTCTTACCTCTCCATCCTCCACTTCCCAAGCCACTCCAGTCTCAAATCTCACTCAGCACATCACCACCGCCAACCTCACCACTGGAGCCCCCCAGCAGTATGCCCAGCCAACTGTAGCAACCCAGGATGGAGGTGTAGCTGTCCTCTCTCTACCGGTCCCGGCACCCCCTCAAGTGCAGAGCCAGCAGAGCTACACTACTCTTTGGGACCCCACCACTCAGCAAGCAGTGACCGTGCAGACCCAGCCAGCACAGCAGTATGCCACAGCTCCTGCACAGGCCCAGACACAGACAGCTATCTATTACCAGGGCCAGCCATGCCAAACCATCTACAGCATCCCCAGCGCCTACCCACAGGTTAACACTCCAGTCATACAGGTAGGGCCCTTCATAAAAAAAAATACATAGTTCCCAGGGTATCTCTCTTTGTGTATCTCTATTTTTACATCATTGGTGCAAATCTTAAATCTTCTATCGGTATTTCATTTGGATTAGCTCCTACAACCTAGTGCACTTGACTCTTCTTAAAAGATTTTTGGAACATCTGCAGGACCTGTGTGATCTGATTGTACTTTGTGTTTTTGAAGGCTTACACTGAACCCACAACCAGCTACCTTCATGGCCAGTCCGTATATCCTGCCCATCCACAGGGAGTGGTGGTGCAGCAGGGAGGCACCGTCACCACCATCGTTACATCCCAAACTGTGCAGCAGGTAATACATAAAAAACTGTTAATCTATTATTGCACATGAAAACATTATAATTTCCCCCCCGTTAAAACATGATAATTGGGGCAAACACAATAAGGGATATTTCAAAATTGTTTTTTTTAAATTGTGATACCTGGGTTTTTAGCAGCATGAGGTATCTTTAAAAAAAATTATAATTGTTTTAAAGCTGCATCAATTTTGTAGGAAGTTTCAATGGGTCTTTGTAAATTCAAGACTTTTAACAAAAGCTGCCGTTGTAAACTTCTGTCTCAGTGTGGCCACAAGGGGGTAGTACACATCTACACTATCTCTCAACGAGAGAGTCCTGTCTCACACAATGACAAAGCACCTTTTATGATGGAATGGTTAAAGGAAAAGGCTCAGTGGCTCCTGTTTGTAGATAGAAATCAAAATCATATCCACATTTGTATTTAAACTAAAATGATCAAACATGAAAGTTATAATCTGTGTATCAGGTTGGACTGGAGGAAACGATAACAGTGGATTTTAAGACGAGGACGATGTCTGATTGTGTACAACACTGATCAACACATAATGATCGATACTTTTCCTCAGGGTCAAATCCTCCTTCATAGCTGTGCGTGCATTCATTGTGCGACACTCGCACACTCACACACATTAAATGTTATCGGACACGTGTGTAAACCCGGACTGGGGTAACAGCAACAGAATTAGTAAACGTAAACCATGTTTGGAGAGCAGGAGAAGATGGTGGGGCGCGCTCCATTCCACACAGCGAGGAGCAGTAAATTACTGACAGAACCGGTAGTAACTGTAAAACAAACTTTTTTTATGGTCCAAACATGTTTAAAAAAAAAGGAACAATGTAAGCACTTTCTTACTACACTATAACCAAAGTTTTTAAAAAGCATTTGTATAAGAAAGATTCCCTCCCAAGCTTTTTGATCATATAAACAGTTGATCACTGCACATGTAAGTGAAGCTTTGTGGATTAAATTCTGATACATCTTTTTTGCACTTCTTCTTCTCCCTAGGAAATGATTGTACCCAACAATGTGATAGATCTTCCTCCACCCTCTCCCCCCAAACCCAAAACTATCGTCCTACCTCCCACCTGGAAAGTGGCCCGCGACCCTGAAGGAAAGATCTACTACTACCACATTGCCACAAGGTTGGTACGGCATGATGTCGATGGAGTGTGTGTTTGAACCTCCAGAAAGGCCCTTCATGTATTTCTATTACTTCCTTTGGGGCATCAGGCAAACACAGTGGGACCCTCCGACCTGGGACGGCAGTAGCGACAACACTAGCGTGGACCATGAATCTGAGATGGACCTGGGAACTCCGACCTATGACGAGAATCCTTCCAAGGTGAGATTTCTTCTTTAAACCAACCACAATGGTGAAAAACCACATTCCCTCATGTGACAATGGTGAAGAATCATCTTTTTCTAGTTTGCTTCTCGGAACGTTTGCGCTCGAATGCAAAACATAATTATAGTGTTTGTTCCTGGAGGTAATTGAAGATGCTGCACCAGTGATTACTTTCAGCTGTGTCTCGAGGGAAGAAAAAAGAAAACCCATCAGCACCACACCATGTTCAGAGAGTGTTACATTCTCGCCTGGGACTCCTCCTCGTCCTCCTCGTCCTCCTCGCAAAATGGCTCATCAGAATCCGGGCTTGAGATTTGAAGCGAGAATGCGCCCACCCCTCCCCCTGCTTGACTGTCTGTCCCTTTGCCTCTAGGGTGTGCAGGAAAGCTCTGTGCTCATCTCCTCTTCCGCTGCCTCGTTTGTTTTTCCCGCTTCATTTTTATCCCAACTTTGAGTTTTACGAAATCCATCTGGAGGACCTAGCATTCATTTATATGTGGTTTCCTCACTACGCAAGTGTCCCTTTTTCACATATGTCTTAAAAAGATGTATGAAAAAACACTTCAAAACTGAAATGGAAATATCCATCTTTTCGAGGCAAAGTTTCTTGCCAGCGACAAGGTCATGGAAGATTTCCCAGCATGTGTTTAGACAGTGGTGGTGTCCATGTTGAGCATTTAAAACAACGGCACATGCTGCTCTGCACATGGCCGCTGTTCGGTGTCACTGTTTCTGTTTTTTTTTGTTCTTGGCCCTGTGTGTGTGTGTGTGTGTGTGTGTCCTTGGCAAGATACTGAACCCCTAAATGGCCCCTCATAAATGCTGAGTGGACAAAAAATGTAAGTCGCTTTGGACAAAAGCGTCAGCTAAATGACATGTAATGTAATGTAATGTAATGTGTGTGTGTGTGTGTGTGTGTGTGTGTGAATGTGAATTCTTTGTGCTTTTGATCCTCACCACTTTGTTGTGGGTGTGACCAGTCAGCTGTTGCCTGCCTGCCTTTGTTGTTGAAGGCTGAGGCCAGAGAGGGAGCATCCTGGCAGGATATCCCTGCTCTCTGTCAAGTGGCTGGTGAGCAGGTGCTTTTTGATACCCCACTGACCTTGATAGCTCCTGTTCTGCAGCCAGCCGCCATGTTTGAGTGAGCTGGTATACGGGTGGAGCCTCACATGCTGGTGTAATGGTTAAAAGAAAATTACTGTTGGGTTGCATGTATGACACATTAAGGCTGTCGTCCACTTTCTCTCAAACGAAATTAACGAAAGTGGAATCGGATGAGATTTTCTTTGCGACAAGTTACAATTTCAAAGCCGAGGCCAAAAAATACAAATTTCCAAACAGGCATTTTAATCCAATGGTTTCTCTCTGCTTCTATGTTGCCACAGTTCTCCACAAAGACGGCTGAAGCTGACACTTCGAGTGAACTGGCTAAAAAGAGTAAAGAGACATTTCGCAAAGAGGTGAGCCAGATCTTCTGCCAACAGTTTCCCCAGTGATGTTATTTAACTCCAGATGTTTCGACTTTCTAGACCTCTACACCTTTGCCTATCATGCAGTGACTGTCTACTATCCACCAAAGCAAGTTATAATCTGTTTTGACATCTTCTTCTCTTTACTTGTCTCATTTGTGTGTGTGTCTGTGTGTGTGTTATTCAGATGTCCATGTTCATCGTGCAGTGTTTAAATCCCTTTCGGAAGCCAGACTGCAAATTGGGACGCATCGTTAACACGGAAGACTTCAAACACCTGGCTAGAAAGGTAGGATGAAACGATGAAGATGTTTATACAAGTGGTTAGCATTTCCATCAATCCCAGGAAAGCTCTCAACCTTCTGTTGGCCTCTACGGGGCCAGAGCACAATGGAAGTATTGGTCAGCTTTTCACTTAAAAGGAAAAGTTTTCAAAGTTTCCCTCAAACCAGAACTAAATAGTTGAGCTCCCACGATTTATTTTCTCCTGCCAAATGTCTTTGTGCTCTGCCTCTGCAAGAGACTAGAAACATATTGTACATGTTAACTATTATCTGCCTCTCTTTTGTTTTACTCCTTCCTTTCTAAAAGCTCCTTGCAACAGACTTCATCTCTTCAAAGGGATCTTTGTCTATGGTTCCCTGTGGGTCCATGGATTGTGTATATGAGGAGTAGTCTCTGAGGACTCGGGCACAATAAACAGAAAGACGATCTGTGTTAGAGATTATGTTTTATTGTGTCAAATATTAAATGGCCTAGTCAATAATAGAGAGTTAACAACCCAATCACTTTTACATTTATATCGACTTCCACCAAGGAGGTTATGGTTTTGTTTTGTTTGTCGTTCTTCAAGTTAGCAGAATTACAAAAAGCCATTGGACAGACTACAACAAAATTGGTGGATGGATGCGATATGGTTTGTGTGGATCTGAATAAATGGACAGATCTAGGAATGTTTTTCACTCTCTCTGCAGGGTTTCCTACAGAATTCCTTCAACCCACTGTGCTCTTTTAATAAGAAACGTGTCTTAAGTCTTTCTTTGTTTCCGATCTTCCAGCTAACTCACGGAGTTATGAATAAAGAGCTGAAAGCTTGCACCAACCCTGAGGACCTTGAGTGTAACGAGAACGTGAAGCACAAGACCAAGGAGTACATCAAGAAGTACATGCAGCGGTTCGGCCCTGTGTACCGGCCCAAGGAGGACACAGAGGTGTGCTAGCCTCAGAGGAAAGAGCTGCGACACTAATGCTCTGCGTTAACACAGGAGAAGCACAGATTTGCCTTTCCACTCACTCCTTCCTGTAAGACCTGGCCAGCCTGAATGGTGAAGTAGTTTCTTAGCTGTATTTATGACTAAGAATTGCACCTGCTGTCCGTGGAGCTGTCCAGGGCCCCATGGATCAGGGGGCGGGGGCCCCCCCCAATAAAGGAGACTGTCAGAGACTCGAGTGCTGCCAGACGAGCCGAGACTAGAGGTGCAGTGTTCTCAAAGGACAACACTGAGGGGTGCTACAGAGACTCATGTTCTCACTGACTGTTTGGTTTTTAGCATTTTTTTTTCTCCATGTGTGGCTCTTAAAAGTTCTCGAGATGATCACCTCAATTCCATGTTTTAAACTCTTCCAGCCCTGAATGAGGATGACTCAATGGAATCAGCTTTGTTATCGTGTATATCAAATTTCTTTGTTACTTTCCGCGGTTTCCAAAATGGTTTCGATGACAGAACTGTCCGGTTCTTGCCCACCCACCCCCAGCCTCCTGTTTCATTGTGCACAACACAGCCCCCTTCCCTGCCACTGGCTCTGTATCTGGTGCTGCTTTTAACTGGGCTGTGGAGGTCCAAGCCTCCACTCCTCCAAACCCGCCTTCTTAACCGTAAGATTCTGGAGCCTGTGTTGTTACATGAATGCATGATGTCGGCTGAGGTCAGAGCGGTGTCCTCACGGGAAATTCCTCCATTTTCCATGTCTCCTGCTTCGAGTACTGTGCCCTTACCAGGATGAGCTTTTACTTTCACAGATCAGACCGTGACCAGCATGTTGTTTAAGGAGTTAGAGAGTCATATTTCCAAATCTTTTATCAATTTATGTATAATGATGGGAGCAGAGTTTGAATGCAATGTGTGGTGTGCTGTGTAACTGTGTGTCTTTTTCCCCTCATTTCCTGTCCAACTCCTTTCCCGACTTGTTTCCTCTTCTCATAGGAGTTATGCCGAAGGTTGAGTCATTGCAGTTTTAACAGTTTTCTAAACATCTTGTGTGTGTGCCGGTTCTCTTTTATCACTGTTGGTCCGAGTTTGACACTGATTAATTTCCAAATGTTTTACAGTGCTCAAGTTTAGCCTCACTAGCATTAGGGTAACCATATTGTTGCAGCCTATTCAAATGCATTAAACAAGGTTTCAACATATGTACATTGCTTTATATGTGAATATATTGAATAATAGTTTTGGGAATGTTTAAATAAGCAGATACTTTGTAAAAGGACTATCATTTCATGGTTGAAAGTGTAAATAATATGTAAAATTACCAAAGCTGTAGACAGGAGAGTCGGGTCAGGGAGCACAGTGAGCCCACCCATCCTCACCAGCTCAGCCCTCCTGATGCAGTGACCACATCACTCTGTCAAACTTTGGACCCCACTGACTCACAGCCCTTTATTTTATTTCAGTGGTGGGGGGGGGGTGATTCCCCGTGTTTTCTTTCTCTTGTTATTTTTCTATGTACAAAGTAAGTTTCACCCTACTCTACTGTAAGTACTGTGTAAGCACATTGTCATACTGAGTGTACAAACATTTTAAAAGATAATAAACTCTTTTTGTAAAATTATAGCCCCTTCCCTGTCGGATTTCTTTCCTCTCGGGTGTCAGTTTAACAGACTCCCAACAGATCCAAGCAAATGTGACGAACCGTTCTCACATGATTAACTGCTGAGTGCACACCCAGTCCCATTTTTAGATGGGTTAGCTCCTCTAATGAAGGGTGCACATGGCGCGAGGGCCACTGCAGCACATATCTGCAGCGTCGAGCCAGATGTGCGACTCCTGTGAGGGGAAATCAAAGTGATCGACTGCCTTCATTAGAGACGTTATGTGGACTCTAAATATGGAAACGCCGTGACAAGTGGAGAGAGGCGCTGCTGAGCTTCCCCCTTTCTCCTCAGTCCTCAGTCTCAGCTCCCCCCCACCCCCTTCCCAGCGTATGCACATTCCGCAGCCCTGTGCCTGTGTGCTCCAGACCGCAGTTAAGCAGTCCCGTCTGGAGAGTGTGACGGCATGTAACGCTGCCCCAGGCCATGCGAGATGCCTGCTCCCACTTAAAACTGAAGGCAAAGAGATCATTAACAGATCTGAGTGCAGAGCAAAGTGGGAGCGGGGAATCAGATTGTGCCTCACTGAGAAAGGGGAAACTTCTCCTCCGGAATATTTTGGATCAGGTTTTTATTTTCATTTCACTCCAAAATTATTAAATACCTCTTAACTGATTTCCCTCAGGGTTCTGAATAGGAAATGTTGTTATGCACTAAATCCCTCGATAAGGGTTGGTATATTTCGAATATGTCTAAATTTCCACGTTGTGCAGTCCATCAAGTGGGTTTTGCACTAAACTGTTCGTGTCAGACAAGCCCATAGGCCTCTGGTGGAAGTTCAACTCAGCAATTATATTCATATTTCTTAGAATTAGAATGATAAATGAAATCTTGTGATGGCATGAGAACACTTCATGTACTTGTTGCTACAACTACAACAGATTAAAACACAATATCTGAATGATAATAGCAATGTTCTCTTTTTACTAAATCAAATAAACCAAATTAATTTAACTATTGAATTGTTTGTGAGTTGTTCCTTTTCACATGAACGCAGGTTCTCCTTTTTTTTAATCCATTTATTCATTGTTTCACTTTTTCCACTTTTTTACGAATCTATTATAAACTTGATAAACTTAACTGTTACTGTATAAAAATATGAATCCTGTTTTTTTCAATTGAGCAACTCCAAAATCACAAACCCCCAAGAAACTACACTAACTGTGCGGATTTGGAATCCTGTTACAATAACAGTGCACTGACTTATCAAAGTTATTTATTACATGAATAAAACTCTTACAAAAACACAGAAGCATAACATCAGGAAATATATACAGAAAACCATACATGAATATTATTGAAAAGTAATTAAACCATCTGAGGCCATCCCGCGGTGAAACGTACCACGTCCCGGATGTCCATCATCTTCAAAGATTTTACTTGGATCTAGACTTAAATGGTGAAAAAATAAATACAGAAGCGTGACTGACGCAAGCATTGATGGTAAACATTTAGTCTGGGGTTTTTTTTCTGGCAAATTTCAAAAATAAAGTTGACAGAAAAGGAGCTGTGTATTTTCAATGTAGGGAATATGGATTCATTTTCATTCCTTTTCTCACGTGTTCACAATTCATTCGTGATCTCACACAACAAATCAACACGTAGGACATTTACAATCATAGACAAACATTAGAAAGAGCTAAGAAATCTTTTCATATTTATGCTTCATTTTCACGTCTTCTGTCGATACTTGAAAAATCACTGGTGCACGATATAACCTCAGTGTGAATAAATACCAAGGCCTCTTAGTGGATGCAGCAAAAAAAAGGAGTGAGAAGTTTCTATCTACAAATATTTAAAGTGTTCTTATAAAGAAAATAACAATTGGGTCGAAGTTGGGTTGGTTGGGAAGATTCAACCCTCAATTTCTACTGGAGAAGTCCCTCGGCCACATGAAAGCTTTGTTTGTTTTCTCAGAGTTGTCTTCTTTTTTTCCCCGAGCGAACTCGTGGGCAGAAATGAGGCCAGACGGGAAAAATCCCATCGTACTGGAAAGCACTGCTGTTGGAAGAAACCATTTTTTTTTGGCTAAATATCAACAACGACACCAAAGTGGTTGCTGAAGTTGTGATTCATAGAACGAGGCTTTCCGGGCTAGAAACATGATGATCCAAGCGTATTTGTTTACAATTTTCTTTTGACGGAGAAGGGACCAATCTGACTTCTGTCCAAATAACAAATTAACAGTGGTTTTTGAAAATAGAGAAGAATGCATGCAGCACATGTATTGTGTTTCCTGCCACTTGTGGACCATTGTATTGTATTTGGATTAACATGGAGTTCTGACCATGATGCGTGTAAATGGTGATGTAACAGATACATGGAGATCCTTTCATGCAGTCGGATCCTTTGAAAATCAAACAGCGACATAAACTGGGGTAAAGTGTCCTTAGAATACATTTGGTTTTATGTAAAAAAAAGAAAATGAATAATAAGTGTCCAACAAGTGATGAAACTGTCAGTGGCAGTGTGTTGATACAAAAGAGTGCCCATCTTGTCACTTCAGTCAGAGTTCTTCACTCGAGTCTGTGACTGTCCCGCGTCTGTGGCTGAAACCTGGTCAGACCACAGAGACGCCCTGCGCGGGACAGGTGAGGCCTGTCACCACGTCGGGCCTCTCGATGCGGACCAGTGCCGAACACAGCAGCCCCAGAGTGGAGCCTTCTTTCTGGGCCCAGTTGGAGAGGAGCGTGTGAGCGGGGGCCTCTCCATGCCCAAACAGGTCCAGCTGTTCTGGCTCATAGCCCAGTGCTGCGCCCAGCTGCCTCCAGCCCCGACCCCCTCCCTCCTGCAGGAGGCGCTCAACTTCTTCCTGTCTGCTGGGGGGCAGATTGATGTACGAACGAGTGTCCTGCTTGCTGTCAGTCTTAGTTCCTGCTGAAACAAAAGAATATTAGCTTTATCATACAAAATTAACCAGATGGAATCTTAACACTATAAATAAGCATCATAATCATCATTATTATTTTATTTCTTAATAATAAAACCTTATTTTAAGAAATACCAAGTTCCACATGTAAAACTGGAAAGTTTCCCTGTCATTTCTCTTGTGGGAAACTTTGGGAACTGAAAGAAGCCCCATGGCGTTTTTCTTGTAAACAAACAAATTTATGTTTACGTCCATTGGTTCTTGCCAAAACCCACTGAGTCGATCCCACAGGCCTAACAAACATGATGAATCCATTTTCTTCTTTATAAATAAACTACAGCGCCAAATTTTTAAGTATTTCGAAACCTCCTTCATTTACATTGGCTGGCTAGTTACTGTCAATCAGTGGAACAGCCTGAAACTGGCAGAATATGCATAAAAAGCTAGAAAATCCATTCATGGTGACCCTGCTCAGTAGCACTACTAGTGGTCAAATACATCAGAGGTTCCTTTAAAACTGAGCGTTCTCTCTGCGCCATTAAATGAAAGAGACCTTTTCTGATCAAACCTAATAATCTCATATAACAATACCCAAAAGGCAATAGAAGAAATATAAATAAGGTCTTGAAAAAAATCCTGAAACGTAAGTTAAATTCTCGATTGCCTTTAATCCTCTTTTCTGTCTTTTAACAGTTACTAACACAGTCATGCATTTCAGCACGCAGAGTTAACAAGGCGGGAGGGTTTTTTGTAACTTGGTAAAAAACTTTCCGATGGCTCAGAAACCTTAATTTGATTTAGATTGAAAGAGCCTTTGTGTAACACACCTTTGCTGAGCTGGTTGTCCTGGAGGCTGTGAGAGTCCAGAAACACCCCGCTGTCACTTTGGAGCTTTTCCCCCTCTGGAGATGATCCCAGCTCAGCCGCACGGGCCTTAGAGAGAGCCCTCTTCTGTTTACACGATCTCCAGCTGAGGAGACCACAGGAGAACAGTGTCAGTTACTCTATTTGTCTTCCCAGGGCCAATCTTAAGATCATTATTACATCCATTTAAGGGCTAGCACCCAACACCGGGGAGTACTCACCATTTATAAGCCACATAAATGATCAGACCGAGCACCACGGCAGCCAGAACAGACACGTAAGCCAGAAGGTTGTTGCTGCTACCCTCATCCCGGGGAGTAAACTTAGGTGTTCCAGGAGAAGGACTGGACCCTGTCACATCCTCTGCTGGAGCTTCCCGGGTCCCGTCAGCCTCAGCAGGTCTTGATAAAATGTGCAGCTTCTTATCTATTAAGAATAAAGAAGAGAGACGTGTCAGCAGGTACAGTATCATTGCATGTGCACAAATACACAACAGAAACACACTTGTGCGGCGTAAATTAGTGCCAGAAATAAATAGACGGAGGCCCGTGTGCTCGAGGTAATGATAGCCTCCGTCAAAACGCTCCCCTGTGGGTTTTGAAACCGTTTCCAGCCTCGTCGTCCCTCCTGCGGTCGGACTATTTCGGGATCAAACACTACAAGGTACAGTACCGATCTCCCAGGGTTCAAAGGGTCATGACATGTGCACCGAGAGCGTGTGCATATGACCTGACTCCTGGAGAGTGAGTGTAGCCGTTTGGGGGCAGGCGGTCGAGTGGTCGGTGTCAGCAGCCTCCCTGGTGCTTCAGGTTCTCGGGGTCAGTTAACCTACAGACCCGTCAAGCTCCTACCAATTGGACTACGGCACATAAGTCCACTCTTTTTTTTTCTCTCTCGCCACTCATGTTTCCAAGCTTAAAGTGTTCCAGAGTGTTCGGACGAGGTGTGGAAGCAGGTGCTAACCACATGTCCTCGTGGGCTCAGAGGCCGCCCCCCCCCGAGCTCATTCTTTTATCTTTTTATCTTTCACTTTTACTGCCTTGTCCTCCCTTAGATCTTTAAACGCTGGCGGCGGCGTTTTTCTATATTTTTCCCCGTTGACGTCAAATCGCATTAAAACTCCCGGATCATCAGTCTTCCAAAGCTCTCTGATTTACCTGCCCTCTCTGTGGCACTCAACCCCAAATCATTGGAAATATATCACATGGAATGTTTAGGGCTAAAAGTTAAGCATGTTTATGTTTTATTACCTTCACCAAGGAGGTTATGTTTTAACCCCTGTCCTTTTGTTGGTTGGTTGGTTTGTTAATACGTAAGATTAGACAAATCTGTAGGACAGATTACCACACAACTTGGTGGAGGGATGTTGAATGGGTCAAGAAAGAAACCGTGAAATTTTGGTGTGGATCTGGATCTGGGGGCAATTACAGGATTATTATTTATTTTTTTTCTTTACCCTTGTGAGATAGGATGTCTTTCAACAAATCTGGCATGTTTTGGGGACTTATCTATGAATGTGTTCAATCTGGTCCAGTTCCACATATAAATCCGGATCTAGTGAATTTAAACCTGGTTTTTCTTAAAGCGACTGAGTGGCCTTGGGGTCAGTTTGAACTCAACGACAATGTGTATTTTGAAAAAGCAAAGCACTATTTTAATTTTTTAAATATATTTGTACTTTCTAACTGTTCTTTTTTCAAACTGAATTTCAAACTGTTGATTAAATTATGTATTTTTACTGTGTGTATGTCTGTGTGTCGTACCCTTGTGCATCATAATAAAGGAGCATATCAACCCAGAACAGGGGTAATACTTGGTAGCATCACTTTTGCTTTGGTCTGATTCACATTGTCTCACTCTCACCCCCCCTTCACAACTCACCCATGCAGAGTGTGTCAGAGTTGGGCATACAGGATCGGATCTCCACCTCGCTCTCAGAGCACTGGGTGCAGGCCCCGCAGGGTTTGGTGCTGATGCGCTCCTCAGAAAACGTCCCTGGGCCACACATCTGGCACACGGTGTCTCCCTGAAGGCCACACTGCCGGCTGGCCCCCTCGCCTCGGGTGCATTTGGAGCAGGGCGCGCACAGGCTGCGCTCTCTCAAGAAGAAGTAGCCACTGTCACATTCACATTGCGCGTCTTGGACGGCAGAGCAAGAAGCGACCGTAGGGACGCTGCGGGGACACTTGCTGCAGGGAAGGCAGCGGCCGAGGCCTTCGGAGGAGGAGAATGTTCCTGGGAAACAAATTACAGAATCAGCCAAAGCCTCTCAGCAGACATATTGCTGAGTACATTTTTCCAGCCGTTTGGAAAGATGACAGCGATAACGAAAGGGCAGGTGAAACACAAAGATATTGATGCTGTAACATTAGATCATAATTGCTTACCCTTTGGGCACGGTGCACACTTGGTATCCTCTTTCCCACATTGTGTCTCCACTTCGAAGCCGGCGGGACACAGACTGCAGCATTCCCCCGACTCAGCAAACTGGTTACTGGCACAGGCATCTCCCAGGCTGACCTGCAGGAAAGAAATGACATTGTGAGAAATGTGTTTTATTCCGAAGAACAAAAGACACACTATCAGGTGTTCTGGATCCTCGCTCTTCCCACAACAGTTACATGATTAATATTCAACTTTTCAGGCAGCAGTTAACAATAAAAGACAACAAGAGAGGAGGTTTGTCTGGCTCCCAAGATGTGTGGGAAGGAGATCGCACACATCCCACTCCTGTGCAAATAAAGACGCAGGGAACTGGGTGAACTGTTTTTTTTAAGAATCTTTCTATCTGCCTCAGTTTTCACCCTTTAAAGTGCTCCTAGTGCTTATCTGCAAGTGGGTAATGGAGAGCCCAGCTTGAGTAGGGACATGAGGGATAGATCAGACATTCCTAACGGCTTGTGCAGCGGGGCTGGTGCCTGACAGGAGTGGCTGGCTTTAATCAGATTTAGACCAGTGGAAAGAATAAGACAAAACGGGGGTGAAGGAAAACACACGGGCAAGGAGGAAGGAAGAAGTAAAAAGAGCTTCCGCCCTCCCACTCATTCCGAATCAGTGTGAATGGGGCTATGTAGCTGTGTGTGTGCGTGTGTGAATACGGCGTATATGTGTTTACTTCACGACAACAGAAAAGAAAGGTTATAAAGGAGACAGTTCCAGCCCCAGGCGAGGGTGTCAGTTAACCAAGGCTGCCCAGCATGTGAGTGTCTGTTTGGGTGAGAGGGGGGGGGGAGGCCTTTGAAGTCACCAAGCCCTGCAGGTGTGTCTGTGAAGGTCAGTATTTCATGAAACCCCTCCTCCTTCTGCAGGCTCTGAACAACGGCATCTTAAACATGCACACATTTGAGGGAGATTGGCCCTCTCTGCCCGGGGGCTGACAAGAGCAAACAGATGTCCTAACAACTCACCTCCTGCAAAGGGGAGAAGTAACAGCTAAACAACCCACTGGTGTCTCGGAGTCAGCCAAGGAACACCGTGAACCTGTCGAGCCTCCAATGAAAAGCCCCCCGGAAACACACAGAGACCGACGACACACACACACAGTGTCATGGTCCCAGTCCTGAAACACTGAAATGGTCCATGCTGATACGACGTGGCTCGCCTCCTTCCAAAAACAACACCCAGTTCACTGTAGAGCAGCCTGATGGTTTCTGATCGCCTGCCACAGAGCCCAGATCAGGGTATTAGCGTTTGTCGGGGGTGGCAGGGTCCGGCAGGCAGGAAGTGGCAGGATGTGTGGAGTTGGCAGACTGGGACCCAGCCTGGACCATTACAACCTGGAGCAGAGAGGCATTGTGGTAACTCCGATCTGCCAACACCAGCTCAGCTCTCAATCTCCACTTCGATAAATATTTGGCGACAGCGGCTCTGCTTTATTTTCACCTCCACCTTGGACTTCAGTGGGTTTACTGGTGCAGCTGTGTGTAAGCCTGCCTGCAGGGCTCTGAGCTCTGCAGCTCAGTGGGAGCTGCTGATGGTTTGGCACTTTACCCAGTGCCCAGCGTACAGTGAGATGTTTAGTCAGTGCCCACTGGAGAAGGAGAGGGAACAGGGATCTAGTCAGTGGGGGAATGACTGAGGCCTTATCTGCTGTATACATTGAAATAGCACGTTGTATATGGTTGCCACTATGTGTTTATCAGCATGATGGATATTTATTCAAATATTTAGATTAATCTTTAATCAAAGTGATAGTGAGAAATAAACCCTTTTTCATTTCATACAAAGGAAACAGTATTAACAAATTCCTTCAGGTTGGATTTAACATTAACTTTACAATACCCTATTTTTCTATCTGTGCATGTTACTTGTACATCTTATACGTATAATCCTGTTTATACTGTACACATTCTGTTTACTGTCTTTATAATATAGTGACATAATATAAAAGATTACTTATGTAATACTACTATTACTAATGCTTCTTAATAATGTTTTCTTATTTTTAAAATCCCCCTTATTGCTGTAATATGGTAAAATTTCTCAGTGGTGGGACAGATAAAGTTTATCTGATCTGATCTTATCTAATCTTATTTTATCTTACTAATGTGTATTTTAAAGAAAGGTAGCTAGCGAGGTGTTTAAGTATCTACAAGTTTCCACTTGTTTTTTGCAAGAGCAACACTTAATATTAGATCACTGACATTGGTCTGTTTTTCAGTTTTTTAACATCAGAAGGTAAAATCTACAAATTTGACTTTATAAATTTTAAATCCATGGCCCCTAAAATAGAAATACATTATTACTTTTAAATAGGTATAGTATCATCCTGATTACTGGGAGGCCTCTTTTATTACATATGATGTGGTGCCTACGATCTGACACTTTTAATTTTCCAGCTAAGATTAATTATCTGCACAAACTCCAGATAGCTTTCAGATGCATCAGACCTCTGTCCCCCCGGGGGCATCACGTCTGAAGAGCAGGAGGCTGCAGTTGCTTTTTTCCCCCATTGAGGTAAAGAAGCTGCAATCTGCAGAGATTCCCCAGTGAGAACAGACAGACCACCGAGGAGCAGTGCTTTCAATGGGGCTCTCAACTCCACGGCTGCCTGAGTCACTCAGTCATCGCGGATCTCACACAGACACACACTCACTCACTCACACACACACACACACACACATTACAGCCTCCTCGGAGCCTGAGACATTTCCTGTGCCCTTCTGAAGTGAGACCACATTTGAAGCGCCTTGGCCTGAGTTTCCACAGTTAATCTAATCTGCGTGAAAATAAACGCACAAAAGGAAGCTCTCTCTCCCAGTGTCTCTGTGACGACACCGACCCGTGAGTCTTCACAATGTGACTGGGACAGCAGCAGAC
Organism: Pseudopleuronectes americanus; assembly: GCA_038501795.1. Lineage (NCBI taxonomy): Eukaryota > Metazoa > Chordata > Actinopteri > Pleuronectiformes > Pleuronectidae > Pseudopleuronectes > Pseudopleuronectes americanus. The sequence continues at coordinate 12,721,019 of CM076722.1, forward strand.
AGGGGCCATTGAGCAGACAGGGCCCGAGATGTGGGGAAAGTTGCGTGGATTGAATCTGCACTGATCACTGTCATTAGGACACAGGGAGGATAAGAGACAAATCAAAGGGCCTGTGTTTCTCTTTTTTCTTTTCTCTTTCAAGCAGAAAGCTCAACCAACACTATAATCCTGACTCCTAAATCGTCCCAAAACAGCGACTTCTTTAAATCTACCGAGGTTTAACTTTAACTAAAGAGCTGAGATTTCATAAAATGACTCTTAAATCTGCCCTCTAGAGTAAAGAAAGCTGCCTAACTGCTGTATGGAAATTCAAATGACTGTGGTAACAAACTAAACCATTGCCTCGCCACTGTCACCCCAAACCCCCTTCACACACACACACACACACACACACACACACACACACACACACACACACACACACACACACACACACACACACACACACCACAAACTTGGAGAAAATGATGATAATTGCTTTGCTCCGGATATCCAGACCCCAGCAACACTGAGAGCTATAAGGCCACTTTTTCACATGGAGCTGCCGTATAAGCAACTAATGTGGTAACTCTTGAGGCAATGCGACCCTTAGGAGCATATTAAACAGTAGAACCATTAGGAGAGTGCTCAGATACTGTAACACTCTGTCTACATCTGTTCTTAATCCTCTAGAGAGTAACAAGGAGGAACCTTTTGACAGCATTTAACTTTTCTGAGGGAAAAAGGAACATTTTCTGCTGAAAATCAGATAAGAACCAGCATGTTAGGTTTCCCATGCATATCTTTTTGTCTTAGTGGGCCTGCTTTGATCTAACAAAAGTGCTCTGAGAGTGATGAGCGTGTCCGGACAGGTCTACAAGCCCAATGGGATTTTTGAGGTGGATGAGTGTCAAATTATTGTCTGCAACTGTGAAGTCGGGGGCTTTCTTCTCCACTGATCCGGTCCTAATGATACGCTATCAAACACCAGAAGTATCATCTCTCCATAATAAAACACTTATCACACTGGGCTGGTGGCTTAATGGTAAAAGTGTGCGCTCCTTGGTGTTTTAATTCTTGTCTAGATGTTCCAAGATGTCTGGCTCATTCTGGCGGGTGGCGTCTGCTGAATGGAAGTTTGTCATGTGAGTAGGGGGGGTGGGGGGGGAAATGAACACTGACTTCACAGTTTGAGTTGTAAACACAAAACAAAGAATCTCCACATATTTTTCCAGGATGTTTTATGGCCACAGAGGTCGACAGGAGCCTGTGTGGAGGAGGTCAGTTAGGCCACTCTCCAGAATGTAAGGTTTAGAGACACAAGTCAAAGTGAGGGACTGTCTGGCATCACTTTTGTTTAGTAATCAGAGACAGAACCAGAAACACAGAAAGAGACTGAAGCAGACATCTTTCCCCTGATGGATGTAAACTGTCCACATATTCGCCCACAGGAATAGAGGGGCACTACACTGATCAAATATGGCTCTGTGGTGAGAAAACACACATCCTGGGATATCTAAACGTTTGGAAAGTTTAAAACAAGTGTGGCGTTATGACGATAAGAGGTTATAAAGGCGTTACAGGGATAAGAGGTGCATGTTTAACTGATTCAGTAAAAACTGTAGCTTACTTTGAGCAGCAGAAGCGCGCACACAGCAAAGAGTCTCATGTCTGCAGTCTCCATAAACCCCTCCTGGACAGATCGGAGCGTCTCAGAACTACTTTTCCCTCTTCAGTCTTCAGGGAAAACTGCGCAAAAATCAAGATATGATCCAAACTTCTGTCGTTTCTCCAAATCAAACCGCGAGCACAGGCTTCTCACGTTAGTTACGCACGCTGGAGAGTTGGTTCATTTTTACGCACGGGAGTGCGCGTTGTAAAATGCAGGCTTTGTAATCCCTGGATTCCTCCAGTGATCACACACGTTCGCTTCTTTCAGCTCGGTCCCTGCTGCTGCGGCCGCTGAGGTTGTAACACAAGGTTTCTAGTGTGTGAGCTCTCGGGATGAACGCGCTGCCTCGTCTCCCGCAGCTTCACTTCAGATGAGACAGGAAAAGCTCCCGCGAGCTCTCCTGCCCCTTTTCTCCTCCTCCTCCTCCTCCTCCTCGACCTCCTCCTCCCATCTTCTCAGCTTTCAATGCGGCCGGGCGATTGGCTGCATCCCTGCCAGGGGGAAACGACAATGTAATGGAAGGCGAAGGACTCATATGTTAGTGGTTTGTAGTCAAGTGATTGACAAGACGTCACCAAGCTGCTGGAAACTAATGTTGTGTTTTATGAGGAACAGAAGTTTGCAGACAAGGCAGATGTAATGTAAGAATCTAAAAAAGTAGATTTAGTGCACACATATAAAATGTTACTGAGCCAAATTATATGGAAACCTTCAGTGTTAAAAATGTAATATATAATATATATAATATGTTATAGACATCATATGACAACTGGGCTATAAGTCACTTGAATACAAATCTCAGGAACTTGCATTTTACTGAAGTGAGTCCATCCAAATTTATATTGCATCTTTTCATTTACTCACAACATTTATTTAGAAAAGATATATTTACCAGCCAATCAACAAAATAACACACTACTAATGTTTAGTAAATATTTTGCACTGTCATGATAAATAAAATAAGTTGTTATGGCTTCAACACAACCGACTGCAACAATGAAACACTTTGAGCACATGAATGCAACAGTAATACTAATAATGCATTTATATATAAGGATACACTGAGGCCCTTTTCTGCACAAAGTCCTTTAAGTTAATTAAATATCATGTTGCCTGTTTTGAATATGGAGTTTATTGGTAACAGTGTATTTTTAGCTGTGGTAATTACTACTTTATTTATGCCACATATGAAATAAATTAAATATTAATAAAATAAATCCTTTTGATTTATTGTGATATTTTTATTCTTCCTCTTTCTTTTCATTTGTTTTTTTTATTCATAGGGTTTAACATTTTTATAGGGTTTTGATTTTTGTCTTTATAGTTCCTTTTTATCTGTTTACTTTATACTTGATATTTGTAGTATGGAGCATGATGGTTACTGGCAGGGCTGTGCTCTGCTTTTATACTACTATCATACTTTGACACTACTTTACTTCAGAGAGGAATAAATAATCAGATTATTGTGTATTTTTTTAAGACTAAACTTCACAGCAATATACCAGAAGTTTAAATTGGCCAAAATCTTTACTAACTTTAAATAAATATGTATACAAATGTGCTTAAATTGGTAATTGTCATACTTTGTCACTATCACTAAGAACAACTCGATGCCACCACACAGATAATTTAAATGCACAATTTCTACAATGTGTTGTTGCTTCTTTAAAGTCAAAAGAGGTGATCTGTTGTTCTACCAACACAGTTAGTGGGTTTTAAACTTTTACTGTCTGAGACACCAAGTGTGATCAGGAAATTTTTTTCTTTCTAATTCAATACAAATGATTATGGGATGCACCCTTGACTCTGGCTTTTATTCTCACATGTATTATAAATGGGTAGAAAAAAAAACATGGATCCTGGTTTAAAACCTTATGAAGTGTAGGTCTGTGAGGTGACACCAGTTTACAACCCTAATACATAGAGCTGTGATCAGTTGTTATCAGAAACAAAAGAGAGCACGTGATCCCAACAAGACGCTCTGAAGAAGGAGAACAAGAAGCACGTTTGATCTCAGCCATTCAAAAGATTAGAAAACCAACGCAGGCTAAATGACACACCTTGTAAATTCTAGTGAATGCATGGCAGGGGGGCCGGGAGACTTCAGAGGAAAACAAATGGAGAGCTCTCTCAGACACAATACTACTTACACTTCAAAGCCTGCAGAGAGATGAGAGGAGACGGAGAGAATATTCCTGCTCTGATAAAACTTCAAGGTGTAATTCAGACATAAACACACAAACAAAACGTCTCCTTGATTTAAATACATGTGTGTAATCCACATCACACTTCTTTTTTAATTGTTGTTGCACTAAAAATTCAGGCTGTGGTGATTACTTTTTTTATTTCATTTAGATTTTAATGTGTTTAAGTTTTTATTTTTATCTGATGTTACCTTCACTGCCCTGCAAAATCAATATATATTTTTGTTTATTTCTTGTCTCAACTTTTTTCCAGAGCAAATACCTTTGCTGGAGACTTTTTAAGGAACAGAATAAATGTAAATCTGCCTCATTCTGATACTCTAATCTGTAAGAGTTAATGTTCTTGCAGAAAAAACATCATAATAAACATATGACCGTTTTTAAAAACCTTTTAAATACTTCAAAACAGTTTAGTAAAAAATAAATAAAGATAAGTTTATCACAAATAACAGCTTTTAAAATCTAAGGGGCCAAGTTCCTCTGTGGTCACACACGGGTAGGAATGATAAGGCAGCTATGAAAAAGCCAAACCAAACCCTGATCTTGTCGTTCGGGGGCCTGAGGAGAAATGGTGCAGAGAGTGGGGGGAGGAGAGGGGAAGGTGGAGGCTGTTGACAGAGGCCTGTTGGAGGGTTGTTGCGGTTCCTGGCAGGAACGACTTCAACGACGTCAAAATTGCAGCGTTTCACGACAGCCGTCCCCTCAGCCTGCCCTCGGGTCTGCGGAGGCCAGAGCCGGGAGATCCTGCCAATAACCAGGAGTGAGGCGTCAACCCCTCCCACCATTGTCAGAGGGCCCACATCAGAGCCCCAACATCCCTCTTCGCCCTCCTACTCCACTTCCCTCACTCTCTGTTCCGTGGTTTCTCTATTTGACCGGGGGTCTGCAGGTCAGTTTTATCACCCCACTCCCCACCCCTCTGAATTGTGCCCCTGGAGGTGTTTATGGGCAGGCCCGACAGGATGTTCGGCCCACCAGGAGATCAAAGTCTCCTCGAGTAAATGTGCCATTGCTGGCTGTGACCTTTTCAACTCTAATAGGGGTTAACATCGCAGGCGCATGTAAGGCTGGGATTACAGTAGAGGAGCTGGATGATCGTCGTTGTGGCGGCGGATCAGTTTCCTTCCTGCTCTGGTTCACACACACAAGAGTCAGAGCTCGTTTTTCAGTAACGGCCGGTCATAAAAGAGCATTCCTGAATTTAAGTCTGCAGTCTTGATAATGCCTTATTAGGGCAGTTTAACTAATCATTTTACAAAGTGATGAAGCTTAGAGGGAAAACAAAGACACAGAGATGATCAAACTCCCACGGCAATGATTAAGTTACAAGGAACACAGGCAAACTTCTATCTTCAGCTTCGGCCAAGAACAGACACGCTAAATAAAGTGGAGAACAGTATAAAGTCCAAATTCAAGGCAGTGCTCTTAAGGCTTTTTACACAATCAATATATTTATGGGCACAGTTGAACAACAAATGTCATCAAATACATTATATACAGCACGATTTAAAACCCCTTTCTGAAAGTGATGTGAATCTGATGACTTTAAAGACCCAACCCGACTGCAAAACTGATTCAGTGTTACTGCATAGATACGTGAGAAAAACAATTACATTCATAACATTAAGAGAAAACCAGTGCAGTGTTACATAAACCGTTGCACAACAGCACACTGGAGTATTCCACAGCTGCATATGCAAACAACCCTTTATATTCAGTAGTCTTAGTTGTGTAATCTGATTAAAATGTGATTTTCTGTACAGTTTCTGGGACAACCTCTCAAATACAGCTTCTTTTTTTTTCTTCTCGTTTACACTTGTGGTCATTCTGAGCATCACTTACAAAGACATGGTAATTTGTATGTGTGCTCCATGTTGTGGGTATTGTGTTCTCCCAAATAGTTTCCTCTGTCTCACTCCTGTCATGACACGGCGTAACAACCTCTCTGTTCCAACCGCAGTAAAAGACGCTGGCAGGAAGTGAATTCCTCTGAAGCTGGCTCACAGACTCTCCGCTCACGTGTTTCACAGTCATCTTGTCTTCAGAAGTTTTCAGGCACTCGCAGGGACACTGTTCACAACCAGCTGTCCATTAGTTCACTGAGTTCATGAACGTCTCACCCACGTGGGAGTCAAGGTTTTGGGATAGAAATCTGACATATCTGTATGAAATAAGCGTTTGGATTTCAGTGTTTAAACATGGCTCAAGCTTTAGAAAGGCACTTTTCAGATCAAATCAAACAGGGACAGAGTCGTGTGTGTACCAGACTTCCACGCTGTTGTGTGTGTGTGTGTGAGGCCACAGACGGCCCTCCTCTTTCAGTTTCATTGCATCCAAGCTCAACAATCAGGATTTAAAAAATATATTTAACATACATAAACCATTAAAGCCGGTATTGCTTTAATTGTAACAGTTGTACATTGCTCAGAGCCTCAGGAATGCAGAGTTATACACTGTGAAGCCGTGGTGCACTTCTGGTGTAAAGCCTCAGCTTGTCTTGACGTCAACCGCTAAAAATGATAACACAGCAAAGGCTCACTTGTGATCCCTTGTCCCACCCACCCCACCCCCACCCTGCCACATGTGTCTCTCTCTTGTGGTGCCCACAGGTATTGCAATGTGGAAATCTCGAGCAATGTCTGCAGTGGATTTTCAAGTTTTCGAGGAGTTTTTTTTACGAAGGCGTTCAGCAGCCCGGAGATGGCAGCTGTGCCTCTGACAGGAAAACGAGCCAAGAACAAGTTCCCAGCACTTTTCTGTCTGTGTGTCTGAGGCCGAGTGTGCATCAGTGAGTCACTTCCTTGAAGTAAATAGCCTGACAATCCGCAAACACAGAGCTCTTAGCTCTCCATTAAACAAGGCCACTCTTTGGAATGATGCTGATTGAAAACACTACACAACTGGAAAAGAAATACGCAATAAAATGTCAAATCATTGCAGAATTTAAAAAAAGTGCTCAGTGTATAGTTGCTCTCTCAGAGAGATCAGTGGCTGAGGAGGACAGTTGCCCAGCTTGTAAAGGAAGAAAGGCCTCGTTGAGTCTGGTGGCTGTATCGGCGGTGCAGAGTCCACAGAGGTCCTCCACCATTGCTCATCTCATTTCCCAGCATTCTCAGTGGGATTGTATTCAGTTTCACCTGACGACACCTGAGAGATGCGGCGAGTGGAGCCCCACAGGCGACGGGCTAATTGTCCTGTGGGAACCTGAGACGAGGAGGGGAAATATGTTAATCTTCACTTCGGGGCCAAAACAGAGATGTTACACTAAAGAAGCTCAATTATCATCTGAAAAAACCTGGTCTTCAACTTGTAGTTAGCATATGATTACCACTAACCCCCCTTCTCTCTCACACACACACACACACACACACAAACGCAAACCAACACACACTCACAAACACACACCACCCCTCTCCTGCATGTCCTGGTTCTCACCTCCTTGGGCTTCCCTGCCCCCACCACAATCAGCTTTCCATCCTCCAGTCCCACCAGGATGTGGCTGCACTCCTTTGTCACGGACACACTCCTCACAGGAACCTTCAAGGCCAGGGGCGTCACCGGAGCTTCCAGACTGTCAAACAAAGAGGAGTCAGAGTTGAGCTTTTTATTCGTATTGTCAACACAAGATTTCGACGCAAACGTTTTCAACAAATGAAGCGAATTCCTTCAAAACGTCAAACCCAGTTCTCAGTGTCGTTACCTGTATAAGTCCAGTATGTGGAGGCTGCCCTGCATGGTGCCCAGGATGACGTACTCAGACACCAGGTGCAGAGCAGTCACCTGCTCCTCCATGTTGAGGGAGGCCAGCAGACAGCCATTTACAGAGTAAACATGAATGGAGTACTTGCCCTGTGGAACCAAGAGTAAATTGCAGATAATGGCATAAGCAGGCCTGAGGAACTTGTTTTTAGTATCACTGTGTGGTTGTATGCACTGTACTCTAGGGTTTGTGTATCCATGTACCTTCTTGTGGGAGTTCTCCTCTGGCGTCGTCTGCACCACAATGTGACCTTCACTGCCGACCTGGAGCTCAGAGATCTGGGCGGGCACACAGCTGCTGCCGGGGGGGCGCAGTGTTCGCAGGAACTGGCCTCGACGGACAGTGTGCACGATCACAGTCCCGTCCTGATTCACAGTAAATAGAGAGCGGGGGGGTCAGTTTGGATTCAGATCAGTTGTGAACCCTGATTTGGTTCACCACAACAAATCAGGGTTCTTCAAATCCAATCGAAACCACATAGAGAGGGAATCAGTATAAATCCAACGAAAGATCCCATAACTACAGTTTAAATGACAGATTGTGTGTTCCCTGCATCTTCTCCGATTTAACACCAGTAAGGACGGAAAATAAACTGTGGTTTTGCCTTTGTTCATTTAGTTAATTACACATTCCAGGTATGAACAACTGCAGGCTGTGAGATGCCGACATCTGTCTCCTCAAACCAATAAACTCTGTGTTTTGTGGTTGTTTCCTGTGACTGGTTCACATTACATTCTCACTTGTAATGAGCCACATCACATTTTGCTCAGTGTTATTTTCAAGTTTATTCAGTTTGACCACCATTTTTTCATGCTCGTACAAAGGTTGTGCGGAGAGTTTGAGAGTTTGGACGCAATCCCAACAACTGGAAAAGTTCCAGAACATTCAGGCGAGGGGTAACGTCTGATGTGAGCATGCAGGAGGCCCGTCATGACTTATAAATTGCATTGTGGAAATCACATGTTTTGGTTTACAGCAAATCGACCCTAATCGACCAAAAGCTCTTGAATCTCGTTGTCTTGTCAAGTTGACTTCTTATGTTGTATAAATGTATGGCACTTCTTTTTCATCCTGGGATATTTATATTCTTTTTGTATTTTTCAGGTTCGCCTCTCTTCTTTGGCTCACTCTGATATTTTCTAGAGATTTTATTAGGGGGGGTAAGAGAAGCTCCCCGGAAATATCTGGAGCAACCGACTTGAGACTTGACTTTTCACATAAGTGGGATTATTGTTTTGGAAGCAAGGGTTGAAGTGTCACACTGATACACAAACATCCATCAAACTAAGCAAATGTTGTGTGTCCAGCGAGTGCTTTTTGAGTGTAACCTCTCTGACCTTTGACCCCGAAACAGCCATGTCCACTTCAGTGCTGATGGCCACACAGGTGACCTCCTGGTCGTGTCCGCAGAGAACCTGCACCGGCCGAGGAGACAAGCCGCTGGAGAAACCACCCTGGAGGATAAGAGGAGGAGAAGAATCCGTATGTGAATTCCTTACTTTAATATTATTCAGCACATGCGCTCACACACAGGGACACACGCCGAGGTTTACCTGCTGCAGGACCTGCCACACGATACAGGAGGTGTCTCTTGAACCAGAGATGAGGTAGATGCCACAGAGGTCGAGAGCCAAGCAGGTCACTACGTCTTTGTGGAAGAAACAAAAAACAAACACATTTATAGACAAACCTGCCACAAAGTTTGGCGAATTTTAATTTAGAGATATACAAAATAAGAGCTCACCGATGTGCCGGCAGATCCTGCCCACCAGCTTGCCCTTGGCCAGTTGGGTGACCCGGAGACTACAGTCCCAGTGACCTCCACTGAACAGCAGGCGTCCGTCGTTGGACACCACCAGCACCTGGGCGCTGATCTCCACCCCGGGAGAGAAAGGTCCACTCAGGAAACGCTGCGTCCTGCACCACACGGCAACGGCAGAAAGAAATCAAAGGGAGTTAGAAAGTAGAGGCGAGAGCGAGATGTGGCCTTAATGTGGAGGAGATTTATAATCAGCACATTAAACTGTCGCGACATCGGCAAATTACAACCTCTGTGAATCCCCAGTGTTCACATGCTTTGTATCCTGGTTTATTATCTGTTTATGTGAGCCACGTCGGCCTCGGCATAAAACAAGATCCTTTCAAGCTAATATCAGTTAATTAAACAGACTTTGAAGCTTCACAGAAAGATGAAAAAGACAGTTCAGACAGAGGTTGTGTTTCCAGCAAACTCTCAGGCAGATTTACACATCTTTGAAAATGCTGTAAAAGTTGAGTGGGTTCGTAACTCCTAAGGGCTTTGAAAAAAACAAAAAAAAACAGTGCAACAAAAAATCTTCTGGAAATTCAGGACTATTTCATTATGTGATTTTTTTCATGTTATATTTTTTGCTCTGTCAGGACACTCACTTGGGGTTAGTCATCGTTGGGTCCTTAGTGAAGGTGAAGTAGTTGACAATGTTTTTGTCGTATGGCAGCCAGCTGTGTGTTCCTATCAAGCCGTTTGAACTCACAGTCACCTGGAGAGAAATCACGACATTGTAGGAAAAACCTTTAATATATAAAAATATGATTGTTTTAAGCTTTAAATTTGTCCCATCTGAAAGTGACCGTACCAGTATGTCTGAGCCCTGAATGATGAAGGAACGATTCTGGTTCTTTGGCACCACTGCCTGCACCAGAGGAAGCCCGTCACACACCACCTGCAGCACACAACAACACACACACATGTTAATACAGACATACAACATGATGTGATTTATTCTTTCAGTAGATAATAATGAGATCATGACAGAACTCACCTCCACAAAGGGTCTGAGTTTCTTGAGCTCCTCAAAGATGTTCGGGGGCATGGTGTCCAGGCGGGCCAGCCGCCTAGCTGCGTTCTCAGCCGATATACGAGTAGGATGAGGCTCCTGGGTGGAAACAGGAACATGGTATCACACTGCTGCAGATTTCTTAAACAAAACATCCCATAATGTGGAGAACTGGGTCTTAAGAAATAGCTGTGCATCAGAGTGGGAGTGGTACCTTCAGGAGCTGACAGGGCGTTTGACCAAAGTTGCTGATGATGCCTTCCAGGGCCTTTCGCTCATTCTCGTTGGCTATTGCATCCAAATCCACTGCACCTGCACAGAGGAAGAAACAAGGAAGAGTGAGTTTCTATGGGACACGAGGAGAAGAAGAAGAAACAACACTTTCCACTGAGAAGTCCTGCCTTACCTTCGTAGGTGCAGTAGTAGAAGACATTGAGTGCATTCACTGCCTCTTCACCTCTCTGCTTGTAACCAAAGATCAGGTCAATCCACTCGTGGAGGTGATTGGACACATGCTCACATTCCTGGGGTCAAACACACAACGCGCTCTCGTATTAACACATGTTTTGGAAGCCACAGTAAGCTTTAAGGTTGTAGCTGTCTGTGTGAACTCACCAGAGCTTTCCTGTGTTTCTTGATGAAGTCCTCTTTCGACGTGGCCCAGGCTGGGAGCAGCACATCCGCCACCGGGTCCTGAGATATCTGCAGATGTCCCAGGTCGAATCCTACAGGGAGCAGGGAGCAAACGCTCATTAGGTTCTATATATCAGCAATATATCAGATAGTTTGAGTGACCACAGGTATCATGCCCCTCACCGTTGATGTTCTGCAGGAATTCTGGGAAGTAGAAGAACTCCGGGATGAGCTCTTTGACATCAGCGGGACTCTCCATGCGAGCTTGCCAGGCGGCTGGCACTGCGTGAAACTGTCGGTCAGCACAGTCAAACCTAAACCAAGACAAGATATAGTACTTTTTTTAACCTTTGTATAACTGGGCATATTTACTCCTGCACGAATTCCATGGGGAAATATTGCATATATATTCACATATAATTTATGTTTATATCTTTTATTTTCACTGTATAACTTTAACTCATACTCACAATACATGCTCTTTTGTTAGCTTTACCTTTCCCCTAACTTTCAAATTATCATGTTTAATGTTATGCACTAAAACACAAACATACGGTCCGTGTACATGAAAACCTTTTTGGAAACAAACTTGATTCTGAGAATAGCATGCATTACTATGATAAGTCATGCACTAGTGAGTAATCCCACCTGCCACTCTGCAGCTGGATATGCAGGGTGGTGAATGGCTCCATGCGGATCATGTAGTGCATGACCCCTGCTGCATTTGAGTAGTGTGTGCCATAGTGGAATTTATCCGTGGTGCCCGTGGGGTCCTCAAAGCTCTCATACCTAGTGACAGAGAGGAAAATGTATGAATGAAGCATTCTTTACATTGTACAGAGGTCACGTTTGGTGCTTTACACAACTGACAGGTGTGCAACTAATATCACATTCTTATGAAACCACCTACTTCTCTCTGACATTCTGTGCGTGGCGTGCGTTGACCACACCGATGGGTTTTGACAGATCTCTGAAAACGGACGGGTTCTCCAGATCCAGAATAGGCGAGGTGTAGTCACACAGAATCCAGGGGAACTAAAAGCAACAGAACACAAACTGCAACATGACGTCTCCTCACTCTCACAGTGCATCACATAAAGGGATCCTGAATATAACACAACACTGTCTGGGGAGCGGTGGTGTGTATTTACCACAGGATACTGCGACAGGTCGTTGTAAGTGCGTCCAGCGATGGTGTTCAGCTGCATCAAATACTCAAAGTTGGAGATTTCCCTGCACACCCATTTCTGTTGGACACATCAGCATCAGATTGGTCAAACAAAGTTATCACAACTCAAATAATACAATAACATATTTTTGTAGAAAAGTCTTCTTTAAATAAACACCTGTGTGAGCCCAGATGCCTTCAGGAGCTCTTGAGGGGAGCGGGAGCCAAAGTAAAACAGGTTGGGAGGCCGCAGCCCCAGGATCCTGGAATATACTTTGTTTCGTACCTGAATAAGTAAGCAAAGTATTTTTTTTTATCGATTGCCATTTTACTTAAAAATAATTTGATTATTTATGTTAAGTTGCACTGAGCCTCACCTTCTTTTTGAAGTTGAGGAAGTAGTGAGACTGATCTATGAAGAAGAGCTCCAGCGCAGAGCGTCGCAGGTTGTAGCGCCTCAGATGAACTTCTCTGAGCTGAGACAGAGGCCTCTTGAAATCAAACCCGATTCCTGAAGGCAGAGATAGAACTCATTTATCAAAGAACCATTTGAAGATCAATGGATAAAAAAATAAGAAAAATATTTCTGTATCACGTACCCTCTTCCGTCTCTTCTTTCTCACTGTTGCCATCATAGAAGTAGAGATGGTGCGTGGTAACCTCCAGACGACCAGGAACGACCGCCACGATGGTGATGAGCTCGCAGTCCTCAGACAGAACCAGTTTCTCTTTCTGGCTCTCGTCTTCTCCCTCCACCCTGACAACACAAGACAACAGGGATCCTTTACTCTTTCTGCAGTGCATTTAGCAAATACAAGGACTTTCAGTGGATTTCAGAAATTCTGAATTCAAATTTATAATCTGAATATATGTAAAAATGTAACGACTGTTTGGTTTCAATAGATGTAGAGTGGCTTTTTTGTGGGAAGAAAATAACATGAGGCAGAAACTGTCGACTCACTTATCGTCCAGAAAGACGAGGTCCTCATCTCCTAACTGATCATCCTCCATGTCGCTCACTTTTGCTTCCTTGGCAACAGCCAATGGGAGAGGTTCAGAGCTGCGAGGACTGTCAGCGCCTGAAAAATCACAAAAAAAAACATCGTCAAAGCACAATTTTTGCTGGAAATGACAAAAAAAAAGTCAGTAAGAATGTCCTCTGTGACGTACCCATGTTGTCCCTCAGGGCACTGGCCTCGATGTGAGGATCATAGTTGTAGTTGGGAACAAGTTTGAGACGCATCTTCGAATATGTCTCTGCATTGGACAGTTTCCACTTCACCTCCGGTGGCACTCTATCAGAAACACGTCAAAAGAAAAAATACAGTTGAGCACAATCCGGTCAGGAAGGGACCGCAGCTGGACGACATAGGCAAATATTTTTTTTTATCTTTAGGCAACATCTTCAAGCTGAATGGATTTAACAGTTAAATGTTTCCTCGTAAGTTAATTTGAATGTGAGTATTCACACGTCATTATACCTGTGGGCCCATGCTCCTCTCTCACTGGTCAACAGCCTGCGGAGAGCTCTCCAGTGCTGCAACATCACCCCCTGCTGGCTGGAGATAAGCTTCTGCGAACTGGAGTACCTGTTGTTCTCAATTCTGACTCGCTTCATGTGGGGGTCCAAGATCACTTCCTGTTTTTCAACAATAAAAAACCTGTCATGTCAAATCAATAATCTGAACTGTTAAAGCTTGGTTTCAGCATGAAGCCTGGAAGGTCTGGTAACCTGAAACTTTGATTTGCTGTCAGATCTGTCTTTGTCCCGTTTGAAGACCGTGCTCATCAGGTCGTCGAAGCACGAGTTCCAGAAGTTAGACATGATGTCGTGGCAACGGCCGAATGTGTCCAGCTCATACTGCTCCATGGTGGGCTGAACCTGGAGCACGGTTATCACAGAGACACAAAGAGAGAGAGAGGACATTCAGTGTTACACACAGTTACAAAAATATCAGGAATGACACCATTTAACGTAAAGGTTGAGTAAGTTAGAAACAGGAGACAGGAAGGGCATTACAACTTCCCCATGAAACTAACAGCTTCCCTTTATTCATTTATTGTTTTACAGGAGTATTATAAGAGTCCTTAAATTTGACACAAGCTGCATTGTTGTTGTTTTTCCTCTTACTATCGCACATTGTATGCTAAAATCATGAGGCATCATAAAATAAATAAATACATATCAAATAAACTAAACAAAATACACAGAACACACATAAACACTAATACACACATACACACACAGAAACAGATACACACACAGATACACTAACATACACATACACATACAGATCACAAGACATAGACATAACAAGACATACACATACACATACACATACACATACATACACATACGCATACACATACAGATACACATACACATACACAAACATGTGATTAATCAGCCTGGTCCAAAGTTCAAAACCACAGGCAGCCAAAGTTATGCCACACTGGATAATGTATTGCAGGATCCGTGTATAGAAGTAATCTAAACACAACAGATTTATGTACATGCAGTGTCACACAGAGCAGAGATAAATCTCCGCTCAGCGAGTGGTGAGTGTGTCTGTTTGGCATCAGTTCACAAAAATATCTCAACTTCAAGATTGAGCATAAACTGATCTCTGCCTCAAATACACTGAGGGGAGCCTCTGGCCATTTCTCTTCCTCTATAAACTTGTGATAGCATTTTGAAAACTTTGCATCCCCCCACTGGGAGGTAAGTGATCAGGCTCAGAAATGAGATTGCAGAAATTCTGTTTGTATGCTGAAGTGACAAAGAGCAGAGCCAGCTGCTGGTTGATTCTACCTTTACTTTCGTAACATAAACAGAGGAGGAGGCTCTCTCGACTCCCTAAACAAAAGATAAAAGATGTATCATTTCATATCAATAACGTGAGCTGCCACACTGACCTCCTGCTGGTAGAAGCCCTGCCACTCCACCGTGTGACAGTAAACCTTCAGGTCCTGGGCGAACGTGGGGCTGCCGTTGGTGATGGGCAGGTTGGGCAGCAGCTTCTGGAGGGTGACGGGGTCAGCGTGCTGATCCAGCAGGGTTCGCACCACGGGCACCAGCTGCGAGAAGGTCTCCGGGTGTGCGCAGTTGCTGCCGTCCATTACACCTCCTGGCCACAGCGGGGCGCCCAGCTGCCCCAGCAGGAAGCACACCTCCTCCCAGCTCAGACACAGCACAGTCTGCAGGAGGCTGTGGAGCTTCACACAGGCCATCACACACACCTGAAGAGGCAGGGGGATTGAAATGTTAGACTGTGGATAGGCTGTGGGTAGGGAATACTGAATTATATGAATATATTTTATTTACATAATGTATTTGGTTGAGATAAAAAAATATTTCCAGTGATTTAATCTATGAGATCTCACTTTGAAGTGTAGTAGAATAAAAGTAATTTGTTTTTATTCTATTTGAATCTGATATCGGGCTTGTTTTACTTGCCCGATATCAGCTGTAGAGCTGTAGATAAAACTATGCCTGTTTTATCTACAGCTCTGATCTACAGCTGTGATGTCAGGGAGCAATTCAGTGAATTTATTTCCGACCTGACATTTGGAAAAACAAATGGCTTCGGGTGAACTTGTACCACTTTGGAGATGAACACCACCGTCAGCCTGGAGCTGCAGCAGCGCTCATATGTCTGAGAGGAGCTGCCCTTTCATACTGAACACTCCCTCTCTGTGGGAGGAATGATTGCAATGTCTTTAAAAAAGAAAAACCCATAGAAGGATCGTTTTTTGTTGCTATGGCTTTATCTGAGTGCACTTATAAAGTAAAATAAATTCCATAACCTATTAAAATGTATTATCAGCACAGTTCAGTCGTGGGTTGCGAGAGATCTGTGCAATGAGATTTTTTTTTACATATCTGGTTGGTGAACAGGACGAGTTGTTGGTGCCACTGACCTGTGAGTGCTGCTGCTGAATGTACCCGGTGATGATGCGCAGGCCGATTTGGGACATCTCCTTCAGTTCGGTGTGGCCGGGGCTGCCGGGGGTGCTATGCCAGGCCTGTAACTTGTCCAGCAGGTTCACCACCCCCTCAAATATCTGCAACACAACAACGACGGCTGTCAACAAAGATTGAATGGAAAGGCCGGACCTGTTTCCACACCTTAGCATCCACGACAACCTAAAGGCATTCAGTACATTAAATAAAGCTTAACCTGCTTTTAAAAGGTGATTCAGATGCTACTTACACCCAAATGTAACACTCCACCCAACATTAACTCAAGCGAAGACATTTTTCTTCTCACGTTAAACATAGTACCCGACCTCAACTTCACCCGGCTGCTCCTGCTTTCATTTACCGTCTAAAGATGGAGTCACCGATGCCTTCAACAACAAAATAACTTATATCTTCAATTCAATTACAGCATCACATCCCAATGATGTTATCAGCCCTTTGTTCTGACTTTGAAGATTTGCTGTGTTATAAAAGTTATTGGATTAGAAACAGTTTTCTCAAAGATTGAATTTCCAATCATTTAACATGATTAAACCCATAATAGAGACAATACTACAGTCAGAGGGAAGACATCTGTTCTGTATCATCATTTCACAATGTGGGCCTCCAGTTGATTCAATGCAGAAATCAGATGCAAAAGATTTGATTGAAGTAAAACTCAAGTGAACTGTTGACCTGAGGATCAAGCATTTGAAATTCATCAGTGGTTAAAATTCCACTGGTGTTGATGATCATTTGTAGAAAGTGTGTAGCTCTGAAAAAGCTAATTTGTTAAATCCCTGTAAAAGCTGAAGTATAAAGACAACAACCAGTTGTGGTTTTAAAGTGTTTCGTGTGCCAAACTATTTATTTGCTGGGCAAAGTCACTGTCTTTGTGCTAAGCTGAGCTGAGCACAGGAAACAAGTGATATCTGTGTCCCCATTTAACTCTGAGCAAGAAGGTCAATAAGCATATTTCCATCAATGTTCCATATGAAGCTCAAAGCCCCTCAGATTCACCCGGTCACACACACACACACACACTCAGATTCATAGAATGTTTCTCTGCATCACTTTTTCTATCACACACAGATGTCAGGTGCAATTTGGGGTTTACGGTACACTTCAACAAGAGGGAATGGAAGAGCCGGTGATTGAACCACCGACTCTCAGGATAGCAGAGGACCCGCTCTACCACCTGCGCAACAGCCACCACCGAATAATAACATATATAATATAACTTAGTCTTAAAATATTGCTTTTATTTTGAAATTCATGTGGAACTTATGTGAATTCGTGTGGAACTCATCTCATTCTATATTTATGTGATATCTTCAGATGACTTCTTTTATTTTAGGAATGAAGGAGTCCTGCAAATATTTCCATAATCTCCCCGGGTGCTTTTAAAGTCAACCGACCTTTATAAATAGGATGTGGGATTTAAGTAGCAGAGCAGGATGTGTCAGTGGTATCCCTGTACACACGTGTGTATCAGGTGATCGATGTGTTCTACCTTTTCACTCCACAGTGCACGGTTATCTGTGCCCTCAGCAAACAGGAAGTCCTGCAGCAGCCTGAGTAGTCGAACCAGACTTGGACAGAAAGGCAGGGACACTCCCTGGGCGTCCCTCAGGTCCGACAGAGACGACTCCAGCATCATCTCCAACAAACTGGCACACAAACAAAGTCTGAGCACACACCGCAGTAGTATTTCCGGATATCTTGACAAAAGGGGTGCTGCAGCTGAAGGTGCGGTTTAACTCGTTTTTCCATTGTGACACAGGCTCAGTGTGGTTTGGATAAATGCTGGTTAACTGAGGAGTAATTACAGTTTAAATGATGTCACTAACCTGCGTTTGATGTCATCCGGAGGGCGGACCAGTTGGCAGGATGAGCCCAGTTTGGTGAGAACAGAAAAGACCTGTCCCCTCTCCCTCCACACCACGTCCCCCGCCCCCTCTGCCCCGCTGCCGCTCCACAGAACGTTGAAGACGATGTTGGTGAGGATGTTGCACAGCTCCTCCTCAGGGGTCTGCTGTAATATAAACACCAGCAACATTTCATACAGGAAACTAACAAAACAATAGAAAACATGAGCTACAACTACAGCACTGTTGTATGCTTCTGCCAACCAGTGCAGTTTCAGTCTTCATACACTTTTGAGTCTAAGGAACAACTGATCAAAATTATCATATGAGGCCAAAGTAACTTTTAACATTTGTCAACCAGATCAAGTGACTGTTTGTGCCACATTGGAAGAAATTAATTCAAGGTGTTCCTGAGATGTGACCTTTGACCATCAAATTCTAATCAGCTAATCTGTGAGTCCAAGTCTCAAACATGGTCACCAAATTTGAAAGGATTCCGTTGAGGTGTACCTGAAATAGGAAAAAAGTGATCTTGGTATTTGACCTTTGACCAGCAGAGTCCAATCAGCTCATTTGTTAGGCCAACTGAACGTTTGTACCAAATTTGAAGAAATCCCCTGAGGTGTTTTGGAGAGATCTGGCTTACAAGAAGTGCACGACAGACTTTTGTCAGAGATCAAAGATAAAAAAGGAGACTCACCTGGGGGTTGGACGTGTTGGAGATTGTGTCTCCAGTGGGAGGGTCGGTCCCAAAGCTTGTTTCATCCAGCACATTGGACAGACTGGAGCTCTTCCTGGGTCTGGATGGAGGAAATGGTTTGCAGTGCTCTAGAGGAGACGGTGTGTTATTCAGACTCCCTGCAGGAGTGTGTGCTCCCATGTCTCCCAGTCCCCCGAGGTCCAAATCTAAAGGTGATGTACCAAAGGGCGAGAGCGGCTGGTACTCCCTCCCCTCTTCATTGGGGCAAGACGAGGTGATATCAACTGCATTGAAGTAGGAGGATGACTGGCTGCCCTGGTCGGCTGAATCAAACGACTTGAAGTGGTGGGAGCCTAACTTTTTCCGGGGCTCTCCACCTCCACTTGGAGGCGACTGGGATAAATCAGAGAATCCCTCGGAGTTGTCCCGCTGGCCACCGTCGTCTTCTTCCTCCTCGTCCTCCACGTCCTCCTGCGAGGGGTAGCTCAGGAACATGTCGCTGCGGGTGTCCTCTATGACCAGAGACTGCTCTCGCCGCAGCTGTGGCCGGTAACTCGGTTCAAAGGAGCTTTCTGTGATGGGGTCTCCAATAATGTCGGTGTGGACCTCCAAGGACTCTTTCACATAGAGTTTGGTGAGAACGTCCTGCCAGCCGGGCTGCTTCGCGAGCTGCTTCACATAATCCTCGTTGGAGTAGATCAGGTGAAAGAGCTGCAGTGATATCAGACAGGAACAGAGAGACAGAGGTTGTTTTCATTACTGTGATGATCAATATGAAACGATGAGCGGCAGTGTCCTCGGACGAGGGGGAGCACACTGACCTTGCGACAGATGTCCAGACGCACAGCGAGCTCGGCTCGATGGGACAGACAGACCACAGCCAGGAGGTCTCTGAAGTTAGGGCTGGAATCTGTGAGGCAGCAGCACAACTAATGTCATTTGAAAGTGCTGGAAATCCTATTTTATAATCAGCTTTCTGTTACAGTGAACAGGAAACTTTATTTAACCAATCAATTATTTTCTGAAATAAGAATAAAACTCTCAAATATAATTGTATTTATGATTTTCCCACAGTTTGTCTCTCATCCGTTTGAAAGGGGATAACAGACTCTTCCACCATGAACCGGATCCAAGTTAATAGAGCTATCCAAACATTTCTTTAAAGTTTTTAAACGTTTTTTTTAATAAATAAAGTCAGTTTTCCTAAGTTTATAATCCGATGCAGTGGAATTTCAATAAAAGAGCTTCTCCATTAATCAGAACAAAAGTAAATATGTTATTAAGTATTTATTGAAAGAATTTTTTTTTAACTAATTTTGTTCCTTTTTGGGGATATGATACTTGAGCATTATATGGAAGTAACCTAGTGTCAGTGTTACATTTAAACATAATTTCTATTTTACAAAAAATAACTGTAAAATCAGGTCTTTCTTTTGTCATACGTTTTAAAGCTCATTCGACCAGAGGAAAGACGTTGTCTCATCGTTACCTGTAGCGAGAACCTGCTCGTACAGACAGCGCACAGTGATCATGCTGACGGGAACATCTTCCAGGACACAAACCAGGCCGAGGTAACCGAAATCCTTCAGCTTGATGCGCTGCTTGTTCCGCTCGGACACTCGCTCGCTCTTGAGGATTTTGTATAGAACCTGAAAACATCAAGTGGAAATTGTGATTTTCTGTTTTGACAGGGGAGTTTAACATTGGAGGTTGGCTGGCAGACGTCATTCCTCACCCTGAACACCCTCTCTCTGGCCTCGTCTCCGAAGCTGGGAGTGAGCAGCAGGCAGTACAGCTGCTCCACGCCCCACTCCAGCAGCACAGCCTGCACCTGCTCCCGGGGAGGGCTGCTCCTCAACAGCCCATACAGCACGTCCAGAGCCATCACGACCTGGTGGGGACGAGATTCAGTCATCAGGTCAGAGCGGAGAAGGAGGTTTCAGGGAGGTTAAAGTTTAAAGTCTTCAGAAATGCCAAAAAAGTGAAGGAAAGAAGGAAGTGTGGATGATCGAGGAATTTTCATTTGCAAGTGAAATATGATGCTGAAAAGGTCAAATTATAACAAAATTCATCTCCCTGAAGAAACAGAGATAAAGTTTATTAGTTGTACCTGCTGCTCCTCTCCTACAGTCAGAATGTAGGCGAGGACGCTGTGGAGCTCCTCTGGTGTCGGAGACTTGAGGAAGTCCTTCAGCAAGGAGAACAGGGAGGTCTGGATCGTTTTCTTCTCATCAGACAGAGAGCTGCCATCTTTCTCCACACTGACACCAGAGAAACAGTAAAGACATAAATGATCCTGCCATGATTCACTGAGTAAAACGCTCAGGAACGACTATAAATCGATGAGAATACCTAAACTTTGATAAGCAATCTCTAAATCTACAATGTGCTGTTACTTTAAAACCATAAAGGGAAGCGAGAGGTTCACCTGTAGAACGTCCGGATGGTATCCAGGATGTACTGAACTCCATACTTCCTCTTCATGCGCTGCTTGCCTTTGTTTATCACAGATGAGAGGTACTGCACATGTGCTTAGAAAAGAAAGAAATATATTTTGTTAATGTACCAGAGAAGAGAAGTGCATTCATTTACAAAGCTGTAGTGCAAGCTCCGGGCACATATTCACTTTGAACCCTTCATCAGGGGTGGAACTCGAAACAAAAACGCTTTCCATCTCTGCCTCACGCTGCTTTTAGCCGCCTCTTACTCCTTTCAGTCTTTGTGCGCATTTACAAATGAAAGAATGGGACGGGAACAGCTTCGGCAGAAATGAAAAAGGTTCACAGGTGCATTTGCTGGACATGCTCGGGCCTTACCCAGACAAACAGCAAAATGGCTTTTGGTCCAGATGCGGAAATCAAAGAGCAGGTGCTGGTAGAGCTGCTGCAGTAGTGGACTGTTGCCATCTTTGAAAACCTGCTCCAGCAGCAGCTGACAGGCCATCAACACGTTCATGTCGATCAAACTGCCGGGAACCTGCACAGGAGAACACACACACAGGGGGGATGTTCATTGTGTTTTAACATATTAGAGTTTATCTGTGAAACAAGACTGGTGCAATGTTGGATTCAGTTCAGTTCGTATACCCCAAATGTATCAGTGTATTATACAACTTCACTGATTACAGCTACTATCGATTAATTCATTATTGACCAAAGTAACTTTTCACCTCTGAAGATTACGCAACAATTAGAGGACAAATTACCATGAAACTTGGTAGAAGGATGTGTTGTAACGCAGTGGGCGGATCAAGGATTTTTTTACTATTGCTAAATAAGGTGTTTGCAAACCTCCTCTTTGATTCCTCAAGAATAATTCCCGGCTCTTGTATGTGTGTGTGTGTTTGTGGGGGTGAAGCCGGTATGTTTAAGGCAATGATATTTATTTATTTTATACCTGTGAGGATCCAGATAAAAAAGCCAGATCCAGTGAATATAAATGTGGTTTCATAAAGGGGACTGGTGGACCTTGGCGGAGGTATGCCCTCCACAGAGTTCTAGTTTAGTTCATTATTTAAGCAAAAATAAACCTTCTCCTTAGAAATCATTAAACAGAATTTTGTTTTATAGTTGGTTGGACTAAACTTGACTTTTGAAGATGTCCCCTTGGACTGTGGGAAACTGAGATGGACATTTTTCTGAGTGAAACAGTTTTTGACTTGTTAAGAATAATAAGCAGCAGATGAATAATTTCTGGCTTTAGGGTTAATGTATGTGCTGTGTGCATTTTTCTATCTTTAGCTCCAACAAACCTGGCAACCCCATGTCTTTATTAGGACTGTTCCCTTACAGGAAGCTCCACCTTAACACTATATATTTCACCATATCCTGTCAGACAGCCAGCAAGTGCAACCTTTAATGTGTTAATAGATTCACATCTTACAGTTTAAACTTCCTAGAAATGGTCTTTTTTACAGATTTTAAAGACTGCTCCTTTACAGGGGTCAACACTGATCTTTATTTAAAAAAAATCTGAAAACTGAACAGTTCATCATAAGACAGAATAAGTTTAAAGTTATTGTAACTCAGAATCTCTTGCGGTTAAGGTTGCAGCAAAAACATTTCTACAAGACTTAGTGAAGGGATGGGACACGGGCCAAAAATGGTGCAAGAATGGATCCAAGAATTTGATCACTTTCTTTAACATTATTATCATTATTATACACAATTAGAGAACTGATATCAATGAGCGTGTGGTACTGCTGGACCTTGGTGGAGGTTTGCTCCATTTAAGTTTGTTTTAATCTCTCCAGATTTTTAACGGATTTCAACACATTTTCAAGCAGCCGATTTAACCATGGTATCCTTTGTTCTCATTCAGAGAGAGACCATGCAATCTGACAAAGTCTGCATAAACACCCCTACCACCACTTGACCACCACTTGACCATGTGATACCACTGTGAAAGAACCATCTCTGTTTTCAACCACACTTTACCCATTCATTATGCAGGAATTACAGTGCATTAATACAACAGAAAAGGTCAACTGTTCCCATTCAGATGTTTCTCGCAATCAGCGCCCACTTGCCGCGGCTCGATGACACACGATGACACTTACTTTGCTGAGCATGGCTCCTATGACGCTCGGCCCGTGGCAGAGCAACAGGCTCTCTTGATTTACAGGGTGATGACGAATCAGGTTCTTCACCATCAGCAGGAAAGCAGCAATGCTGTTTGTCTCTAGTCGGCCCTCTGAGAGAAAGAAATGATGCACAACAGACTTTAAAGATTCACTGTGCTACCCAAAGCTGTATTTATGCATTACAAAGCACTACAGTGACGTTATCTTATCTCAGGAGGATGCATTGACGTATCTCAGGGTAGCAGGTCTCACTCCTGACTAATTCTATTCATGCCTCTATTCCCACAGACTGATGCTGTGAGCTGCTCAACAGCAATTTTGCAGATATGATATGACTCAGTGTTTCCACGCTGACTCTGCAACCTATAGGCAATGATTTCACAACCGCTACTCTATTATGTTATGAGCCTCGTGTTTGATCGTCTTGCATTTCCTGTTTATCCTTGCATCATGCACATTGTGTGCATGCTGACTCTGTGATCAAAACATGTTCAGAGTCTGACCTCAAATGAAAATCCTACATACAATTGAGCAAAACAACATTCCCCAAACTCAGAATTTTTTTTTATTTAGAGTTGAATTTAAAGGATCTTTTACCAAAATTATAAAAGCATTATCTGACCTACATCTTAACATGAAGGTAGTTTTGTTTGATTTGCTCAGGTTTCCTCCAAACAAAAGGGTTTTTGACAAAAGGTATAAGATAACATTACATTACATTTAATTTAGCTGATGCTTTTCTACAAACCAATTTAAAATAACTGCATTCAACCATGAGGGTAAAATCCTAGAACAGCAAGAATCATTTTAAGTACAATTAATCTTCAAAAAAGCCAAACTACAAGTGCTTCATGTAAGTTTTCTTTTCTAAACACCAGCGTTGACGATGGTTATTAGATATCATCTTCTAAACCAAGGTGAAGTCAGAAGAGATGATTCTTCAGCCGGCGGCAGAAGATGTGTAAACTTTCTGCTCTCCTGACTTTGTTGAGTGGCAAGCTGTCCCTCGCAGAAGATGCTATTTCCTGCTTACAACATTCTTCCCTGTTTAGGTGACCCGCCCTCTTTCATTAAGACACTATCACTACCATCATCTACTAACACAGCCACTATCTAAACTAGAAGCGAACTGACCTGCAGACTTGTTCAGCGGCAGCAGCATGGCAGCGGGGCCTCTGGAGGAGGTGAGCTCCGGTCCGAGCAGGTCTGAGATCTCCTGACCACTGTTGTAAAACTGCTCGGCCTCGCACACCTGCTCGATCAGCGGCAACAAAACACCTACGCCTCCCATCACATTTATGACATCCTGCAGGAAATCCAGTCGTTTATCACCTGTATTTAACTGTGTGAATTATAAATCATGTCAAAATTAATACCATGAAATGCTTCTCACCTTGATGTCCCAGTTGACGACCCTGTGTCCCGTCAGCCTGCCGTCATACTGGTGATTGGGAGACAGGTCCAGACATATCTGGCTCTTAAAGGCCTGAAGAAACACAACACGCATATAAACAAGAATCATTTGCTGGTTTTATTTATAATTTACACGGTAACAGCAGAGTAAGACCATGTATACGTTTCAGTGGGTCACCTGTGGAGTGTAGTAGAGCAGTAGTTTGCTGTTGAGATCAGATAATTCTCCATCTGCTTTGAATAAGGACACGTGGTTGGGGCCTGTGACGGAGAAGAGAAAGCAGTGACGGTTTAAACATGCAAACACCACTTGGACATGTACAACAAGTATTTATTCAAACGTTGGGATTTGGCTAGACACTTATCAGGCATTCCATCAGAGCGTGACCTACCTGCAGCGTAAAGAGCTCGAGTCTGGGCCGGCTGCAGAGCCTCGTGGCAGATGAAGGCGGTGCCCAGGAGGCCGTCCAGAGACGAGGGTGTCCCCCACTCGGTGTCCTGCAGTCCCGCAGGGATGGTGTGCGCAGCGTTGTCCACTGTGGAGCCCCAGTGGCCTCCCGCAAAGGAGGCCGGGAAAGACTGGGAACGGATTAGGGAGTGGCCGTAGACAGGGAAGGCAAACTCGGGTGATGGGGGGGTGGTTGGGTTGGTGGGCAGGTTGGGGGAGGTGGTGGTGGTAGTGGTCCGGTGGCCTGCAGAGCCGATGCAGCAGGAGGTGAAAGACTGCAGGATCAGGTGCAAGTGGGGGGGAGACAGAGGATGTTAGACTGATAGAGCGGAACTACTTAGCAATGACATGATAAGTTGAAGCCCAGAATATGTTAGAGACTATTTTCAGTTACCTCACTGAGAGATGGAAAACGAAGCTGAGAGGTTTTGCATGGCTCTCCATCGATGTAGATGGTCACCAGGTTTTGACCAAATGGACGACGGCCCGGGAGGTGGACTATAGCCACTGAGTGCTGCGGTGAAGAAGACATTGAAGGGCACACAAATGTTCATGCTCGAAGTTAGATCCTTACAAAAAAAACATTTCTGAAGTGAGAAACAGTTCACAGCTTTGAATTAACAATATTGTTAAATTATTTCATGAACTTCTCCTTGATTTAATCTATTTTCATTTGGAACTGGCTAAATTAGGATAAATGTTGGACAAACGCTCACCCAGCGTGAGTCATTCAGTGGGTGCTCTTGCAGAGCGACAGCCATGTAGTCTTTCTTAGTGCAAACAGCCACAACCAGAACACCCTCCATGGTGAAGAAGGCCTCCAGTCCAGTCCCACTCGCTGTGAAGAAACTTTAGACACAGAAAACAGGATTCTATCAAAACTTGTACAATGCTTCCAATTCAATGAAGTGATCATCTGCCCTGCATTTCTTTCTACCTGTAGAGCTGCTTCCTGCGAGGCCCTTTAACCACATCCCCACTGCGAGAGTTGGCCCGAGGTCTGTTGTTGTTGGGGAACTCTGATTGACAGAAGGGGAACTCCTTGTTAAGGCAGAGCCAAGCGTGAAAGGCAAACCCGCTGCCCGGCCAGCGTTGGACTGTGGGCACCATGATGCCTGCCATGGGGGGCGTCAGGTCAAAGTACTGCAAGGCACTGTCCTGGCCTTCTCTGGCTGCCATGGCCGAGAGCACTCGGATGACCTGAGTGCAGTAGGGGTGCACCCTCCCCAGTGCTGCACCACTGTCCTGATCCAACCTGAGCAGCCTGAGGAGGCTCTTCAGCTCCGCTGGTTTCAGACACAGGGAGCCGAGGTCCTGAAGGAGACCCAGGAGGGCGTCCGCACACTGCCTGTCCAGACTCTGTGGCTGGGAGAGCACCTGCAGCAGAGCCCCCACCATGCCTGCCTCCACGGCCACGGTGCGGCAGGAGAAGGAGCCGCGGCAGACGGTAGCCAGCCACTGCGCAACCAGCAGCTGAAGGTCCCTCTGACCCGACAGGTCAGGCAGCCACTGCAGGAGCAGCAGCAAGGGCTGGTCGTTACTAATGCCGAGGTGATGAGCGTGGACGTGCTCGCCCTCCACTGCCTGGAGACAAAGAAGGCGAAAGCAGAGAAGGAAGAACATTTAAATAAGAGCCTCATTAATAAGAATAAATTGGCTGTCAGTGCACTCAGTGGTTATAATGAGGGAGTGTGTTTCACCATGTTCATCAGCTCCTGCAGCAGCCTCTTGGTGGGTTGACCTTGACTCTTCAGCACATCAAACAGCTGGGAGTAACCAATCCTCTCCTTAAAAACCTCCTGGGGGGAAACGAGACAGAAATAGGCTGGAGAGAGCTGCTCCACATGGGATGACTACTTGGCACACTTCCATACATGGGGAGGGAATACAATATGAATTCCTAAACGAACGGGAAATCAGCTTTTCCCATCAGGTGCTAACTTATTGCAGCCATTGTAGGGGTCTGATTGGTGTATTATCATGCTTTATGATGTGCATACAGAAATATGACCATATACAGTACGATCGTACAGGGCCTTACCTTTGCAGAGGTCGAGTTACTCATGATAGAAGTGAGGACTCCTAAGGCATGAACCGTAATACTGTCCGATCCTTTTTCCCAAACCTGCATTAAGATAAGGTGATTAAGGAGTTGACACATGAAAGCATGAAAAAGGTGAAGGTTTAAACTGCACACGGTGAAGAAAGGAAAAACAAATCAGGATCGTCCTTCGTATTATCTGTGAATTGGAGAGGATCTTCAGGTCATTTCTCTTTTTCTCCCCCACGCCACAATTAATAAAGCCGACTGAGCCAAAGTAAGTAAACTGCTGCACCAGCCACCAAACAATCACCTCTTTGTTAATTAATGATAGGGCCCAGCATGCAATAACCAAAGCCAACCACCAAAAAAATAAAAAAAGACTGAGGCAATCCCTAAATGGAAATTAGGGAAAAATCAAACATCAGGACACGAGCCAGGTCTTTCATACGAGCTCCAGCAGTCACACGGCAGAGCAGCTATAGTACAGGGAAACTAAGAGAAGGCATGCACTGAAAAACCACCATTTCATGCAATAAAAACAGAGCATGCTCCTCTTGCCCAGTGTTGTCAACAGGGAATTCAGCCTCTAATCGTGAATGTGATATAAATAAACACTCCTTTTTACTTTTCAATGTGCACAAAGCAAACCGCAGCTTGTCCCTAGGTTTATCTGAAGTTGGATTCACGTGGAACGAACAGCGGAAATAACATTAAGTGACATAGGCTGCTAGTGGACCTGCATTCCAGATGGATAGATACAACAGATAAAAAAGGGAACTCCGACTACTATGACATGAAGGCGTGCTACCTGCTTTATTTACAAATGAGTGCAAGGCAGACTTCCTGCCCAAAGCTTCCTGTTTAAACAGCTCGGAGCAGTTAACGAGCAGAGACTAGGCTGAGTTTCCTGCCGACAGACCAATATCGACACCAAGCGCAGCGGGTAGGCGGGACGGGAGTACCTGGTCCACTTCGACCTCTGTGAGCAACTGTGCGGCGAGGTCGCACACACCGTCAGGCTCCGGCCTGCGGCTGTTGCTCTGAAAGAGCTACAGGACAGACAAGCACCCACATAGAAAGATGATTAGAAAACAACAAAAAAGGCATCTGCGAGCGGTCACGCAGACAGGTTCGATCCTGGTTGTCTCTGCAGCTGCGGCATGCACATGAGCAAAACATCAGCTGGAAGTTTGACCAAAAAAGAACGAGACCTGCAAGCAGATGCGACACTTGGGGGAAATGAAGGAGGAAAGGGACATGACAGAAATTACACTGAAAAGGTGACAGACCGACAGGCCAGCTGACAGAGGGGCAGATAGAAAGAGCTGACAGACACAGTTTGGATGGACAGGGGTCGGGGGTCTGACCTTGCTGTTTTGAATTAGCCTGAGGATATGTTCGAAGCAGTTGTTGTTCAGAAAGACAGCCTGCAGGACTGGTCTGTCAGGGCACTCCAGGATCTCCGGAACAGCAGCTAGAAATGACAACAAGGAGGATGTTGACTCATCCTATTTATCCCACACTGGGGAAATTGATTCTTTGGCCTCCACGCTGATTAGGACATATGAGAAAAATGGAGAATGCTTTTG
This sequence comes from Pseudopleuronectes americanus, assembly GCA_038501795.1. Classification (NCBI taxonomy): domain Eukaryota; kingdom Metazoa; phylum Chordata; class Actinopteri; order Pleuronectiformes; family Pleuronectidae; genus Pseudopleuronectes; species Pseudopleuronectes americanus. The sequence continues at coordinate 12,749,856 of CM076722.1, forward strand.
CTCACGCAGCCAGAATTGAGACCTGGTGGACGTGGTCTTACTTAGCATTTGGCTCTGGAGCGACAGCTGACTGTCCTCCCAGCTCTGTCGGTCTTGCTGCTCGTTGCTGAGCGGACGGTTCCAGTTGAGGAGCTGGAAGTAGCCCTCCAGTATCGTCCTGATCTCCACCTGCCGCTCCGCAGGGCTGCTGGAGTGCAGCAGGTGGATCATCGCCGTCAGGCACTGCAGGGTCATCTGCGGGAGCCTCGTGTCCTTGGGTTCAGAGGAGGTCCGGCAGCACCATGCACGCAAAACGGAGAGCAGGTCCTCAACTGAGTGAGGGGTGATGGAGAGAAGGCCATTCTTCTGAAAAATAAAAATAAACAAAGTAATCAGTTGTAGTGTTTGCGGCAGAGTAATCAACGGTGAAGAGGATGAACAGACCTTTCCTCCGCTGATGACCGCTCCCTGGAGGTGGACCAGTTTGAGCATGAGGATCTCTGGGATCTGCTCGCTTTCCTGGAGACTTTCTGTGAACACGGTGGTCAATTCCAGAAACACAGTTACACAACATCAGTCACCACTTAACCACAACTTAGAAAACATTAACACAGTGCAAACTCAATACCCCCTATTTCCTAATGCATGCTGGGTCTGAATCCAGCTCCCTGACACTTGGAACAGAATAAACTGGAACAGAAAATTAAATTCCTTAAGCTCCTTAAATTCAAGCTGAATCACATTTCAAACATTTGAATAGATATAATATTGACATACATATCAATCAATCCTTCAATCAAAGAGTTATATCACATAGAAAAGCTTAAGCCTCACTAATTAGCTATGTATTGCACAATGAGCTCTTAGCATTTCCAATTACAGCATGCTATCCCAGTATAATCCTCCTACAGTGCGGAGACTGTAAACCTAATGCAACTTGCCCAAGCAGAGATTGTTCCCACACGCCTCATGTTTGAATGTTTTCAAACCTGATTATTAGACACTTAATGAATAATTAGGTTTAAAACCACAACCAGGCAGATACCGACTGAGTGGAACTACCGGTTATCTTTCATTGTAGGAAACATGTTGATCACATTTTAAGCCGAGCATGACAGATGTTGGCTGTGTTTGGGCAGCGGGAACAGTGTGATTCTCGTGGTATGAGAGGTCTGACAGAGATCAGAGTGGTAGACTGGAGGAAAAGGGAGGGTCTCACCATGGAAGAGAGCAGGCAGCTCCTCTGGCAAGGCCAGTGGGGAGAACTTATATTTGTTCCTCTCCAGCAAGCTCACCTCCTCCCTGCAACACACAAAGCCTGAAAGTCAGTAAGGAACTCTGTGCTTACTTCACCTCACGCCTAGTCACTGTGCGATTAGCACCAATGAGACTTGACTTAAAGGCTTTGAGGAAACAAGACGAGGTGTTGCACACCACAAGAGGTTGGGCAACAACTTTTGGTCTTTGTGTGAGTAAATTCCACCTCCCACACACTCACGCAGGTGATCGCCGGGGTAAGGCAACACAAACTCACCCTGCTAGGCGTCTCCTCCACGTCTGATAAGGGTCAAACAGACTCTCACAAAGCACCAGGCCATGCTGCACAACCAGCTGAAGAGAGGACTGCTCGCCTAGTCCATGTTTTAGCTGCAGAGAAAAAAAGTTTGGACAGAAAATTAGCTGCATTAGGCAGATACATGTTTCAAGAATCCTATTAACATTGCAACCCTGTTGAATCAAAAGTACACACACCCTCTTGTCTGACAGTGTGAACTAGTTTTTTTTTCTTTCTCTACCGGGAAGTCAAATACTATCAACAGGCAGGGGAGCTTTGCTATTGCCTGGGGCCCCATAGCTGATTATGTTGGTCCACAGCAACGACATCTTTGTGAAAACCCCCTTAAATTCCATGATCGGCTCTGTACAGGAGACTTTAACGACCCCATGGCCCAGAAACCCCCTGACGAAGCATCATGCCACTTTCTGTCAAAAGCTGAATTTTTGAGATTCGGTTGAAGCTTAACTTCTTTACTATTAGATATGTGTCTGCCCTTTGTTTGCAATTTTGATGTTAAAAGAAGCGTTTGAAGATTGCAATGATGTGATATGGTATCATGTGTTTCTTTGGAGGTGGTGCCCAGGGGTCCCTCAAGGTCTCTTAAAACCCTCCTGCGTCGACAGGATCGATTCTGTGTCAGCCTCTCTGCTATATATCACATTTCTGCGTAGTCTGGCTAAAGTGGCACTTTATAATCTTATCATGCATGATATACTGTGGATGCTGTGGAGCCAAGTTGCATCATTAATCACTGAACACTGCGTCCTGTTTGAAATACAGTTCATGTTGTTTTTACCTGGTCCAAGCAGAAATTTAAAAGCCGGATAGATTCAAAAACAAAGCCGGGGGTCTTCTCTTGGTCGATGTTCTCCATATTCCTGCAAGTAGAGAGAAGTTCATGCAATAAATCCATCTGATGTTTTCCTAAATTGGCAGTTTTGGTTTAAAAAAACAATACGGTGCATTTACAGAAAGTTAAGGACAAGTTCTGACCCTGAGCTGCAGCTGATTAACACAATCTGAACAGGACATTTTGGAAGAGATAAAAAACATCTGTACTCTTCTACTTCCCTATGTCTCCATCACTCCTTCTTGCATTTTAACTAAATTAACAATGTTTTATCACTTAAAACTACATCTGCATATTGTTTGTTTTATTATGATTTCTTCTAAGTAACATGTTTACAGGTTCACTGTCCGCTCACCTGCAGACAATGATGAAGAACTTGATGAGGAGCAGTGGGTGTGGGGCGCTGCTGTTTTGCTCGGTGGCGCTGGAGAGGTGCAGGACGCTGTGCCAGAGCTGGGTGCTGAGGAACACCAGGACCTCCCGGGGGAGCAGGGGCACCTCAGTGCTGCACTCCTCCAGCCTGGGAGCGATGGAGATGTGTGAACAGAGGGGAGGAGAAGGGAGGGGAGGCAGTAGCAAACAGGCTGCATTTACACATAACATAAACATGTCAAATCGCTATCTCTAAAGAAGGTCCCAGTTCATCCTGCTCTCCGGAACACAGACTGATGGGAGGCCTTTTGATAGTTAGTTTGCGTACATTAGATCAGTGATACCACTCACCTCCGAGGCTCCAGGGACTGCACATCAATGAGCCTCTCGAAGGACGCCACAAAAGCCTCCAGCCACTGCTGCAGGTGGCCCACGTCTTTCTGCAGGAGGGAGGAAAGGACATGCAATGCTGTTAAGTCCCATGCACACCTCTGATCAGTAGTAAACAACACAGCAGGTGTAAAATAGGTAGTAACAATATAATATGCTCTTTGGTAGGTTTGCTTTGCTACCATCTGAAATAATGCACTTTGACGAAATACTTGGCACTGACTAAATCTGTTGAGCTGCTTTTGTAACAGGATGTTGAACCTCAAACAGGAACGCATGAGCCAAGTCTTTCCTTTTTCAAAACAGGTTAAAACAAGCAAAATGAGGTTTCTATCATTCACAAGTTCCACACATACAGTGATCTCTCTATAGAGCAATGAGCATTAACAACCTTTCACTGTAAACATGTTATTGTCTTAAACAAAGTGTTCCTTTTTGACATCAGCCTCTGTGGTGCAACGTATCTTCTCTTTGCTCCTCATATCATCCTCTCAATCTCAACCCAGTTTACACAGCCCAAAGACAAACAGCTCACCAGATAAACCAGGTCAGCTCTACAATTGAGTCTGAATTATTTCTTGTAATTTTTTAAACACAGACTGTTTCCCAATCCTTAAATGATCATCACTCCACTCTGATGATCCAGACCAGCGGTGCTACAGGAACCCAGTCATCATCACACGACACAACACAGGACATCTAGGACTGTAGCCTAAAGTACTGTGTGATGGAACAGCCAGAACATTCTCATTAGCTTTTGCACACTAGTGATGAAGCAGCTTTCTCCAGAGCGGGCGGCGTGAGGGAAGATATGAGTTGTTTCAGACTGACTGAGTCATTCTACCCAAATAACACATCGTAAAGAGCGCATGGTACAACACATTCACACTTCCCTTTAAGTCAACAAACAAATGATGCGGGTTCCTTGTATATGCTACAGCTCAGTGCACGTCTCATAGGCAATTAAGAGTCACACTTCCTCTAATAAACATAACATGGAATGGAACAACTCGGAAAACACTTGTCTTCTCTAATTACATTGAAATGTACTTTACCAACTGGCATTGACTTATGAGCCAGTCCATCTCTCATTGTACGCAGCCGAGCAAGGTGCCAGGTTCTTTTGAACCCGGTCTCAGACGAGCCCTCAGCGTGGTCCACAGCTCAGCAGCTGCACATCACTCCCAACGCCACAAGCACCAGGGTCCGACTCGCTCGCTCGCTTCTAGTCTCCCAGAGTCAACTGAGCAACCAGGAAATGACATTAAACTGAAGCTTATTTCCTTCATACTCCGCGTCCACGTCAGACCCCTTCCTCTTCTGGTTATGATATGAGCAGATATGAAAGCAGCTCCATAAAAAAACAACAACAATGTGTAAGTGTCATGCAGGAGGACGATGGGACCGAGAGGGGATCAGCTGAAGCAGTGAATGTCAAAATATAAGCAATGTACTATTTCTAGATAGAGTCAATTAATTTCCATAAGTTTTTCCCCTATTATTGGAGATTCATGACAAAATCTATTTAGTAAGTAAGAAAAAATGGTGTAAAAGTAACATTAATCAAACTTATACTTTATATAAATAATCTCTGTGTGTATTCTGAGAAAACAGGAAACTGTGAACAACCAACTGTATTGAGCCTCCATCATCTGGACAAACTGGTATTAGAGTTTTGAATGGGAGAGGCACTGAGAAACATCTGCGACACTCCCTCAGCTTTGTTTAATTGTCTATTAAACATATAGAGGAGGTAAATGCATGACTCCTCCTTAATAACAGTTTTTTTTTATAATAACACTTAATGATTGTAGTTGTCTTTAATCACACCTTAGGATATGTCCTTAATTAGAACTCTATCACCGAGATTCACAATGTACAAGGACACGTAGTAATAGTTCAGTGTTTGGAATAATTACTGCTTGACTTAGAAATGACTGACTTTGAATCGATCATCTGTTCTGTGTTGAGTTCAGATGCTTGACATGTTTCACTAAAGCTGAGTGGTAATGCAACATGTAGGTTTTTAGGCCAGAGTTGGTCAATGAGGTTAAAATTGTTAGCGTAATTGGAACAGAAACCCAGTGTAGCACCTGCCTTATGTCTCTATTGACACATCATCAAAATAAATAATTCCTTACAAAATAACTGTTTAACAACCCTCTGAATAAATCCACATCCTTTCCTCGCTGCTCGACTTGTGACGTCGCTCAGAGCGTCTCAGTGATTCTTTAATATAGGCCTTTCTTATTAAAAACCCTATTAGAGCAGATGTCACAAACCAACCACGAGGAACCAGCCCCTACAAACAGTGTCATTTATCCCTCTCCTCCCTGCACACGGCCGAGCAGCTGGGTCGCTCTCTGCTGCTTGGCATTCTGCGTGGCTCCGGCTTCCCGCACAAGTGAAAGCAAAGAGCACTTTGATTTTTTTTTCCCGGTTGGCCCCTCTGTTGGTAAACAGGGGAGGCCGAGGCACACGAGGGGATTCGACCGCGGCGCTCGTGAGACGGCGACAGTGAGCAGCAGAGGGATTGTTGTTTTTGTTGTTATGGGATCTCTATAGTACATCAGTAAAGGAGATAAATGCACAGAAACGTGACTTAGGTTAGGAGATATGGCTTGTTGTCTCTGCAGAGGAGGTGGTTTCACAGCTGGGTTATTGGGCATTTGTTGGCTTGTCACTGTGGTCTGTCTCCGCCACTGCAGCCTCTAATTACTCTCCTCCACAGTCTCTCGAGCTAATGATCACAAAGCTAATCACAGACTGTTTCTCTGCCCGTCTGACATCTAACTGCAGCCTCACTGATCTCGATCAGCTGGAAAAGATGCTTCTTTGTTCTTCACTTCCATCCAGTGTTTAAACATATAGGATCATATGTAGATTTACTTGTGTGAGTGAACAAGTGAAAATACAACGTTGGACTGTGGTAAATCTTTCCCAGCAACCATTACAGTTTGAAACAAATGAGCTATTCTTTAATTGAGAAATACATCCTCAAAGTAATCAGTGGAGAAAATGACCATGAGCTGGAATGTAATTAAACAAATTACCAGCTGATTAAAACTAATTAAACTGATGTTAAAGTACAGTGCAACAATACGACTGTGTTAAGGGAAGAGGCACATCCAAAAATAATACCTCTCTGGGTGTAGTCGCACACGATCTGATGAGTTATGTTACTCCCTCAGTGATTAGATCAGACTCTGTTTATGTCCATACCTGTCAGGCACGAGCGTTTTATGTTGGTCTGTAAAGCATTCTAAGGCGTGGGGTGCAGAGCCCTTAAATAGTTCCAGTAAAGCTGGTTTTAAGTCCAGGAGACGAAAGACACAATGTATGACAGTCTGCATGTGAACTGAGCTTAGTCTGAATAACCAAATCAACAATACAGTGTATTATCGACTCTCCGGGTTGTTGTTTCTTTCATTGAATGCCTGTTCTTTGGGTTATTTGTGCTGAAAATGTCGCATTCTTGTACCAGCGTTACTACAAGACAGATACTCCAATACACACACAAAGGCTTTTCAGTATTTCACATCAGTCCATGCTGAACCTCAGCTCAACTAAGAAGTACTGCGAGGGGTGTGTGTGTGATATCTTGCACAATCAGAGGAAGCAGAGTTCCTTTATCACTAGCAAGCCTGAGCACGCTTTGCTATGTTTTGGCCGAGATGTTCGTCCTCAAAAATGATGGAATCACAGGTTGGTTGGACTCACCGCAGCTTTATTGTAGATTATTATGAATTGAGGCACAGAAGCCTAAAAATAATTTAACACTTGAATTCAGATCTGTTACAGCGTGTCAAACAGCTGCATGGGTGTGTTTGATATGACTCATAAAGAGAGCGTCAGGCCACTGCCACTATAAGTAAAAGATTTGTTGGCAGACAAAAAGCCTATGAAATGTAATTAATGCCTCTTCTCCAATTGAGCTGATTTGCAAATGTCAACAGTACCCTGGATGTGTGGTGAAAGAGAGAATAAAGACCATCAGGTGAGAATGGGATGTGTCCAGTGGAAAAAAAAAGAGGAAGAGGTATTGTCTGTGCTAACATGACTAACATGAGAACAAAAACCTAGGGTGGTGATAGGAAGAGCAAGGTGATTGTTCTCTGAAGTGGTTCTGCAGCCTTTCTGAAGCCTGTTGTTTTACTCTGAGTCACAGAAGGTGGTGACGGTTAGTACCAAGCTCAGCCTAATCACTTAGCTCTGCCAACCTTCTCCTTACTTGCTCCTGGGCAATGAGGGTAGATCATTTGCACACATGCAAACCCTACTTCCAAGACAGCTCGGAAATCTGTGCGTCCCTTTCTGGTGAAAACTGTTAAACCAAGACAGAGAGAGACTATTTTGTACTCTCAGCCTTGATGGCAACTGAAGGGACATAACAGGGAGCCGAGAGGCAGCTTAATAAGGAAGTGGTCTCGCACTTTGAGATGCTAGACAGCTGTCAGAGCACACACTCACCCACACATGCACCGGTGACTCTTTGTAGCAGTAATTTATTTGTGTTAGCACCGACAGCTTGTGTGTTTTCCTTTCAGGCGAGTTGTATTGGCAGCAGCAGCCCAGAGGAGAAGTAACAGGGTAGATTAGAAACACTTCTGCCCAAGTAACCACAATGTTCACTTTGACGGTAAAAGCTGCGTCAAGAGGTCATACACTTCTCGTTCGCTTGCATCACCGCTGCATTTAGAGCATTGTTGCAGTTATTGCAGCCCTGATCTCTGCCCTCCCTTTTTTTTTAAAGGCTCTGGCTCTTTTCCCAGACTCGGGATTAAGTCCAGTACTAAATTAAAACCAAAATTCAATGAGATATATATAGAGTAAAATGGACAAGTCCTTGTCAAGACAGCAACTCTCTAGGATGGGCTGTGATGTTTGGGAGGAGAGGAGTCTTCATGCCTCACAGGGAAAATACAGTACATGCAAACTTGGAGTGGAGTCTCTTCTTGTTTGACTGTCCTCAGGCATGGAAGCAGATTGCAAACACATTAAATAGTAATACCTAATTTATTCACAGCCCCACGGTCTCTCTCTCTCTCTCTCACTCTCACTCTCACTCTCTTTCTCATGACATGAAAAAATGGGCATAATAAAACTCTTGGTGATTTTGTGTCATCCTTATTAACAAGACATTGCACTTTAATGAGCAACCAGGGCATTGAGCTGCAGTTCGACCCACAGGGGGCAACGTCTGAGACCACAAACCAAAAAAACGGACAGGTTAGGATGTCAAATTGGGTCGGGTTTGCTCACCAGAGAGAAAAGCAAAGTTGTGTCTTATTCAGTATTTGCAAGACATATAGCCATAATATTGCGTTTACATTTGAAAACCGAAACATCCCTGTCCACGCGCGTGTTTTGGCTCCAAATCTGTTTAAAACCCGTCCATGTTAACACACCTGAAGACACATGTCATGTGACCTGGGCATGCGCATGCTGCTGTTAACAGGAAACAAAGGCTACGTCATGACCGAAACAACCCAATCAGCAAGCAGGTGTGTCTGTGTCATTGTTTTCAAACATCTCTGTTTCTGCCCATCTAGACTTAAACACAGTCCTGGAGTTTTCAAACTAAAATGGGGCTGGCCACATTTTCAAACTTCTCTGTTTTAGCAGTTCTAAATCATGTTATGAGTAACGTCGGCACCAGGAGTATCAACATAAATTATCCTGCTGGGAGCTTGACCAAGGAGCAATTTAAAAAATATATTCAATGGTGTGTGTCTTTGCTCAAAGTTAGAGCGAACATTGAACAAGAATCGGCTTCAATGTGCACCTGACATAAAGTTGGCCCCCCCCCTTAAATTGTGGCCCCCATTCATGGCCCCATGATGTACAAAAATCCTTGATCCGCCACTGAAGCAAAACAAAAACCATGTGTTCACAGTGAGAATGTAGTATCTTCCTGAACAATAACACAGACTCCATGACGTTAGACAAACTGTGACCTGCTTCAACTACAAGGAAGACAGACGGGGAAGAAGAACAGGAAGTGGTGTAAAGTAACGCCCACCTGTTTGAACGCAGGTACATGATCGATCACACGTCATTGTTTGTGATCGATCAGCTTCAGATACCCTCATACTTTCAGGTTTCAACAGGTGAAATGGCTCAATGAACCATGATCGGACATGTTATATCCTCCTGTGGTCTGAACAAGGCAGCCTCCACCTCTGGGCAAACACACAGCTGCTGAGTAAACAGGCGACGTCCTCAGAATATCGTCGTGAATAAATGATCAGAGACCGGACACACAACATGACTGTGTCTGCGATCACGTGAGCTGGGGATCATGTTCGAAACTTCGGACAAGGGAGCTGCTGCGACAACAGGTGTCAGCGGCAGGTCTTCCGCACTCACCTTCGTGTTGTACAACATCCACAGCTCGTGCAGCCTCTCTTTCGAGTCCATCCCGCCGCCCTTGTGGTTGCTCATCGTCTCCCTTCGGGTTCTCACTCTCTTCTATTAAAAGCCAGTCAAAGTGTTAAGCACCGATGGAGCTGCGGCTGTGAGAACTTCTTCCTTCCCGCACGCAGGAGCAGGACGCGGCGCGCTCCTCGAAACCATTCCTGCCCAAATTCAGCCAAGCGCCGATCCGCGCGACAAGAAAAGTGCTCCCCGTGTGTCGACTTCCCCTCAGAGCGGCGTGAAACAAGCGAACATGACCGCGGCCGTCGATCCAAGTCGAGACTGTGACACCAGGAACAAAAACGCGTGGAAGTCGTGCGTGTTTGGAGGAGGAGGAACACCCATGTCCGCCTTCAGGGAGAGCTGCTGCCACTGCTGCTGCTGCTGTGTGACTCCTATTGGAGAGAGAGTTCCCACGGAAGCGACTGATGCCATCCAACACCTAACAGTCAGAATGTGTATGTGCACGGGGCTGGATGAGGTGGACCAGGAGCAAATCATCAGCAACTGGTGTCTCAGGTGTCACAGGGGCAAACAGACATATTGACAGGTTTCCTTTGAGTGACAAGAAGTCAGTCTGAAGACGAAATCAAATATCAAAATCAATTAAATCCAATTTCATTTATTTGTATTCACACATCACAATTTTGCTTCATATAGGGCTTCAGAACCTGTGCAAGGTCCTGTATCATCTGTCCTAGAACCCTCTACTGTAAGGTGAGGGACAAAACCTTCAACAGGGAGAGAAGTAAAAGTAAAGTCAACCCATTAAAAGAAGAAAACAAAGCATCTGAGGCTGTGGAGGAAACCCATATGCAAATCATTACTTTTTGAAAATGTTCCTTATAGGGATAGTTCACCCCAAAATTTAATAAATTTATTATCTACTACAACCACTATGGCGATGTGATCCATGTACGAACGTGGCTCCATAGGCGAAGGGGGTTATCAGAGGACATTTAGGCTGAAAACATGGTGTAAATGACGCTGGTAAGAGTTGAATTTGAATGTCGTGGCTTTCAGAAGATTAGATTACACCACAGGAACAGTATGGAGACGTTTTATGCGGTTTTCCATTGTTTTATTACGTTTGAAGAAGGAGTCACCATTTACTTAAATTGTATTGGATATTTGGACCACTGAGATTCCAAAACAGTTTTTTGGACTCAAACACTTTCTCCCAACCCTTCCTCAGCTGGTTGGTGAGTAGATAACGAGTGGATTTTCCTTTTGGGGGGAACTGTCCCTTTAAAGATGGTTTTGTGCAATGTCTGCAGAGTGAAGGTGATATAGTGCAGAGCAGGCAACATTCAGACACGCAAACACACAACTGAACTTCAGACTCTAACACCTGCTTATAATGATTCCATTGTGCCTTTATAAAGGCTATTTATTGCACAATGTTTTATTATAGTCCTGATGAAAACTGTTAAACATGAATTAAGAAACTCATACTGATAAAATGTGGTGGTACACAGATGGAAACTGAACATAAAAACGTGTAAATAACTGATTATGAGATGTATCATTCGTCTAGATAAAATACAATACAATCACATTGAATTAAATACATACAAAAGCACAAAAAAGAGACAACTATAGGCCTTGACAGCTGGGATTGGTAGCGTATAGTGCTAAACCTAATATTGGAAATTCAACTGGATTATAAACGTGCATTTAAAGTATTACTCCAGAAAAATGTATGTTAAATCCTGTTGGCTCATTCTCTGACACCAATGCAATATATATTTTCAATATATTATTTATTTGTTTACCATGTTTATGCTCGTAAACCATCGGTGGTGTAATTTGTTCAATATTGCAATGCACATCATCTCTGGACAGACAGGTTGTCTGTTGCACGGCATTGAAAGTTTACAACCTGTTCCTATCTGCTAAAGAAGGCTGTGTTGTAGGGTTGTAATCTACAGCCACATCTATTTTGTCTCTTCCACTCCCATGTATTAAAATGTGATTTATTGATTTATCGGTGCTATCTTTGTGGTGTTATGATATTTAATCTTTATAGCATATTTGTGACACAACACTCATTAGAATGATGGACACAGCAAAGATTGTATTATTACCATGGCGATGGCCTACATTCCTAACCAGGACGTGACATAATGACATGACAGTGTATCCAATATCTGACCTTTTATTAATTGTTAATTAAAGATTTGTTCAAAGTCTATAAGTAGGTTTGAATAGGCTTGTACAAAATGTGCTTATTAGCTACTAAAGGGTCAATTAAGTATACTCTAAATACCAGTACATCCACAGTGGCCCAAATATCAACTAATCTGTGTTAGAATTTTGAAAAACCGAAATCTATGATTTTGAAGAGCCAAACAAAAAACAATATGTCCTGATCAAGCCACTGGAATCGATGTGCTCTACGCTCCATACTTGTCGAGTCAGGATGGCTAATCGACTTCAGAAAGAAGTGTGTGAGAAGGAGTGAGGAGATAAACATGGGAGAGACCAGCCAGTTCAAATCGTGGCAGCGGCAGCTCGTAGAGGCACTTCCGGTGGCGATATAAACTTCAACTCACATGTAAAGTTATCTGCATTGACCCATTGTTAAAACACAGGCAGCTGCTTTGAAATAGTGTTAAAACACAGGCAGCTGCAATTAAGCAGTCTGGCATCAGAGGCCGCTTCATTTACATATCAGTTGCAGGTTCGATCGACACCGGAAGTGCCTCTACGAGCTCGAGCTGCCACGGTCTGAGCTTGCCCGCACTGGAGACAGAAACATGGAGAAGCATGTGGGTTCACTGCAGGAACAGGCCCTGAAGAGGAAAGAGAGACTCAAAGCTCTCAGAAACAAACAGAATCATGTAAGTCGCGTGTGTGATGGGCTGTTTACTTCGTTAAATGCACCGCTAGCATGTAGAAAACGCGTCTTTGTATTGGTAGCGTTAGCCGACTTAGCTTGTAGCTAGCGTTAGCATATCGATGTAGCTCATCGTTTTTAACTCTGGTTTGTAGATTTGTTGAAGTGCTCTTTGAACACGTTTAATTCAATAACGGTTAAGTTCATTATTTACTCTTTGACGTTTGTTTTGTAGTTGTTTTTCCTTGTTTTGTCGCGAGGCTACTAACTTGTATTGGCTGTTTGTCAGACCGCAACAAAACAGTTCAATAATAACTCGTGCACCGAAGTTTATCTCTGAGTTATAATAACTTAGGATTTGTTTTATTCATGTACACTTTTCTTGTTTCAGTGTGTTTATTATTACTTTTGAAACCACCTTGACCATGAACAACTTCTGTGGTTGGTCCAGAATCAGACACAGTGTCGATCCATCCTTCTATAAGCCAAGAACTGCAGCTGTAGATGTGTTTCCTTTTATTGTAAATGTCTGTTTGAAATTCAGCAAACTCACACAATGCTTCAATATCATGCTGAATATCAGAGGGGTAGCGATCATACAGGGACAAGAGCATATGAAGCTTTAGACTTACAGTGTGAGTTCATTCTTAATGGAAAAAAAGGTTTCTGTTTGGTTGCCCCTGGTCTTGAGGTTATTGGATCATTACAGAGCAAAGATATGTTTTTTCAGATGGGAAAATCATCTGATGTTAACAGGGAGTTTAAAGTGAAGTGAAGATTCCTCTATTTAGTGCTGCTAAATGAACAATATTCGGCAGGCAGGCAGGATTCAAACTCGGTTGATGCTGCTCTCGCAGTGCAACAGGTATCCATAAATAAAAGTGAATCATCATAATCAAAACAGTCCTCTAGCAACAACAACAACCACACACAGCAACCCACAGAAATAAAGGTCTCTCTGTGGCTACCACCACATGCTGGACAGTCACATTTAAAGAAAGAGAGATTTTTGTTATCAGTTGTTTTCATGATGACATTGTATGCAGAGCTACTTTTGGCCATGATGATTGTACAATATCAAACTTTCCCATCAACGCACACCCTGTGACTTCACCCACATATTCTGAGAGCAGAGTTCCACTGGCTCTTCAGAAGGGTTGATCCTGTCCTTGTGACTTATTATATACAACACACAGTTATTCCGCTCCAATATTACAATCCTTCCGTTCTGAATATGAATTAATCATGCAACAGGAAACCCTGCTCAGTGAGTTTCACTAAGCAGAACAGAAGCATAAGAACTTGGCTAGCAATGTTTGATAAATGACCGCTGGCATTCCTGAAGCCTGAGCTTTTCCCCCCCCCCTTTTGTACTGTGCTTCAAGAACGAGTCAGTGGCTTGAATTGTTCTTGCAGTTGGATAGGAAGTCTCTTCAGGAAAGTGTTAGATGGGAGGGGACCAATATCCTTTGTTACAGCTTTTCACTGAGGGTCAATGTTGTGTTTGTCTGGATTTATGGAACCCAATTTCATAATTTGTTATCTGTTTACACATGTATAGTTTCGTGAAGGCCACAGTATGAAGTGCTGTCATAGTTCAGGTAGCATGTTAGCCACTTTGTTTACTGTGTGTCCTGGAATTTGGAGTTTGTTGCTAATTCACCTTATCTTAGTGTCTTAAATTCATTCATATTTAAACTACACCTCCTTTAATCAGACATAATCAAGCTCAAACTATAAATGTGTTTTTTCATTTATATATGACTGTTCACCCCCTGTATCTTTAGTGTGCCAGATTTAAAATGGGCTTTTGCAGTCATACATTCACTGTAGCTTGTTTTGGTGTCATCTCAGAGACCTTTATCAAACTACCACACTTCATTTGTCACATGTGGTGTAAACTCTTTAATATGAACAAATGCACAGGAAACGTAATGTTTTGTTTGTTGAACTAGTTATTATTTAATATGCTGATTATACAGTTAGAATACCACATCGTAAAGACCATGTCATTATTTTGATGTTTTTATGATGATCTTCAAACAGGGCCAAGAGCCGGAGGACGGGGAGCCAGTGGAGAAGAAACCATTGTTCCTCACTTCTTCATCAGAGGAGGCTGTGGAGGGGAAACACAGGTTGGTTCATCACGTCCCTTGTGCTTTTTTCACATGTGACATTTTCTTCAAACATTTCACACTGTTTACCTCTTTGGCTGAAGCTTTTTTTTTAAGTTGCACAAACGGAACTGAAACTGATCATCAGATCGTGATCTGCTCTATATCTGATAACCATCTTCTATGTTTACACCAGTGCCAAGGCACAACCTTCTGCTATTAGCTGCTCAAATATCCTGCAGCTCACTCAACTTTGTGTAATAGGCGACAGGTAGAGCAGCCATCTTTCCTGTCCTACAGGAGCTTTTTTCCATTGTTTATATTTAATGACTCTGCACAAAAGGGAGTGCCACTGGGTTTCCTCCAGTTCAACAGGACAGATCTCCTTCACAAGAATGAAAATGGCCGTGTGCTTTCAGAGCTTAATTTAGAAATTTCTCTTCAAAAAGAAAATATATCTTAGATGAGCTGAATGTAGTAGGTTTTTTTTTAACCATGCTTTGCTAAGTCAAGACTCACATCTGTTGCACAGTACAAGTGTAATGTATCTTGGGATTGTTATTAACATTTCATGGGAGATCAAATTCTCGAACCAAGGCATGAAATAACAAAGTGTCAGATGTGAAAATGGATCTATAGGGCTTATTCAGAATTCTAGGCAATTATTTAAAATTCTTGAAAGTAGCTAAAAAGTAATGACAGTTACAGTTACTCATGTGTGAACGCAGAGGCTGGAGTTTGGGTTCGGTAGCTTGATATCAGTGAAAACATGTGAACATGCCGCGGCAGCTTCTCCTTTGTCAGTTCCCTCTAAATATTTTGAGAGGGCCACACTTGGGTCAGTGCTCTGAATTTATCACTAGCTCTCATTGATGCCACAGCTTGTTTGAAGTGTAAACACACTCCTAAGATTCAGAGACAGTTTGTGTCTTTGAAGCAGCACCTAAGACGGCCCTGTTATTTATTATCTGTGTGCCCGTCTGTGCCTTAGTCTATAACAAAGCATCTTGATTTTTACTGAGCTTAACATTGTACATTTTAATTTGTACATCAATGGTCCCAGAAGTTTGATTCCTAATGATGTCTTTGACTTTTAAACAATCCAGTTAAATATAATTTTTTACCCGCAACTAGTGATCTTTAAAAGCATTTCTTGATGTTTCCATTTGCTGTGATAGCCCTGGTCCTCATATGATGTATCTTTATGTTCATAGAGAAAACTCAACTTTCACTTGTGTCTCAGCTGCACAAGAAATATCTGAAGAAAATGATCACATTGTTATAATGTTTTCTTTTCAAGTTGCTCACCAAAGTACCAAGTTTGCCAATTTGGCTTACCTGCTCTTTTCTCTCGCAACATCTTTAGGCTAAATTAAGAATGTGTACTCATGATAGTTGATGGCAAGATTGCAGATAACTGCATGACTTAAAATAGATTGACTGTCTGAGCCCTGCACAAGCACTGTCCTTACACTAAACTATCCATGCTTTACATTGCAAAAATAAAGCCATGGAATTTACACAAGTCCATGCTTCCTAGAGGAATAAACAATTTTTTTAAAGTATTTTGGGAGACTTTATTAGAGCATTGACCTTTCTGCTGCTTTCAGACATGCACTAAACTCCAGACATTCTCCTCAAATAGTCCAGAGGGACAGTATGTGAGAACATGCATGTAGAAGACGCCAATGAAGATGTTGACAAGGATACAGAATGAGATTAGAAAGCCTTTGGTGAAAACAACAGTGCGTAGTCGATGTGCTGTAAACAAAAAACCCTTTCCTCTAGCATGCTCTACCCAGACACCAGCCCTCACCTGACATTTCCTGTAGTTGTGAATGTGTTTGACAATCCCTGGCGGCGTTCATATCTGAAAAGAAAAGTCCAGAGAATAGCCAGATCCAAATGAGCGCACAATTTCCCGGAGTTTACGTCTGAAAATGGCTTTGGAAGGGTGACAAAATGAGGAGAGACTAAGAACGGGGGTGACATACAACCGTGGTCCCTGGATAGACTTTTAAGGCTTAAGTTGGCAAACTCATTTAAATCTTCTTATTCAAATTTGACACTTAAATATAATTTAGCTCTGTTCACTACGTTAGTTTCAGTAGCAGCACTGGGACACATTCAGCAGGCAGAGATGGAGATGGCTGAACTAAGAGTGGACCACAGTCAGTACGGGCAGAACATGACCAGCATTCCTGCCCATACCCATACAAGGCATTGGTCTGTCCTTAAGCAGCAGGAGTTTAATGAATGTATGGAGGGTGTAACCTCTCAAACAAATCTATGTTAAGCTCAGCACAGCTGATAGGCATCCTGGTTGATGCTGTGTCAGACAACAGTTTGCCTCTGCAGAGATGTCAGCTGAGGGTTGCCAAGAATTCCTCTGTGTAGAGACTTGATGAAAGACTGCGTAATTCAACATCAAGGAAAGCATTCCTCAGCTGTGAGCTGCTCTCATTTCGGTCCGAGCCCAGGAGCAGGTGGAAAATCCAAACGTGTTCATACGAATAAAGAGGCACATTATGCCCAACCCCGTGCAGACATTAGATGTGCAGCTGTGCAGGGTTTTCAGATGGTCTTTTTATGCCCCTTAAATCTCTGGAGGAATATACTTGTCTACACTGCCACCTCCTGGAATGACGGAGCTGATCTTTTATGTTAACCACTGGAAGTAGACTCACCTCACTGTGTTCCTGTCCACAGAGAGCTGAAGCTGAGGAATTACACCCCGGAGGACGAAGAGCTGAAGGAGCGACAGGTGCCAAAAGCTAAACCAGCATCAGGTGTGAACTCCATTCTCACGAACAAGCTTTGAAAACCATTAACTCAGAGTGCTAGTTAGAGTTGTTAATGTCCTACTTTATGACATGGCCTTCAGGAAGGTCATAGCAAATGATCAGCTAGAGACTCCTGCTGATGTTCCCACACATGTTTAAAAACTGATGACAACCTCTTCTTGTTTACAGTGGAGGATAAAGTTAAAGATCAGTTGGAGGCAGCTAATCCAGAACCCATCATTGAAGAAGTGGTGAGTAAATCTATCAGGGAAAATAGGATTTCCTTCATTGTTGCATCAGTGGCTCCTGTACTCAGCTGTTTTCTTTTCTCAGGATTTGGCCAACCTCGCCCCGAGAAAACCAGACTGGTAAGACATTTGTGAAAATGATCATCAATGAAATCTTGGCATAATCAAAGATAATTTGGAATAACTTGTGATGATGTCTTGTCCTCTTGATTCTTGAATCTAGGGATCTGAAACGTGATGTGGCGAAGAAACTGGGGAGGCTGTCGAGGAGAACACAGAGAACCATCGCAGAGCTCATCCGTTAGTATTTTTTATTATTTTTCACAGGTTTTAATGGCGTGAATTATTAGGCCAATTGCTCTGTGGTTTGCGGACTCCTCAGAGATTTTCAGCCGTCTTGTGGCATCAACAGTGTGATTCCTCCAGTGATGTGTGGTCCACATTCTAAAAATAGACTTGCATCACAAAACTGTCGGAGGTTTTCCCTGTGGTACATTGATTCGTCGCCTTTATTCAAGGAAGCCATTTTCTGTTCAGCAGTAGTCATAGTAACCCATTTAACTGAAGCAGTTATTCGTTAAAGTATTCTAATTTATTATAACAATTCAGACATCACAGCTACTTTTTGAACAAATTTATTTTGCATCAGAAGTAACTTTGTACCTGTCATTAGTACATCCCCACCATATTCTGCTGGGACCAGTGATAGTCAGTTTCAAGATGCTAATGGTGCACATTATCAATTCATCATAGAATGATGAGCTGAATTAATTAATCAGGTTGACTTACATGATTGTTTATGGTTGCATTTTATCTTTTGTGTGTCCAGGGGATCGTCTGCGAGGCAGTGAGGATGAGTTGGCTGGAGCGGTGGGAGCAGTGGAGTTGGGACCAATGGAGGAGGGAGACTTGGACTGAATCCAAGATGATAAAAAACTAAAAGACGACCTGGTGAATGACTGGAACACCACAGTGATGGTCTGACTTTAAATGGACTGCACCATCACATCTGTGTTGTGCTCAGAAAGATGGCTGCTGTCACTGCTGCAGGAGTAAACCTTTCTGTCAGGTCTTCATCATTGTGTTACTGCTTTTGAATATGTAGTAGCACATTGGGTACATGTTGTACATTGATGTGCATTGTTAATGTCATCATCAATATTTCTGTTGAATTTTTTAATATTAAGTAAAATGGTGTGATTTTTCAAATGCCTGATTCTTATTTATTTGTATTAAATCCATCATTTCTTTTTATGACTGTTACACTGATACTTGCATGTTTGGAGTCTGCGCAGTAGTGATGGGATGAGGGAGCTGCAGAACGTCTCACCTGTACATGCACTCGATCGATCATGAGTCGGTCTCAGCTGTTGATCTTTTCAACCCCATTTTTATACCATAAAATAATGAAATGAAAACAGACCTCACCTTGAGGGAGCTGTCATGTTGCCCATCCTTATATAGGATCTATGTAACAGTATGAAACGGTGCATTTTGAAACATATTTCCCAACAAACAGACACCTTTCTTCTTAAATACATTGTGTTTATTCAGAAAATGTACTCTCTAATTATGATGTGACCTCTATGGTAGTTACAGCAACATGAATGTCTTGCTACACTTGAATCAATCTAGTTTTGATCCAATGGGTGACAGAGGAACGATGATAACAGATAATAGGCTTTTTCTGATATGACATTCACTAGTGAGATCTACTGCAAGCACCTGTAATATACCTGGTCTGAACTGAAACACTCCTTTCACAATAAAGTGCATCTTCTGTCCACATAGGCCCAGACAGCCTCCTAAATGAAGAGGATATTGCACAGGTCATTATATTATCACTCTGGTTCAAGGCCGCCCGTCTCCTTCAGTGGCTTCCCTCTTTTCCTAAAAGGCAAATGATCAAGGCTCTAAAGAGAAACAAAGAATCCACCCACTGCTTCTCCGAAGTTCACATAACTACACAAATATGTGATTAAAGTGTCACTTAAATGATTAATAGCTCATACCTTTGCTACACAAACAAATTCTCCTACAAAACTACAACCTTTCCAAAATATACAACGCTGGATGTAGCTCACAAACTACAGACATTTAACCGAGATGATTAAGACAACCAAAACAAACTGGTGCTGGTATCGTGGCACTGGAAGTCTACTAAACCTGTTTGGTCATGATGCTGCTCTGAACACTGATGAAGATTGAGGATATGCTTATTTCCTGGATTTTGGTATTAAATACAAAGGATCTGAGACACTGTAGTTCAAGGAAGCATATCTTGACGAAGCTGGGGAATCTGAGGTTGTTTTGGCACTGCATGCAGATTATCTAAAGATAAAGGGTTATATTGTGTCAGGAGCAGGCAGAGAGGAGGCCAATATCCTCGATACCTATCCTCAGTGGCAGGTTGGTGTTTGGTGCCACGCAGACCTCCCACAGATTTAGCCCTTGAGCAGCGTTGCTGTTGATCTTGTAGAAACTGTAGCTTTATGAATCATCAGAAGGAAGGGGGGTAATCTGATTGATGCGTTCGTGGCTCCCTGGTGTTTCTCAACTGTCAGTCACAGTGACCTCCACTAGATTCAATCTTCCTGGCTGCAGGGCCCAGCTCCACCTTGCAGACCTTCTGGGCAAACTTCAGTGAGCACAGGGTCTCTCCCACATTACTCTCCAGAGCGGACACCTGCAGCAGAGAAACAATAATAAATATCACCACAAGTGCTGCAAATATGTCAAACTTCTAGAAGCAGAGTCGAGATCTTACCTGCACCACCATGACAGTCTTGCTGCCTTTACCCAGGGAGTCTTGTAATAAATACGTGAGGCGGGAGTTCCTGAAGGGGATGTGAGTCTGCCGACCCCTCAGTGCCTGAATTACATCGCCCAGCGACAGCAGAGAGCGGTTGATGTTCTGAGCCTCCTTCAGCCGGTCTCCCTCCGCACCAGACTTCCACACCCTCTCCGAGCCAGCCAGGTCCACCAGGTTCAACTTACCTAAGGGAGGAGATGCAAATTTGAAGTGATGGATGAAATGAAAGAGAGTCATCTCACATGCACAGGTGCCTGACTGACTCCTGATCAGTCAGGCACTTTTACTTCAATAAAACAGACATTTGATAAATAATTATTTTAGTTTACAGTTAAAAAAAACACCTATTTAATGCATTTGAAACCGGGAACCAACAATGCATGTGTGACTGACCGGTGCTTTTGGACCCCGTGGCGAGGTCAGTGCCCTGAACCGTGATACAGAGCAAAGCATGGGAGCGTGAGCTGTGCTGGTTCATCTGCGTGCCGAAGGTGATCCTGTTCCTCCTGGCTGTGGCTAAAATCTGGTTTAACACAAGAAAAGTCAGCATCAGTGTTTTAATTAAGATAAATTAAATCAATTTAAAACCCAATTTGCAAACATCTGTCACCTTCTTAATGTGCTGAATGCTCTTCACTTCTTTGACCCTGAGGCCCGGCACATGCAGCTGTCCTGTTCCGTCCGGGTTGATCTTAATGTCCAGCTTCTCTCCGTCCTTACTCAGCAGGTCTCTGACAAACAGAATAAAACACAGGCAGTAAAACATCCACTGTCTTCTGCCTCTAATTTAGACATCCAGCCATTCATCATCTATGTGGGGGAGCTGGAGCCAATCCTCAATCATTCACGCTCGCATTCACATCTAAGGCCAATTTAAAGTCTACAGTTAACCTCTCCCTCGTCTGTCTTTGAACTGTGGGAGGAAAGGCCCCCGGCTGGACCAGGATTCTAACCAGAGACCCCCTTGCTGTGATGTAACAGTGCGCTCTAAGTTAGATTTCACGGTGTAGCTCACCTTAGCACCTCGTTGTAGATCTCCACAGAGCTGACAGTGACGTCATAAGACCACATGTCCTTCCGCTCCTCGATCTCACTGAAGAGATGTTTCAGGGCTCGCTGGTTGATGCCTGGGTTCTCCACACTGCCCTGGAGATCAAACGTTACTTAGCTTGCAACCCTAAATATAGACCATCCCTCTGAGACATCATCAGTTAACTGGAGGGCATACCTCCATGGTGTGGGTTTTTCCAGAGCCGGTCTGTCCGTACGCAAATATACAAACTTGGTATCCATCGATGCAGGAGGTCACCAGAGGTTCGATTTCCTGAAAGACCTGGTGGAGGTAAATTAACGGTCAGAGTTTGTGTTGTGATTATATTTCCTTAATGCTCACAAATGATCCTCTTCTCTACCTCTTCCTGTGTGGACTCAGGATGGAAGACCTTGTCCAGTTCAAAGATGCGACCCTTTCCCTTGTTCAGCACGGTGAGGGAGGACTCGTTGTGAGGGTCTGTCGTCACCACCGCGGCCTGGCCCTCCTCGTGCTGGTCCTCCTTCAGCACAGGCTTCACTCGGCACAGCACGCGGATGTTGCCTGAAAACAGAGGGGCCCAGTGAGTGACACATTTTACGTGTCCTGCAGAGAATTTCCATTTTCCCCCTCCGCATACCTTTGAGCTCCACCAGCTGCTCGTGGTACTTCCTGCGCAGCGCCACTTCCTTTCTATACTTCTCCAGGAGGTCTTGGTTGGCTTCGGACATCTCATGGAGAGCTGCCGAAATCTGACACAGAAATGAAGCAGTAAAACTCAACAGTGTTTCCCTGAATTACAGCAGACAAACTCATGAAGTGTAATCGCGGTGTGTACCTGTTTTTTTTGCATCATTTATAGCGGATCCATAAAAATCTGAGAAGTTACGAACTTGGCTCCTCAGACTGGCGTAGTCTGTCTTCATGGAGCGTAAAGTCGGTGGGAGGGAGGTCAGACGCTTCTGCAAGCCTAGGGGGAAAAAATAAACAAAGGTAAACATGCTCAAAGACTTTTTCTTGTTTTTAGAAACCAGGATCTCTTTCTTTAGGGATTTAATCACGTGCTGCTCACTGAAGAATTGGTCCTGCAGGTTCTGAAAGTGTTCTGCTGAGCAGTGGGCAGCAGCCTTCACAGCTTCCTCCTTTTTCTCCTCCAAGTGGCCGATCTCCTTCAGCAGCTCCTCCCTCAGTTTACTGATTTCACGCTCATACGCTGCAATCTGTGGAAAGGGGTGTCACATAAAGAGTGGCTTTATCTATCTGTCAGAGCGATGGGTCCAATCTGTGCTGGTTCAGCTCTGTAATGAGTTGGTCTGTCAATGAAATTGATCCAGTTTGGAAATGTACTCTTCCTGTCTCTTTCTTAGGGCCCGAGCACTGACAGAGAGTGAAGCCCTATTGAAATTGTAAGGATTATTCTTATATTCGGTGATCCAATAAATTACATATTGTTCCCATCAACTAGTTTAATTTAATCCCCGTTAATGGCGTCTGTGTTTTCCCTGGATCTCAGTGGACAGGAGCCGACAGTAATGATTTGTGCACTGGTCGATATTTGGCATTATTATGGAGCATTATTGTCAAATCCCCTGTAAAGATTTATGTCCAACTCTCTGCTGATGTTTCACCTATAAAAACACAGGTTGTATAACAGATTTATTCAGCCTGTCTAGGTGAGCGTGAATGCTGCCATGGTTACCTTGTGCTGAAGATTACAGCTGTATTCGTCCGATTTCCTGATCTGCTCCTCCAGCTGTTTGCACCGCTCATTCTGACTCGACAGCTTTTCCGACAGCAGCTCGTTTCTCTGTCTGGCTTTACCCAGCTGCTTCAGTGTGGCAGGAGATTCTACCTCCACCGTCTGGGTGACATACTGGGAATGAAACAAGAAAACATCTGATTAGGTGCAGCTACTGTAAAAAGATCAAAATCGACTCTTTGATATTCCAACCAATAAAAAAACACTTTGAACTTGAATGGCACATAGTAGAGTGTATACATGCATCTCACCCCGGTATCAGTTCCCTAAATATACCAGAGTGTTTTCATCGAGATCTATAAATGATTCCCTGGAAAATTGAGGAAAATGTAAACGTTTTGCATCCTTCCACTAAGTTTCATAGAAAGTTATAGCGTGATCCTGCCTGCCGACAAACAACCAACCCAAAAAAGCAGACGAGTGAAAACAGTAATCACCTTCACCGCTGGCTCCTTGCCTCTCTCTCTGTCCAGCTCCAGCTGCAGCTCCCTCACTCTGTCCTCTCGTTTCCTCAGCTCCTCTCCTCTCCTCCACTCGCTCTGCTCGCTCTTTCGCTCCAGGTGGGACAGCTGCTCGGCACGCTGCTGCAGGGAGATCTCCAGCTGCTGCACTCGGCTGCGGAGGTTCTCGTTCTCCTAGCAGAGCGCAGGAAACAGAGTCAGATGTTTGTGTTCGCCGTCACAAGTGGCTGCACATCGCGGAGTGGGCTCTCAGTCGGGCTGGTGTGCCTCACCTTGACGAGCATGGTGCTGGACTGGGACGGGATGGCCGACAGCTGCTGCAGGAGGCCTTGAGTGACGCTCAGGTTCTGTTTCAGGCTCTCGTTCTCAGCCGACAGACACAGCACTCGCTTCTCTGAGTCTGTGGCCCCCTGAGGAATTTCAATATAGAGTTAAATTCCAGCATAACAAAAACAGAGATGCATCAAAACAAAAATGCTTTGTCATGTGTATTCCTCACGTATACAGTATATCCCTTCAGATTAATATTCAAGTGTTGCATAAGACATGTCGACCCTTGGTTGGCACTTCTACAAAACTATCTTTTATTAAGTAGGAGCTTTTCTGATGATGCGGAAAGTGACAAAGACTCGTTAAACGAATAAAGAAATAGTTCAGGACACTTACGGTAGCTGTTCTCAGTCTGGACATCTCCTCCTCACGCTCCTCTATGCAACTCTTCAGCTCATCTATCTGTGAGAGAAATAAGTGAAAAGGTTTCCTTAAAGCAGATTGAATTTGAGAATGTAGACAAGTTTAACTCTGAATTACATTTTAATATTTGTAGCATAATGTGAAGTTTTATATAATTCTGCTATTCTTTTCACATCTAAGCAGAAAGTCTCAGAAAGATATATATATTACTGTCTGCAGGAGAGACCTGGTTACAATGGCAAGGCACATAAAAAATGTGCAGAATTCACATATATGCACAGTGTCACACTTGAAGGTATGATACATTTCTGAACGTATGCATGGAGGGTAACTGTATTATCTTCCTCAATACTTACAAACATAGATAAAGAATAATTAAATTGTACTAATAAATTAAAAGTCATTTATGGAGATTTTAAAGCTGAGTTAAAGTAGCGTATCGTCATCACTACTAAGCAGCTGCCTACCTGCTGCTGGAAGGCCTGGACGCGAGAGTGTCGGTCCCGCTCCTTCTGCTCCAGCTGCGAGTGCAGCAGACGGAGTTCACCTCTCAGCTGACTCCTCTCCCCCTGCAGGCCGTACAGAGACTCCACCAGCCGGTGAACCCCGGCTTGTGTCCCTGCATCCGTGCTCGGCTCACCTGGAGGACACAAATAGTCACTACTGTCATCATCATCATCATCATCATCATCATCATCATCATCATCATCATCATCACCCTGCATCAATATCATCAAAATAAACAACTCTTTATTCAACCAATATCCTCTGAACTCCCTCTGACCTGTTTTCTAAATTTCGGCTCCTCAAACTGATTTCCACAGTCTTTTCGAATGCTTGTGTGTTTGTGTTATATTAATGCACATTAAGTATGCACTGACACACACCATCTACTCACAGTCCATTGCAGTTAAGTAAGCATTATCACTGGCGTGTTTCCACCTGAAGTCTCCAGGGCAACTTTACAGGCCTTACATGCTTCGTTCGCAGACCAAAGATTCACGTCTATAAACGCTGCAGCGTTCTAACCCTCCTCTGTTGGTCCACAGGTACCGGCAGCAGTACGCCCCATAGCATTTTAATCACTCTCCTCCTCCTCAATGATTCATCAGTCTCTGTCACCTTTCATTTTCATGGCAGTGCTTTATGCTAATTTTAATATCACGGCATGTCAGGTCTGCTGTGTCTCAGTGGTGCAGAGAGAGGTGGTGATGCCAGGAGGGGGGGGGGAAACAAAACATGGAGGCGAGGCTACAGCTGTGCATCCACATGGGGATGATTACACAAACGTGTTGTCGGGCTAATCTGGGATTTCCTTCATCTGAAAAACGAAATGAAACTTTCTTGAAGTTCGGCCAGTGAATGGAGCCCCATCCAGTCATTCAAAAGATCATACACCTCGACCTGCATGTTACATCACAGTAAACAAACAAGGCCTTGTAACACTGGGACATGGACTCGAGGCTATTTATAGTTTGACACGAGAGCACGTGGAGCCGAGCATGTGCCAGAGCATTTGCAGGGAATAAAACAGCACTCACGGCCATGTTTTATTTACAACGCGGAGCCACAGAGTCCCTGTCCGGGTGCGACGCAATCATGTGTCACACGGCCGTTTATGTTTGTCCTGTAACTAATGAGAGTGCCGGGCCTGAGCTCCTCCACTTAAACACACCCACACACTGAGATGTATATGACCCGCTCTGGCTATCCTACCTGCTATCATGCATACTGACTCTGAGGCTGCACCAGTCAGCCTGAGGACAGGAGTCTGATCTGGAGTCATGCATATGTTCACGTGCTGAGCAGATGGAGTCGTTGGGGTTTCTCTTGTGCTCTGAAGACAAACAACCACCTGGTCAAGTCTGACATGCAGCAGATACCAACTTTAAAAGCTGTGAGGAGGGCCGCAGCTGAACAGTGTCGGCCCGGTGACATCACTGACGCCAACTTGATTTGATCCCACACAAATCTAATCAGTCTGCTCCCCTGCTGGTGATTGTACTCTTCAAGGAAAAGGTGTACAGTGTGTCACCAGTTGAAAAATCGAACCTTACTCAGAGAAGATGGGAAAAAACCACTTCGCAGCACAATAAGATAAATCTTTTAACATGAATCACCCCCCTGATATTAGAAGAAGAAATCTCTCCCTTCTTGAATCCTGTTCACAGTAGTGTACTTACGGCCAATGAGAGCACAGTATATTCATCCTCCTCTTAATGCATCTTCCTCTATCCATCCTATGATCTCATCCAATCTCAGGTCTTACATCATAGATCTACCATTAACACTTTTCTGTCCCTTTGTTAACACCAACCAATCTTCCCAGTTATTACAACAACCCCACGACCTCCCCCCTCTCTATTGCACCTTCATTTCACCCTCCCACCTCCTTTCTTCCCTCACCCTCGCTCAGTGGGCTGGGGGACTGCTGCTGGCCTATGGCGTCCTCCAGGCTGCTGATGATGCTGCTCTTGTCCCTGAGGCGCTGGCGGTAGGAGGCTCGCAGGGCCTTCATCTGCCGGCGGTGCTGGACACGGTGTCTCTTCAGCTGAACGCGGTACTGGTCAGCCTGCTGCTGCAGCTGCTGGAAGTGGGAGTACTGCTCCAGAAAAGTCAACAAGTGGGACATCACCGCCATCAGAGGAGACTCCGCCAACTGCGCAGGGGATGCACACACACACACACACACAGGCACAGCGTTTAGTATGACTACAGAAGCTCCTCTCTGGGGAACTGTGGATTGATGTTTCTGCATCAGGTGAGCAGCTCAGTCAAAGTGATGCCACAGTTTCAATACCTTTCCTGTTGTTTCCAGCTGAACCTGTGAGACCTGTCTCTTCTCAGCCTCCTGCTTGAAGGACAAAAAGGAAGCCAGAGGAGTGCATGCTGGGAGGTCAGGGCCAACGTCTTCATCTTCCTCATTTGGGGACAGTTCATCACTGTCACTGCTGCTGCCTGGATGACAACAACCCCCAGTGATTTGATGTATTTAAATGAATCAATTAACAGAAAATATCAATAACCAGTATCAACACACCAGCATTTGTTTAGCTCTATACAAAGCGAGCACTCACTTGATTCACTAAAGTGAGCACAAGCTTTTTTCCTTATTTTGGGGGTGTGGCCATCTCTCCTCCTTCTCCCTGTTTCCATGGAAACAGGTCCTGGCTCCTGAGTACAGCATCATGCATGAGGGTCAGACAAGCTCAAAATATTTACATTTTGCATACATAGAAATGCACATAATTACATGCAATGAGCCTGCCAACATGGAAACCCTTATGAGAGAGCCTGTAGCCTTTTTTTCCCTTCTTTTTTTGTATTGTCATATAGGTAACGCATCCATGTCCTTTCTAAATAATGGTTTCCTGACAGACAACCCCCGAGAATGGACATGATGTGGCTAGACATACGTGTGAGGAAGCTCCACACGCCCCCTCCAAGGAGTCATCGTCCTCCTCCTTCTTAAAGACAGTGTAGAAGATGTAGACTAAGAGGGAGTAGAAGGCGTACATCTCCACGCCACCCAAGAGTCCCTGTTAATCACAACATTCACAGTCAGGTCTTGTCATGCAGCACAAAAGCTAGGAATACTGTTGTCTTCATATTATATTATAAACACTCATGTTTTACAGATAATCAGGTGATGCATTATGGTATTACTGATCTCAATCCACCAGGGCATCGTTTTTTCTTAATTAACTGTCATTCAACTCCCATCATGCATTATGCTTCGTCTTTACCTTATCACATATCGTCCCCTCCTAGTTGATCATAATTTAACATTCCCATCGTCTGTATTCCTCTTTCTTCTCCATCCGTGTCGACAATGACAAATCCTCCCGTGCAGCCCTTGTTCTCAGAGCTGCAACAGCATCCTGGTGCTGTGTGCAGCTCCTTTGTGGCTCCCTCGCAACTGTTCTCTCTCCTCCCCTCTCTCCTCCTCATCCTCCTCTTCCTCTCCACTTTGCTCCATCCACAGGCTGCAGCTGCAGCGAGCATGCCCACTGCAGTCTCCTGATCTGCTGCAGCGGTGGAGTGAAGGTGTTAGTGTGGAGCTTTTTTTAAAATACAGTGTTATAGGGACTGAGTGAGCTGTTGGTGCATACACCAGCAGCTTGAGACCATCCATCCATTATCTACAGCTCTTGTCCTTTAAAGGGTCGTGGGGGGCTGCAGTCAATCCCAGCTGACATTGGGCGAGAAGCAGGGAACATCACAGCCCTGACAAATAGAGACTAACAACTATTCACACTCGCATTCATCCTGAGACAGAGGTATGAAATATGCCAGGTTTTGGGGTCTCGTATGGGATATTGTACTTGAGAAATATTGGGATTTTGGATAAAGAAGAAGGATTATAAATAGCACAATAGGGGGATAGTTGAACATGAACTAAGAAAATGCAATGTAACGTTACATACAGTGACTGGATTAATTCAAGACATGTCTCCTTAGTTTATATTAACATTTGCTGATCACCCAAAGAAAATGAATGAATACAAATATATTCGACCATTATAAAAAAAACATCCACATTGCCAATTATAACTGAATGACAACAAAAAAAAAGGCAGCACAATTATATTTGTTTAACTGTCACTCCAAACTCACAAATGTACACATAAATGATTGATCACATTGGAAATACCACTAGTGACCTCAGTGTCTTGAATTCCTTCCCTAACCCACAGACGGGCACAGACACTTGCACCTATGACGCAGTAAAACTGCTGAGGCAGCGGCTCACAATGAAGCCTGAGAGAGAATCTGCAGTGTCTGTTGCAAAAAGACTAATTTATACAGAAACATTTTATGTAGAGGTGAAAAAAATAGATGCTGTCTTTTCAGAAAACCTTACAGTAGCTAAACACTAAGGAAATGGAGATGATGAGGTAAGATCAGGGCCAAGAGCTCAGAGCACTGCAGGTACTTTAACTGCTGAGGCTGCAGCACAAACAGAACCTGAGGCAGCTGGATGCCTTTGAAACACTAAGGCTGTTAGAAGAGAGATATGTGCAGCCTGACATTTAGTGCACGTACACTGAGATGATCATAGAGGACAATATAAATGTCCCCCAGGCACTTCCAGTCAGTGTTGTGCAAGTTCACACCTCTCATGAACTAGTTCATAGTTCAGTTCATTTCATAGTGTTAAGGTGTAAAGTGAGAATGAAAGACTTAACTTGTTAAAGAAAACCTTATCCATCACTACCCCTTGCCTTTACTTTCGGAATCTTTATCAGACAGTGTGTAAAAATCCCTCAGATAATAATAAGGTGCATCGGATCTCGGATGTATTTGCTGAGTCTGCGTCTCTGCTTTCTCTTGCCATCTGTATATGAGGCCGAAAGTTTGTAGTGTGTGACGTAGTGCACCTGGGTATTGTGGGAAAAGACACTAAAAGTGAGTGAATAACGAGAAGTGACGGATCATCTAGAGGTGCTGCGAGTGTTGCTCCTGCTGTATATCCGAGAAATAAAGTGGCTTTGCTGATGAAAGAATACTGCATGATTAGCGTTGAGAGCACAGCATCTTGGTTTAAATGTTACTAACAACGCATCTCCTTTGGTACTCTGTGTGCAACAAGCATATTGTGTCAGGGTGAACATTTTAATTAATTCAACTGCATACAGTACAACTGGATGTGTCTGACAGCAAGTCTCACATGGGATTTGAGTCCTCAGACAATTTTGTTCTCCAGCATGGCGATCCTCTTCGACATGCTCTCTAGTAAGGTTTTGTCAAGGAGAGAACGATGAAAACAATCAAGACAATAAGACGACAGCATTGCAACCCCTCCCTCCCTCCCAACACCACAACCTCGAAACATTTCACCAGTTGTAAAGGATATATTTTTTTGTCAGTGCCTGTAGAGCATCTTCTACTTTCTTTTGGAACTTTACCAGGGTCGTCGGCTCGGATGCAATCGGCTCGGATGCAATCTCTCTCAACTCATCCTCCACTGCATTGCCCACTCCCACAGCGTACATCTTGAAGCCCTGAAACAAACACACATGGGTCCATTATCCCACTGTCGTACTAGGCTTTTTTTACGAGTTTACTTACTATTCTCTAATGTTCCTCTCCTCCTTACCGTTTTCCTTGACCTTCTTGGCGGCGTCTCCGATGAAGTCCTGGCTGCGTCCGTCAGTGAAGACGATGCCGACCTTGGCGACTCCGGGTCGGGCACCGTGACCTGGGTTGAAGCCGTTATCGGAAAGATAGTGGAGGGCCTGACCTGTCATGGTTCCCCCCTATCCATGTAGGCCATCTTCTTCACAGCATCCTTCAGGTCCTTCTTGTTGTTCTAGCAACCCAGGGGAAACTCCTGTGGGACGACAGAAATGGAATGTTCATGTCGGAGGTGAGGCAGTGGATCATTCTGGGTGATCCCGAGAGCAAAATACAGACCCTTACCTGTTTGACCGCGCTGGAGTACTGCACCAGTCCAACGTGGGCCTTGCTGTCAGACACATCCAGTTTGTCGATGATCTGGTTGATCCACTTCTTCACCAGCTCAAAGTTCTCAGGACGAACGCTCTTAGAGCCGTCAATCAGGAACACCACATCGGTTGCAGAGTTGCTGCAAGCTGGCAACACACACACAAACACACACACACACACACACGGCGTGTTAATGTGGGAGCACAATGATCATGTTTGGACTAATTCACCACTGCAGCTGCGACCATTGTCCTTGGGGGTAAAGCCATCTTTGCAGGCACACGTGTATGATCCAGGGCTGCTGATGCAAACCTGCTCACAGTCATGATCCCCAGTGGCACACAGGTCCGACACTGTGTGTGTGTGGATGCAGAGCACACACGTACACACAGTGCCTAAGGACATCACTAATTAGAGGGTTAATGATTGTCACTAATGGATCAGACATCAGCCTGGTCCTACAGGTCTGTAAACATGATGGAGGCAGATAAACAAGGTCCTAACATTACCTTTGCGGTCCTCAGGAGCCCTGCTATCCTCTCCCGCACCTCCTGCAGCGGACACGAGCGGGACAGGCGGAGCAGATGCAGGACAGTCCGTTTACTGAGCCGTGCCGAGCCGGGTTTGTCCAGTCCCAGACTCACCAGGACCCCCTGGCTCAGCTCCTCCAGAGCCGCTGCCCGCTCCTCCTCGTCCCGGCTGCATAGCCGAGCTAAGCTCTTCACGGTCGGCACAACGTCGGACTCGGACTGGAGGCGACACCAGCGGCCGGAGTCGGACACTCGCCCCGGGGGGTTCTCTCCATTCGCCTGGCAGCTGACGCCTGCAGAGTGGTTACCGGCCATGACTCGTCTCAGTGCCCGGAGCTCCTCGGACCGACTGTGGCAGCACCGGGGCTGAGGCACCTGCCGTGACCGCTAGCTGCTGGTCGCTATAAACTCCGGACGTTAGCTCGGAGCTGCTCCACTGCTGGAAGCCTGAGGAGTCCGCTGTCTGTCCCGGGTCACTGCGCAACCCTCTGCTCCACAGATCATGAACGGAGATGGACCTGCTATCGTTCTCGCGGCTGTTCCGCTCTCTCTCTCACCGGGCTCCCTGACTCAAACGAAGCCGGTGTTAGCTCGCTGAGTTAGCCCCGCTAGCCCGAGCAGATGCTCCGGTGTGCAGCAGCGCGTCAGTCGTTGTGTCGTTGATAAAAACCCTGCGAGCGGGCGGGTTGTGTCTGTGACGGACTCCCTGAGCTCCGCATCGATCTGATTCCGGTGTGAAAGCAGCTTTTTGCGAGGCTCCGGGAGGAGGGAGCTGGTTGCTGCTGCTCATCAGAGCCGCTGTCCCACTTCTGCTCCGTCACCGTGAAGCGCTTCAAACTTTCACTGATGAGATGAACAACTTAATGAACCATCAGACTCACATTTATTATCCAACACACTCCGACTAACCCCGGGATGCACCGGCAGCACCGGGACGCGCCGCGGTCACACACACACACAAGTCTTTACAATCAGATCATCAGCTTTGTTTTTTGGGATATACACTCTCTCACTGTTAGTTTACTACAATTCAAACTTTTTCTACTTTAAAATAGGGAAATTACACTTCACTCTAATGCTCTGCAGCATTCATGAGATATCCTTCACCAGAAATAAATAAAAAAATTTTTTTAATTAAATTTATATAAAAACAATTAAATTTAATTAAATTAACTGCGCGCGCACATCCTGCGCAGAGGTCTACTGCGCACTTTCTGCGCAGAAGTCCACTGCGCACCTTCTGCGCAGAAGTCTACTGCGCACCTTCTGCGCAGAAGCTCACTGCGCACCTTCTGCGCAGAAGCCCATTGCGCACCTTCTGCGCACCTTCTGCGCAGAAGCCCATTGCGCACCTTCTGCGCAGAAGTCTACTGCGCACCTTCTGCGCAGAAGCCCATTGCGCACCTTCTGCGCAGAAGTCTACTGCGCACCTTCTGCGCAGAAGCCCATTGCGCACCTTCTGCGCAGAAGTCTCCACTGCGCACCTACTGCGCAGAAGTCTACTGCGCACCTACTGCGCAGAAGTCCTCACTGCGCAGAAATTGCGCGCGCGCACCTTTTAATTTCCCCCTGATTTTTTATGAAATTAATTTAAAATTTAAGATATTTTGCAATTATTATAAATTTTTTCCAGAAGTAGACTTCAACATTTTGGGGATGGGAAATGTGGGATTCGATCCCGGGTCTTTCTTATTGGAAGACGGACACTTTACCAACTAGGCCACACAGCCTGATATCTGCAAGAGGAACTAAGCACTATAAGAAGATGGACAAATTATCGTATTTGTGTATCCGTGTTATTTTATGATGCACTTGATAAACAATTCAAAGAAAATATTTTCTACTTTACTACATTTATTTGACAGCCTTACTTAAAAGTTCCTTTTATATTTTTGGCTTTTAGATACTGGATGATTGAACATACTTTTAAAACCTACTGTTAGAGAATAACCCAGTACTTTACAACCCTGTCTTCGGACGCCTTACAAGAATCACATTCTGCTGTGATGTCCTGAGGCTGCCCCCTTCTGGCTGCTGGGTTCCTCTGCTGCTCTTGTTTGGTTTGTGCAGCTTGCGATTAACTAAAGTTGTCCATAAAATAATATCTTGAATCCTTCAAGGGCAATTTGATGTACAACCAGCAATCCGTGCAGGACAAAATTAATCCAATATATGCAATTTAAATAAAACACAATATAAAAACCCTATAGACTAAGTAGCAGGGGAAAATTTGCTTTTAATATATGAATTGATAAGTTGACCAACAGAAAATTACCCGTCAACTATTTAGATATTCTACTTTTAATTTCCTGTTGTGTTTCTAATAATTATTAATGTTGGTGACATTTCCTTGATAAATGGGTGGAGGTTGTATTACCTCTGCTAAGGAGGTTATGTTTTCATCTCTGATTTGTCAGTCAACAGGTTTATCTAATAAACTACTGGACCAATAACAACACAACTTGGTAGAAGGAAGCTACATGGATCAGAGATGAACCTATACGGCTCTGTTTATCTCTACTGAGTGCCAGTCTAGTGAATGAATCTTGAAGCTTCTCTCAAAAAACATTTCCCCCCCATAGGGTTTGTAGTGTGAATCTAATGAGGTGTTTTATAAAGATGTGATTGAAAACGACAGACCAAGTGAATCCACTTTATTTCAGCATGATCAGAAAAAAAGAAGGGAGTTTCATTTCACTTCACAGCAGTTCCTCATAGCCGCATGATGCATACAAAGAGATGTATAAAAACCTACTCATTTGGAAAGCATAGTAGGGACATTTGCTGATGTCACCACCCGTGACTCCGTGGACAGGCAAGCCAGCATCTAAAACATCCTCCTGTACGGCTCCCTGTGGCTTGCACAGAATTTGCACTTCCGCCTCAGGTGTGTCCATGACATACACGCTGCGGTAATAGTTAGGGGGAGATGAATCAAAAAAATATTAAATGATCAGGTGCACAATTCGGAAAGCACCGCAAAGTAGAGGAGGAGAAGAGAGAACAATGTAGAGGTAAGAATCACCCCGATTGTGGACATCATTAATGTTTATTTGTGTCGACATGACATGTTATGCTATCAGTACAGGACTATATTTTTGATATAGCTTACAAATTTGTCTGCCTGTGTGTGCATCACAGGCACACACAGGCAGTCCAAAAGTTATTAGGTAGGAGTGTCGGAGTTACGAACAAGAAGTGTGTCGTGTTCGCTGGACTTTAATAAAGTTACACATAAAGAGAGAAGTTTCCTGTGGTCGAGGACGCTACAATATGAACGTGTTCACCGTTCAAATTCATTATTTGTCATTGAGTTGAATATTGAGAGAATACAGCTACACAACACCACCAGGAGCTGCTGGTTATAACCTTCCAGTCACATACTCTTTGTGAGAGAATGTTTGACCATCCTCATACAGTAAATCTGTTCAGCATGAAGAGACTCATTATACAGATACTCCCCTCACTCTCTGAGCAGTACCCAAGGTCAGGTTATAGATAAACGGCCAAGAAGTAGTACATTGTAATATCTACGCTCATTGACTTTCATATCTGATTCAGATGCCCAGACAGAGAGGCACCAACTCCTATTCTTTTGAGTATTACATCAGTGGCTAGACGTAAAGGTTAGGTATGCATGCTTTCGTGGAGGGACATAAATTGGGATGCTGTGGCAGACATTTTCAGACTTGGGGGTGACAATTGCTCATGCTACTCTGTTAGCGTTTGTATATTGTGTCACCTTCTTGATGCATCAAGTCTACATTAAAATCTTCTGCATAAGACATCAGCTTTCACCAGCTTCCAGAAAACACATGCAAATTAGGGGTTTCAGTGGTATCGGTCTTCTGTTTATTCAGATCAGTTCATACAGAGTTCAGACAAGGTCTCAGTGTAGCATTTGCTGTATGAACCAATAAACTGTAAATAACTAAGATGACTTTTTAAATATATTTTGTTTTCCTTAGTCCCTGAGATCTGCAGTGTGGTGCTGCAGCCAATCATTCTTTTTACTACTTGTCAAAGAACCTGTCTCAACTTACCAAAGCCCAATGTAACAACCTCAAATTATTCATTTTATCCCAATAATGTTTTAACCTCTGACTCCCTCTGACAAACATTATATAAAAAGTCAAACCTAAAATGTTTATAAGTTAGACATATTTTAGTATCTGGTATGTCTTTGCAGACATGTAACCAGATTCTGACTAATCACACAGAAATATACTCTTTTACTCAATGCTGATGTTACATTGGTCGGTCACGTCCAGGAGAAACTTGCCGAGGGCCCTGGTTGAGGCCCAGCAGCCTATCGACAAGGCTCCTTTCAAAACCCACTTCATCAGTCCCTCAGAGGCAGCCGGGGACAGGAGCAGAGCCAGCGTGTTTGTCCCAACCTGGGGAGTCACAAGTAAAGGTAGAGTGAGGGCCACACCACCCAGAGCCCCTAAAGCATTCCCTGCAAACAGACACACCATAAGGCAGCAGGAGAGCGAGGACAGGCCCAGGCAGCAGGTCATCACAGAGAAGGCGTCTGCCGAGAGCCAGTCGCACAGTCCCAGCAGCAGACAGGAGCCACACAGGAGAATATGCGCCGTGTTGTGGTCTTGACTGAGCCACAGGTAGTCAAAGGAGACCAGCGCTGGAGCCAGAAGCTCACCGGCCCACTCGGCTTCCCTCTGGAGGGCGGTCAGCTGGGAGCTGGACGGCTGCAGGACGCAAGCAGCTGCAGAGAGTCCCAGCACGAAGAGGCCGACTGATGGAGCTCTGTGGTCCTGCAGAGACAGGAGCAGAAGCACAGAGTGAGACTGAGGCTGGGCGGAGATACACTTTTTCACGTCAGTCAATATCATTAATTATCACATTTAATGTCGCATTATTAATTCTTATAAGTTTAAAGATTGATTTTTGCTTCAGAGTGAAGGTTGTGGTCTTGACATCTCTGTATGAGCAGGGAATGGCACTCACTTTAAGATATGTTAGAAATCTGTAATGGATCAGTTCATTTTATACCTTCTCACTACACACAGTGCACATTTTATCAATATGCATTGATCCTCTGCTAAATTGGTATCGATGGAAATCACACTGTAAAAACTGTTGATGTTGTTTTATCATCCAACACTAAGTGAGACATGCAACACTTGACTGTATCTATTGATGAACTAACCTCTAATCAGTCAGTTCAATAAAAATATGTTATATTAGCAATGACTATTTGAATTTGGCTTCAAAACAGTTAAGTCTAAACGAGCAGTGAGGGTAGCAGAGTAGAAACAAAGTCACAGAGGCTACAACTAATGTCACCGACGTTTCCGTCAGTAATGGCAACGGAGACGGTCGGTTAGCTTCTGACGAATGTGTCTGACGTCATTTGATATTAATGTGGCGTGTATATGCAGCTCAGGTTGTGACGTGTGAGTCTAGTCGAGGCTTCAAAACAGCTAAGTCTAAACGAGCAGTGAGGGTAGCAGAGTAGAAACAAAGTCACAGAGGCTACAACTAACCCATTATTTTCATTATTGATTAATCTAATAATTGTTTCTGGATTTACCAATAATCATGTGGTCTATAAAATGTCAACCAGCTGTCAAAAATCTAAAGATACTCACTGTCCTGGGATCTATGAGAAGGAAAAGCAGCATGTTTTGCTTGAACAATAACAGCTAAATACATAAATAGCACATGAATAATACATATGTTATAAAATAGAAATGACAGTAAATCCCACAGTGAGTGACTCGTACCTTGAAGAGTGTATACGAGGAGCGCAGAGCAGTGACTGACAGCACGATGTTGGAGCATGAGGTGACCCACTGTGTCACACTGGACGCCATTTGTCGGGATCCTGGAGCTGAACTCGTTCAAACATCAACGATGTCACCGACGTTTCCGTCAGTAATGGCAACGAAGACGGTCGGTTAGCTTCTGACGAATGTGTCTGACGTCATTTGATATTAATGTGGCGTGTATATGCAGCTCAGGTTGTGACGTGTGAGTCTAGTCGAGGCGAAACACCTAGAACTAAACTTCAGGTTGGTTTGTTTGGACATGTGACCGTGAGGAACTGGACACTGCGCATGCGCCGAACAGATGCGTTCATGTTGTTCTCGTGAACTAGTAGACCTGCTGGCCCATAAATATGAGTAGAAAAGCTGGCTTTTAATGTATTTTTGTAATTCATTATAACTTTTTTTGCAAAGCACTTTAAACTCAGATTCTGTTTAAACAGATAAAATATATTTGGATGATATATAGCAAAAACAGAATTTTTGTGTTTTAATTTAGGACTGTTTAGGACAATATGCTAAACCCTTTTGTTTCCTATGAACCGTGATTCAATATAAATCTGAACTCTAAATATTTAGGCTGAAATCAGGACTATTGGGATCCATGGTTGTACTCTGTGAAACAGCAGGGGGCGCTAATGTTCTTGGCCACGTGAAATGTCAGTTTTTTCCGGCAGCACGTGAAGGCAGCAAAAGTTCGAAAAGTATGGCGGCGGAGGGTCTGACAACAATAACAGAGCAGTGGATACGGGACAAACTACGATTGAAACATCCGTGTCTGAGTAATATCATCTCCTTACAGTAACATGTATATTTAGGTGTGAGTTCTAGCAACTATTAAAAGTGACGTGAAACGATGTTCTATCTCTTGTAACTTAAAATAATTGCAGTTTGTTGTCGGTAGCTAAGCTAACGGCAGCTAACGTAGCAGCAGTAACTGTCCCATGATCCAAAGCAAAGCATTTATAAATATATATTAAACATGTGTTTGAACAGGTGATGTCCGCTCGCTGAGCCTCCCGGGGACCTATGAGGAGAAGATCAGTCATCTGGGAAATGCTCTGCACAACTTCGTCCGTCTCAAGTCTCTGGATCTGTCCTGCAATGCTCTCGTCTCTGTTCAGGTGGGTTTTTAAAACCGATAATATACTTTATACCCCTTATTTAACCTTTATTATTAGATCTAACCTTTATAAAACTGCAACACTGTTACACTGTTTTTGTTGCAGTATAAAGATGAGCTTACCCCTTTTACTCATCCTTAGGTATCTTTGTTTAGTGCAAATAGGGCTGGGCAATAAAACTATCATCAAAAGTGATAAAACAGAAGTCATATTGAACATTACACATAACTGATCTACCTCAGATTTGTAAAATGTTTATCAATTGTATGCCATTCTCTGTCCATAAAGAGGAGTTAAAAAACAATCTTTAAAGTCTTTAAACTTAAAAGAAATAATAAACATGAAACTTAATGTGATAATTATCAATATTGACTTTTTTATCTTGATATCATTTTTGGTTATAGGAATAAGTCTATATCATCTTGTTCTAACAAATGCTTGAGATATATAAGTTCCAGGC
This sequence comes from Pseudopleuronectes americanus, assembly GCA_038501795.1. NCBI lineage: Eukaryota > Metazoa > Chordata > Actinopteri > Pleuronectiformes > Pleuronectidae > Pseudopleuronectes > Pseudopleuronectes americanus. Next base: position 12,788,514 of record CM076722.1, read on the forward strand.
ACACATGTATTTTTCTCACATTTTTATTGTAAGTATTGTATTGTCAGTAATGAATTGGATTAAATCATTTTTCCTAACCTCTGTTTAAACTTTATCGACTTCTTTCCAGGGGGTTCAACACTTGAAATCGCTGAAGAGGCTGATCCTGTACTATAACTGCATACCCTCCCTTGAAGAGGTGAAAGTGCTGTATGAGCTGACATCTTTGAGAGAGCTGGACCTCCGACTCAACCCTCTGACCAAGAGTTACCCAAACTTCCGCCCTTACGTGGTACACGCCATGCCCAATCTACGCAAGCTCGGTAAGATGTGGCCATTTATCTCTGACGGTGTTCTTCTCAGACATGTTTTACTAATAAGTGTCCTCCATTACCCTCCAGATATCTGTTCAGTCAGCGACACAGAGCGCCAAGCTGCCATGATGCAGTTCTCCTCTGACATTTTACCTAACCCTAACTCGAAGAGCTCCCTTCAAAGTCAGTGTGAAGACAAAAGGTAATTTTATATATCATGTAACAACACAAACTTATGTGGAGTTTTTAAATGAACAAAGCTATGTAACCCTGATTGGTCTTTATTGTGGTTTCCAGAAGCAGCGATGCGAAATTGGCTCAAGTTAACCGCTTGACCAAGAGGCTCTCTCTCCTGACTGAATCCAATAATATTGTATTAAACTTTGTGGAGATGACTCCTGGAGACCAAAGTGAAACCATCTCGGACTCTGTTCACAAAAAGGCAGAAAGTAAGATGCAAAAGTCCAAAAGTTAATTCTAATGTGAATTCATATTTTGTTTCAAACTTGTATTAATTTCAAAGCGTCTTCTGTCTCAGAACCTGCAGAGGAAGAACCAACAGATTTTACAGTCCAGAGGAGCTCAACTCCTAAACAGGTGACTTCATTTTGCTGTATGTGAAACCATATCATCAGTCATATATTTACATTATCGCACTTACTGTATGTTCTCATATTTATTTAAGGAGACGGCTAAATCCATCTTGAGGTATCCCCCCACAAAATATGGTAAGGTTCTTGTCATAGATTGTTGACAATGTGCAAAGCCACCACTTGAGGGAGACACAATTCTTCCTTTTAATTTTGAATCATGACTACAGCCCCTCGATTGAAGACCAATTAATATATACCACACTTCTATTTTGATATTTGTAATTTACCAGATAACACCAGGTCGAAAATGCCTCACGCGAAAGATCTGTCTCATAAAAAAAGTTCTACCTCATCAAAAGTGTCTGAGAGACCAAAGGTGTCCTTCGGCCCCTATGTAGAGAGACGACCTGCAGCCGCAAAACAGGAGGATTTCCCCAAACCAACCAGGCACGTGGCCAAGGGACATTTCACCCCCAATCCTGGTAGAGAGCTGAATATCTACATTTAACATGATCCACTGAGAGAAGTCACACACATCCACAAATACCAAATGTTATTTTCTTGTTATGTTGATGAATTGTGTATTTTTTGAAATATTCTTTCCAGATCAAAGTCAGCGTCTTTGTTCTTCATTTGTAAATATCCGACCTCCCAGTCCACATTGTCCTGGTTTGAATCTGTCTGACCCCTCAAACCCCATCTTACATCCTCCAAGACTGACCTACTCCAGCTTCAACAAGACAGAAGGGGGCTCCAGCTCACTGCAGCAAGAGGAAATGAAGAAAAAGGTTCCTTCTCCCTTCAAGAACAAATCATAATTGATGTTATTTTGCTCAACTTACAGTATCTCTGAATTCATCTGGCAGGGTGGTTACAGGAAACCCCTGGAGATGCTCCTTAATCTCGTGGACAAACACTGGAAAGGAGAGAGGTCCCTGCATCAAAACAACAACTTCCTGTGTGAGTTTGAGTTTGGTTTCTGGAATGTAGCCTCCACGCACTGATAATGAATATCTTCTCATCATTTCTATTTTGGGCTTTAGCTCAGGCAGTCAAGATCCTCTCTATGATGGAAAACGACATTTCCATCCGGGAGGCTGAGGTCAGGACCTTAAGACGGGAAGCCGGCGCGCTGAGCGTCCAAGCGGCTGCACGAGAGCAAGAGCACAAAACCGAAGTCCGTAACCTCTCTGCTCAGCTGGAGGAAAGTCGCTCTGCAGTTGTGAGTGGATACAGCTCTCGAAAAACAATGTATCGCTTCAGGAATCCTTCCTAGTTTTGAAAAGCACACAGTGTTTATTGTCTTTCCTTCATCACAGGGCAAACAAAACGAGCAGCTGAGGATTGTCTTGGAGGAAAACGTCGCTCTGCAGAAACAGCTCATCAAGTTAGAGCGACAGTATCTCAAGTCTATGATGAAAAGTTCACCTGTGACTCAGATTAAAGGTTGGTGCAAATCCCAATAAGAGATACATCTGAACATTTGGCTGTATTGCTTACATTGTACTCACACTTGCACATCCTTAGAGGCTCAGACGGAAGTGGAGGAGCTGAGGAAAGAGATCGAGGGGCTGAGGGAGAAAGTGCACGAGGCTGAGAAAGTGAAGGAATCGTCAGATATACTGCAAGAAAGCCAAGTGAGAAGATTCCCCCATTTTAACTAAATCATTTCTGCTCTGTTGGTTGTTTATGTGATGTGGATGTGGTTGTGGTTGTGTACGTGCTGCAGGTCCCTGGTGGCTACCACTGAAGGTTCGCTAGCTGAGCTGAACAGGGAGAGAGGAACGTAAAAGAAGCATTTGAATGAGGAGACACACACTGGTTTGAAAATATGTGTCATATTAGCATTGCAGTAATTGCATGAGGCCCGGCAGCTAAAGAATGTTTGTAATTCATTTTAATTTATTTATAGTCCTTGCAGTGTACACTTCATTTTTGATTGTAGCAAGTTCCCAGCCGATTCCATTAATGTGTATTATTTCCCCCCAAAATTTATAGATTGTGTTTTCTTGATGGAAACAATGACGGAGAAAGGCAATTCATTCAAGCATTGTTGTGTATAATTGTGTGACAAGGCCGTTAAGCTAACAAATGTTTCTAGAGGAAAAAATGTTAGAGAGAAGGTCACAACATATTTCCTGGATCAGTAGCAAGATTGAGTCTCTCTTAGCTGTTTATATATTTTGTAATGTTTTTAGGTCAGTTGTGTATCCATCTGCTTTGTACACTGCAGTGGAATGAATGCATCTAGATTCCAGCTGCACTGTGACTTTATTTATACCTCTGCCTCGGGGCTGGAGAGCTTCGCACACATGCACTTTTCTCTAGCAGACGCTAATGCAGGACCTGGCAAACCAGGGTAGACTGTGGACTCTGCATAAACTCAGCTGAATGTAGCTTTGACTCTCATGTGAATGGTACACGTTCCTGGAAAAAGCCATAATAAAAAATAACACATCGTATTTTGACAGATTTTTTTATTTTCAATAAAGCACTACAAATCCTGAACACACATTAAGAGGTCTAAAGAACAAGAACAAAACCACGCTGCATGCACCAGGGCACAACAGTACATTAAAAGTTATTTGAAAAAATAAGACCGTATCGTTCCTCCACATTAAAGGTGCACAGTATTTGGCATTAAGCACAGAAAACAGATCATACCTAAGCTACTGTAGCAGACAAAATGTACCACACAGACCGATAGCTGCTAGTTTTCCACTTGGTGCCTGATTCTTCATCAGCTGAGGTTACAGGTAGTGAGTGACGAGTGCGGCAGAACCACTGTCACTATGCTGGAAAAATATTGTTCTATAAAAGTTTATTACCTGTGCAATTTTCCCTTTATCTCATAGAGTATGCAGTACGTCAGGAGACATCAGTTACAAAAACATCCTTTTGTTTTTAGTTGCGATCTGGATGACAGTACCGCACATGAAATGTCTTCTAAATCTTTATCATTAGACAAATCCAATAGCATTAGTGTGTGGCTGACTTTGTACATGTACAAGTTTACACATATTGATTTCAAGCAGTACGATATTTGATCACAATCTAGGACAGAGTGTTAGGGCCGTACTGAAGAAAAAAACACGAGAGTTTGAAAACAAAGTTATAATTGGGAGAAAAGTCATAATATTACAAGACTAAAGTCAAATTTTAACGAGAATTCTTATTTATTTTATTACGAAAAATAAAGTCGCACTAAGTTCCACTTTATCTGCTTCCAAAATCTTGAAACAATATCATTGTGTCGTGAGAAACTACTTAATCTATTTGAATCTCACACAGACGTAAACAACCTCACATGCGACCACGACCGAACATTTCCTCCTCAACCAAAGAGGCCACTTCCTCCAAGTTTCATCAGAATAAACACGGTTTGTTACACAATCTTTTCAAATTCCTGATACTTACAACAATGTGGTGCTGATTTGCAAAATGATTTAAATTTTGTTATTGAGAAATATAAGATTCCTCATTTTTTGATATTTCCTGCCTGAGATTATGACTTTTTTTCTCTAATAATTACAACTTCTTTCTCATAAAATGATGACTTTATATACAATGAATGTATTCTTAAAACTTGTTCCCTTTTATTTTCCCTTTTAAGTGGCCCTAATACTCCATCATAATGACCCCACAATGTCATCACTTAAGAAAATAATAATGAAGTCTGTCCAGTAGTCTGTCTTCACAGCAGGCACAGCAGTTAAGATAAGTTAAGACAAACTCCTAATGTCATCTTTATGCTTCTGAATCATATGCAATATACATAACATGCACAAAGTACAGCAATACAAGAAAAAAAGGTACAAAGCCAGTGTCATAAATTAAGCCATGTGGCTCTAATGTTTTAGAATATACACAATCTTACCACAAATATATTAGAACTACTGTATAGAAATCTAATCGAGGGACTAGCAATATAAGATAAAATACAATCTTGTACAACCGAGCTCATCTACTGTGGTTGGAGCTTCCTTCAGCTGGATTCACCAATTTAATACTTGAAATGCATGTTAGCAAAACAGTTTGTCAAGAGAATGAACTCCGAATTAAGACAAAGATATAAAACTGGAAATACTTTTTGTTGAAACATTTCAAAACAGGCCTTCTTAGTTTTTTGTGCTTTAGTCGTATTCACAGAAGAAAACAAATATGTCATAATGTTAATTTACGACTGGTTTGAGAAAACTTTTATAATAATGTATCTGTCTTGGTCTGAGCTCAACGCAAATTATTCAAATGACAATGCGAGCTTGTGTAATGATATTAAATGAACAGTAGATTCTACAGACGGTTGACAAGAGGGGAAGGCAGACAGACGATTAGGAGGGGATGGAATTAACAACTGAAGTAATAACAAAACGACAAATACGATAATATCTGTCAAAAGCGTGCCAATTATCGAAACTCTGCAAAACAAATTAAGGATGCTTTTCTTCAGGTAAATCAGGGAATAGACACATTTCCATTAAAAAGTGCAATGTTGTTGATTCATCAAAACCGTCACCTGACTTTATTCAGTTTTTCTTGGCATGTTGTTGTTTTTGTGCTCAATAAATATAATAAGGCCCTATCATAACAACAAAGCTTCAATGTTCATAGAATGGTTTGTTCTCTTCAGTGTTTGGCAGTAACTCGCTCTCTGACAGGAATGTACCAGCTGGTGATGACTTTGTAAAAATAGATGTAAACAATTTTCCAGTTCTCACACTTGACAAAGAGAGGAACTAAAAAAAACATCTCTCTCTTGCACACACACACAGACAGACACACACAGATACACTCACGCGCACTAAATAAATGGGCGGGAAAATGTATGAAATCATTTTTTCTTTTGTGCTTTCTTTGAGTACTCTTCTTTATTTATTTTTTTAATAAAAACATGTTTATTTCCTCATCTTTAATCGGTTGGTTTAGTGGTTTTCTTTTCATACGACCCTCGATGTTTGTATCCTGAGACGTATCCGGACGTGTCGACTATGTCTACCCGTCCCGCCTTACCCTTCCCACGGCCGGTGCCATCGAACCGCTCCTTGTGTGACCCTGTAAACTTGGTGGGGTCCGTAAGGCGGCTCACTGTAGGGGAAGCCACGGCTCTCTGTGGGAAAACATTTAAGTTTATACTGTGATCGCTGGTACACATGTGTACCGACATCAGTATTAGTCCCGTTGTGAGACTTACCGTGACTCCTGCAATGACAGGTGCCTTCCCTTCAATCTGCTTGAACACCTCGGCCTCGGCCTCCTCTACTGTCTTCTCCTTGTATTTCTTCCGGGCCAGCTCTCCGAGTGCAACTTTGAACTCGTCAAATGTGATGGTGCGGCAGGATTTCTTCCTGTAATGTGGGTGGAAAAGGAGCTTAAGAAGGGGATAACACTTGTCACAGTGCAGCGCACAAAACCCCAAAAGACGTGTGGAGATTTCTCCGTGGACAAAGGAAAGGCTGTGTTTAGGATCGCCTTGTCGGCAGCTCTTCTCTTCATCCTTTCAATCTGAAAGTATAAAACGAGAGCAGGCTGGGGTGTGCACGCAGCCATGTGTGATCACTTCAGCTTGGCAGATGTAAGACAGCATAGAGATGGTATCCTACTGAGATAAACACTGAGAAAACTTTTACTGTTTGGATCTCGTCTCCCTGTGTGTCTGTACTTCACTGTCGTCTGAGCAACTCATCACCTACACACACACACAGCTGTAGGCTGTATATGTGAATGTCTCTTCATATTATTTATCATATTGTGTTGAAGTGTATAACTCAGGGCCCAGAGCCCTGATGTGTCTCATTCCAGCTGTATAATAAGGACATGTGGACCTGCTGAAAGGTGTTGTGAGGCCCTGCCTTTTCATTTAGGAGCTTGATCCGTTGTAACCACCAACCAATACCAATCCACAGATCAGCATCAATCATTCCTTCTGTGAGAACTCTACTCGTCTAACTGGCCATTTGCCGGATTCACTTCCACCTCAGAAGTGCATAGTAACACAAACACAAACAGCCAATGCTGTGGTGACAGGTTGCCTTAACAACAGCCAATAAATCCAGCAGTCTCTCCGGGCAACCTGCTGTCATAGCAACAAGCTACAATAAACAGGGATGTTTGGGTTTATTATTAATTTGACTCATCTAGTGAACGGTGGTGTTTGGGCGATCCATCAGTGTTGAACAGATGAGAGCTCCATTCCTCTGCGCCTGTTCCATGCTGTGTATTGTCAGAGGGAAAACTGGACTTCCAGCTGCCGTCTCTGTCCGAGGAAGATAAGTCGCACTCCTCGGCAGACCTCTCCATACTGAGCATTAGATCCTCCAGAGTATACAAATAGTTAAACAGTGTAAGTGTGCTGTAAAAATAGCAAATCCGAGGAGGGTGTGATGCGGTTAGAAAGGACAAATGTCTAGTGGGCGAGAGGAGCTTTATTTTAGTTTGGGATAATGATGAGCTACTGTTTATATAAGGAGTTCAACCGTCTGCAGCACATGATCCACATAGTAAATGGATTGTATTGATATTGTGCTTTTCTAGTCTAGACCACTGGAAGAGCTTCACTACGGTGGCCCTGAAGAGCCAATCACAATTACAAATGTCAAAACTAAACAGCAAATGAAAAAACAATGATAAAATTGTAAGTCACTTTTTTTTAATTTTATTTGTTGTTGTGTTTTCCCATTTTGCATTGTGATTGGCACCTCGGGGCCACCGTACTTCACACTACAAATCACATTCACTCATTCACACAATGCTACGCAGCTATTTCTATTTAATGGCAGTTTGTGTTTCAGTGTCTTGCCCAAGAACACATTGAAATGCCGATTGGAAAAGCCGGGATCGAACCGCCGACCATCTGGAAACCCCCCGGACTTCAGCCTGTATGGATCGGACATAATAGCTGGTTGAATCGTCACAATGCTGGTGCACAGCCTTCACTCATGTTCATCGATGAGGAAAAACAACCAAAGCCTGGAAAATGAAGCCACCAACAGATCGTGCCAGGAGTTAATTAGTCCATTCCAGATTTCTACCTCATCCATTGTTTATGCTGTGGTGTTCTTTGGCTCCGAGCACGGCAGAGCCTCAATGTGGTGCAGCTGCCCTCCGCTATGAATCAGGGTTAGTTCAGCCATGCTGTGATTAGCCAGTGCTCATTAAGATGTTTAATTTTTTCATGTGTAAGCAAAGAGCTCTGACACTGATTAAAAGGAGAGTGGAGATCTGCTCCTCTGACATGGCAGCGCTCCCTGACTCAGTTGTGCCTGGAGTCAAAAACTACATGAAAATGAGCCCCTCCCCCAGTTTGTCCTGCTTTCTATCGTGTGGCTGCCTCTGAAGCCTACACACACGCAGACACACAAACACACACACACATTCAGAAATCACTTTACTATCTCGCTCAACACTCTGCAGAGCTTAGTGAAGCTGGTTCAAATTGCATGCTGGGATATTGAAGGACCCTGATTAGGACCTGTAGGCCTCAACAAACCCAAACACACATCCAAGAACAGAATGTATACAACGCTGCACTGATTCATCACAAAACTTAGTCTGTGTGGAAAGATGTGGAACACATTTTTCTACTTAGATGTCTATTACACCATATTGCTGTTGCTCATCAACAGAACTGGATGTAAACAAGCTTAAATCCCACAGTCAACGCAAAGGTTCCTCCCCTAGTCCGGCCAAGAAAATGCTCAGAGCAGTAAACATGAGCTGTTACCATGCCAACAGGGAAGGTTTTGATGTGGAGGAGTCTGGAAAATACTTCCAGAACATGTGTCCAGTTCCATGTAGAGAACTGTACACAGGTTTTGGAGGTATCAGTGGCGTGTGAAATAATGAAGGGATGTTTATTAGCACCTGCAGGATCTCTAAGAACAGTTTTTTGTTCAGGTTGATTATCATCTCTCAGCAGAAACCGCCCATCTAAGGCACATACATATAGGCAATCATGAAAGAAACAAGTTTGGATCCAGGGGAGGGTGCAGGGGGGCTCTGGCCCCATCTGAAATCAGACAGGCCCCTGAAGTGCCCCGGTTCTGTCAGCGATCTTTAAAACAAAATAAACTAGTCACTGTCTAACAATGCAAAGAAGAAAAACAAAATGAGCTTGAACGAATAGCTGTATGTGAATAGATGTTGGACGTGTCATTGTGTTAATTGTTGCCCCCTATCTTGCCCCTGATTTTTAAAAATCTGAGATACGCCACTCGCAAATTTGTATGCTTCAGCCTGAATATTTCATACTCCATTGTTATATCCTGCAGTCAAATTATACTTATCTGTCAGCATCTTGTTGTGAAAGAGCATGGTTAGGGTCTCGCCTTTCAGGAGCCGGAAGTTCTATATGTGAAGGAATGAGGTTTAGAAATGACTATATTTGATGATGCTTGGGAAAAGATGAAGGTTCTAACCATCTGAGGCCGCATGTGAGGACTAAATCCAGCCACTGCTTATAGAGGCTTCAAAATTGTTTTTCTTTTCATTAAGGGGAATTGACCTTCTTTGTAATGTCTTTGCTTGGTATGCAAATAAATCTGACATGACAATATAAAGCCACTTGAGTTTGCACTGCACTGTTTGTTTGATAGTGATAATAGTCAGTTAGCGGGAGGTCCTAGTTTCCTGGAAATGTATTTAAAATGACTAACAGCCTTTGGAAATGGCCTTTTTATCTTCCTTGATCCCAGGGCAGGAACAAACAGTTTCAACAAGAAAAATAACACATGAAACCATTTTGGCATCTCTTTTAAATGAGTGTGTACACAAAGTGACTGAGATCGACCTTTGGTTACACACCAGCAGAAGATGGAAAATCTACTAAATCAGTGTGAGATTCCTAAGCAACCTGTCCTCTCCTGTAGGAATATGTGATGATGAGTGGCCTCCAGCCTTGCTCCTCTATTCTGGCGCCGTCGAGCAGAATCATTAATTCACTTCATTCAACCAAGATACAAAAAAGAAACTGCTGCTTTGTGTATGAATGAAAATCTCCAGAATAGCCACACACACACCCAGACAAACCCACATTGTAAAAGCCTTGTCCTTTCTTACACACTCTTTAGTCTGTGGTGCTTAAGGAACGTTACGAACTAATCTGTGGAACATATCTACACTCATCTGTCAATGTGTTATCAGCACATAATGGTTTGCAGACGCTCGGTACACTTGGTAAACATAAGTGCAGCTGTACAGATGAAAAGTTCTCTCCTTTGGTGAAATAACATTGAGGTCACAGCTTATTATTAAAGTCGACACAAATCAAGCAGCAAAGGATGAATCAACGCAGCCTGAGGAAATGCAAGTTGAGCCGCCCTGGCCTCCTGCTCCGGCTACTGCTTTCTGACGGTCACTTTCGCCCAAGCCAACCTCGTACAAGGAAGAATAGTAACGCGGCCTGAAATGTAGTATTCCATAGCTAAAAGATATGAGGTTGTGTTTTGTCTACATTTGTTTATCTATTTGTTCATTAGCAGGATTATGCAAATACTACTCATGATTTTCATGGGATTCTCTGGAGGGATGAGACATTACCAAAGAAAGAACGAATTGAATGTAGCTGTGGATGCAGATCAGGGGGTGGATCCAGGACTTTTTTTCACTTTAGGCATTTTTCATTGATTTCCCAGAGAATTATTCATGGATCTTGATGAAAAAAAGCAGTTTAGGGGACTGATTTTAATGAGTGTATGTAATTTGGTGCGGATTCAGATAAAAATCTAGCCTGACGTTGTCATACTCACACTTCTAGTCAGAATGTGAGTCTGAGACCGCTCCATTGGGCTGTGATTATGGGGCGTGTTTCAACCGAACCAGGAAATATAATTCCTCTTCGCTCAATTGGATAGACCTACAACCAATCAGAGCAACGTAGTATGTGACGTATGTTAAGCGAATCATTGTGAGTTATTTACTAATGCCGGGTTCACACCTGACGCTGAAGCGCAGCGCCAAGCCTTAAATAACAGCTGGCTCCCATCCACTCCCATGTTAAACCTTTGTGCGGGTCACACCGGAGGCTGAAGCGCCGCTCTGCACCAAAGCTGCCTCGCTCCGTGCAGCGATCGTTTCGGCGTCGAGTCTATTTTTTCCGCTTGACGCGAGCGTATCGCGACAGGAAACACACTGAAATTAATTTAAATACTTTGAAGTCCCCTTCTGTTGTCCTGGAGTTTTACCAATGACATTATTAAATGTCTTTACCCTCCACACCCGACATTTAACGGAGCAAACAGCGGAGAAGTTCTTCAACATGGATGACATTAAATTAATAATTGAAGTGGAGAAGTGCAGTGAGTTGTATGATCCTCGGAACATGTTGTATAAAGACAACACCAAGAGAGACAAATGTTGGGACGCTGTTGCTTAATGTTGGAGCAACAAGTAAGTATACCGGTATGCTTGAATACTACTGGATCAACCGGTGATATTATTAGCGCTGCCCGGCGGGTCAGCGTCGCTTCAGCGTCCGGTGTTTAACAGCCAAGCGCCGGCGCGATAGGGATTAGCGCGACGCGGCGCTTTGGCGTCGCCTCCGCGTTCTCTGTTCCTCTTTCAAAATGAATGCGCTGTCGATGTCTCCTAAAACAGACTCAAATACAGCATCTACACATCTCAGCTCTCCAGCGGCAGGCATTCTATCCAAGCCTACTTTGATGACGTGGTTGATTACGTTACTCTTGATCACCTGTCCATCATCGTATAAAGCCCGCCCTGAAGATTTGATTGGATCGAACAGCTTCTGTTCAGCATAGTTTCTCCCCAACGGAGCGACTCCAGACCGAACTTCCCGAACAACAAATGTTGTGGGCGGGGCTAAGTTCGTCTGGCACCCAGGCTAATAAAAATCAGGATCTAGTGAAATTACTGACTTGTGACAGAGGTATGTACTCTGCTGAGTTCCATTCTGGTTTGATAATATTTAGCTGGTTTTTCTAAATTGACAGTCAAAATTGAATCATAACAGTGAAACTATGTGGCCAGTGCATAGTAAGATCGGCGCTTCTTTTACTTGACCATAAATCTATGGTCTGATAAAGACCAGACCATAGATTTAATTCAAACATATGAAACTACAAACACATCCTTCATCATTCGCAACCATAGTTCAGTCCTGGGCCAGTTTTCATCTCCAATTATTTTCTTCTACAATTCTCCACATAAGGGACCTTACAGGCAGCGAGATGACTCAACCTGTAGTCATGTCTGCCTCTGCAACAGTAAAGTATGTGATAAATGGGTACAGTCGTGTAGTGGCACGTCAGTCACTACATCCTAACTGGGCAAGATGTTGGCAGATTAAACTCCAAACAGGCTGAAAAGGATTTCACAATACTCTTTACGAGAACAGCCCATTTGGTTTCTCTCTTACTTGACTTTGCTGAAGACGATGTCCACGTCAGTCGATGTGATGTTCTTGCCGTCGATCACGGAGCAGTCCTTGCAGAGTTTGGACCAGTTCTTTCCGTGCAGCTCCTTCCCGGTAGCACGGGTATCGCCGTGGATGGCGAAGCGCCGAAACGACTCCTCCAAAGCGGTGATCTCCACGGGCGTGGAGGAACCCGCACCTCCGTCACTGGTCCCGTTGGACTCGATCGAATGCCTTTTGGACGCTCGGTCTTTGGAGTGTTCACTGTGCGGCCGTAAAGGGGCCGAGCTGATGTTGGCATGCTTGGCTGTCTGGACTTTAAAGTCATCTATGTTGTCTCTGAGAGGGGGAAGACATGACATCATCACCTGACTATTCATTCAGTGTACGACTTTAAGTTATGTAAAGGAAAAAGCAAATCATTTTAACCATATACCAGAATAGTCTGAATGCAAGAGGTATGTAAAGCAACACAGATGATTTGACAAGGGCATGCAGCAACATTAAATGATTCCTGTTCAAACATTCAGTAAAGGCTGAAGGAACTTATCAAGATCAAAATACATTTAATCAGTTTGGACACTTCTAGGGAAGATGACAGCTTTCACCAGGAACATATCTGATCTGCAGGTGCTCTGCCAGATTTACAACAGACAAACTCTGCTGCAGAAAGAAAACAATACAACACGCCTTAAGGTCAAGACAGAGCATGCTGCTTTGGCTCCAGTTGTCCCTTCTTGTGCAGTACTTGATTCTACGTTACAGGCAAGATTACACTCTCCAGACGTGTGTCTCTGTAATTGTGAAAGGGCAAAGGTCTTGTATTCTGGCAGAGAGGTGAAGGATATTAATAGACCTCTGAGGAATTCAAAGGCACACTAATCAAGATCGAAGGCGGCAGATGGGTATTTGAACTAATGTACAAATAAGAGGTGACTTGTAGCTTTTTTCATGTTGGTACTTACTTCTGGTCCGTCATGCTTGTGCAGGAATTCACTTCCCTCCGTGCAGTGCTTGGATTGGTCGACTTCTGATTTCTCTTTGTGCTGTGGGAGAAGATGAGAGAGCAGGTGAACAATGTGAGAGGAAGACAGCGTCGCAACAAAAGGTGCGATACTCCTCTTGTCCTCTACACTTTTTAATCAATGTGAACAAAATAAATAATGACAACGTGTCTTTTCAAGTCTGACACACAAACCCACTGAGACACATTTAAGGAAAAGACTTCAGAGAGATAATAAGCAAAACTCAAAAGCAGCAAGATCCTCTCAATCGTCAAATAACTTCCAGACAGCTTCTTAATATTCGGTACTGTTTGTAGTGACACATCTTTAAACGCTTTGCAACGACCTCTCTTGGTTTGCATGATTTCATTCACCCTGAGTACAGAGATTCCTCTCTAAACACATCATCCTCCAGATCTGCATGAAGAGAGCAACAGGAAAGCAGCTTCTCAATTCAGCCTCTCGCTTCGACCATTTCTTACTTTATACCGGAAGGAAAAAGCTATTTACTATCAGATAATAGCAATAAAAGTATTTTTATCAAGACAATTCAATCCTGCTGTGTATTTATAGCAAATGATGGTTCTCTGCTCACCTTTCAGCTGTTCCCATACTCAGCTCAGCATCATTAACGGACGTGTGTTGCCATGGCACCGCAACAGAGTCTCTAAAACTATTTGCCAATCGTTGTACTCGTTACTAAACAGACAGGAACAAGACGCAGACCGGAGAGAGATGCCGTGTCCCGTGGACTTTAACGTCTGCTCCAGCTCGCAAAGTTTCTCCCGAGTCCCTCAAGTCACCAATAAAGTTCTCTCACTCCCCCTCACTCAGCCCGACCCCCACAATGGCACCACCATGGGGTTTTGTTTCCATGATCCTGTGACCAACAATCACACACGAGACCTCGCTAAGTACACTCGCGACTTAAATGGGTACAAAGGTTCCTAGATTGACGCTGCATAAAGCCATTATGATCAGGAAGGCAATTCTTAGTGGGGGAAAAAAAAATAGAAGATTATTAATCTGTATGAATAATGGCATTCAGAGCTGCAGACACTGGGAGCCCATTGTCCAAACCCAGTGGCCTCTGTGTCTGACCTCTGCTCGTGTCTTCGCACATACATGGTGACATCGCAGAGTGCCTCTATTGAGTTTCTGTGCTCATATGTCATCGAGGACTCGTGCCAAGACACTCGAGATGGAGTAGCTGAAGTTTGCTGAAGCTAGAAATCATTACTGAATTATATTTTATGCATTATTTTTTTATTGTATAATTGATTATTCATGTATTAAGTGTTTTAATTTTTAATGGAAAATGTCAATCTAATCAGTAATGAAATGCTGTCTTAACTAAATGCACAAATAACAATTTTTACACATACAAACAAAATAACTCACACATACTTTTGGTTTACAATTTGACAACAGTCAAATTTAGCCAATAACCATGTGAACAGCTATATTAAACTTACCCATTTGAATACATTTTTAAGAAAACCTTCTTTTCTTTTAATGAATCTGTTAGATCATAGACAATATTCAGTCTTCTATAAATATTTGCCACCAGTTTGCTTCTTGTAAACTATTTCAATCGTGTCCCTCTCTTTAGGACATCACAAACTTAGTTGTTTTTTAATGAAGTAGTCTAAACTATAAGTTTAGTGAGGTGTCTCTGGGTGTCTCGGGCTCTGCTCTCTCCCTGCTCTCATCCTACCTCAATGGACGCACTTAACATGTAACTTGGAGAGGATCTGTGTCTGAACCTTGTCCTCTCACTACTGGGGTACCTCAAGGTTCCGTCCTGGGTCCCATCCTTTTCTCTCTGTACACCATCTCTCTCAGCTCTATCATTCACTGACATGGGTTTCCCTATCACAGCTACGCTGATGGCACCCAGCTAATCCTCTCTTTTCCTCTCAACCATGGGATGTGGGACGTTGCCATGGGCGTAGGCAACCCCTATATATTCTGAGCTCAACTCCTGCAAAGTAGGCTTCACTATTGGCGTGTGATTGTCTCCGGGTATACCATGGTGCCCGTCCTGATCTGTGAACTTCTGTGTAATAAACCTTAACTATACAAGCAAGTTCTGGGTCTGCGGAGAATTCTTCCTTCAGCATCAACTTCACCATCATCGACCTCTCGGCTGCCCAAGATATACGATAGATTGCACTACTTTTCCTTCCAGGGAAAGGCTCTCCCACCCATGACCTGACTAATACCTTTGACGACTCCGTGGTAGCCCCCACCCAGACTGCTAGGAACCTGGGTGTGACACTCAACAGCCAACTCTCCGTTACTGCCAACATTACTGCAACAACACGTTCCTGTAGATACATGCTGCACAACATCAGGACAATACGTCCCCTTCTGACTCAGTAGGCGTTGCAGGTTATGGTCCCGGCTCTGGTCATCTCACGCCTAGACTATTAAAACTGGCTGGTCTACCTGCTAGTGCCATCTCACCTCTGCAGCTCTCATTTACATATAGAACTTTGTAGTTTGGCTTTCTTGAAGCAAATTGTACTAACTTGATTCTTTTCTATCTGGGTTTGTACCCTCATGGTTGAATGCACTTATTGTAAGCTGCTTGGATAAAAGCCTCATCTAAATGAAATGTAATATAATGTTATGTAATGATATTGTGATCATTTACATGTTCATTGTCAATTTAATTATTCTGTCATAAAAGGCGAGTAAAATATAGGTTATTACGCTATGGCAAATACTAATATCTGCTTTGTGTGTTTATGTGATGTAATCTTCTGTTGGGTTCACCTTTATAAAGACACTGATGTTGGTTATTGACATGGTTTTCAGTGGGTAGCTCGACACCCTCGCGTTAGAGTAACGACTCACTGTGTGTTTTCCTTTGTGCGTCAATGACAGCAGTAAAATCCATGTGAGACAAAGGAATCTTTTCATCCTCCTCCTCCAATTTAAAGTCAGTAACTTCAAGTGTCTAAGTCCTCAGCACAACGAGCCTCCTCAAACACATCATGTTCAATGAGAGAGGTCATTAACACTGTGCTGAGTTCCATATTTTTTTCATAATTATTATCGACTGATTATTTGATTAAATTCATTTCATAATTGAGAATACATATATTAAACTGCACTGCGGTCAATACATGCCATAAAAACCACAGAGGATAAATGCACAATAAAGCCTTAAGGCTTTTCTCTTTTGTATTCCATTGATACCATCTATTCTATACATGTATATGGAAAGAATACAATTCTGTACAATATTTGCCTGACCACAGATTTATTGAGTGAATTTTGTGTAATTATAAGCTGTGTATTTTACGCTTTCACAATAATTAGCCAAATACAGCTATAATTTTTGCGCTCATTGGTCCAGTGCCTTTTTTCTGCCCCACTTTGCCACACACACAGAAGACACCATTTGGTTAAGGGCAGATCTCCAGAGACAAATCTGTGACTGGATGACAGCATGCTTACATACACTCGCCTTCTGGCAACACACTGCACAGATGAGTGCTTCAACCATAAATTGACCCATTTTCAACTGCATCTATTCATAGCAACAATACGCTGCCATGACTGGAACATTCTTTTCATTCTGGAGGGAGGAGATCAGCCGGTAGACAACATGCATTTTCAAACACACACAAAAAACAAAATGTTTGTGTTTTAACTGTTGTTTTGGCAGATGGTGTTTAACTCACAAAATGATGACACTGTTGACAGAGTGATGTGTGTGTGAGAGAGAGAGAGTTTGTCGGAGAGCCTCCTCCTCTATCATGCCATCACGGTGAGCGCGCCTGCAGAGAGCCCATCTGTTTTCAGTATCCTTTCCAGGCAGCTGCTCCGTGACCGTGTCAGTCAATCATACAAGTACAACCAAGAGCGCCGCCCGCCGCTGCCGTGACACACATCGGTCTGCTCAAGATTGATCTAACTCTTATATAGCAAATCGTGTCTGGCAGCGTACTGCCACGACAAATGTCCTAATGAATGAGAAACAAAGTACCATCTTTACAGGATATACTGGCAATATTCAAAATGTCTCTATTGGTCAAAAAGTCCATTAAAATGAGCAGTAATTACTTGTTTTTACCTTGTAAAAACAAGCCTGGTGTGTTGAAGCCTGGTGTGTTTGTTGATATATTATTTCATCAAGATCCATCAAATACTCCCTGGGAAAAATGTGAATGTGTTTAAAAAACGCCTATGTCACAATGTTAAAGAAAGGGAAAACTTCCTGTATCTGCATTCACAACAATATTTACTGGGTTCCTCCCTGACCCATATTGGAACCTTCCCCCGGGCTTCATGGAAATTACGTCCAGGAGTTTTTGTGTAATATTGCCCACAACCAAACAAACCAACCAACACACTGATGTTACAAACATGACCTCCTTTTCAGAGGTAACTACAATGGCACTCAGTAGAGCACATTCCTCCGCCAAGGCCATCATGATTGTCTAGTTCTTACAGTAGAAATTAAATATAAAAAAGAAATGGTCTGTTAACCTAACAATATTTTAAGGGTTCTTCCAAGGCCCAGGCCCATGCCTAAAATCAGGTTAGAAGTGGTTTATTTAAAGTCACTTCCACCTGATCCTACCCTCGTACTGTTCTACAAGGGTTTGTGGCGTTTTAAGACACAAATTTGTCTGGTTGCATTCCAGCCTCGAGGGGGGTTTACAGCACGCTATGCCTCTCTCTCTCTTTCTACCCATGTTTCCTATCTGCATCTCCACTGCTAACAATCTAATGAAGGTTTAATGCCAAATATAAATACAACCAATAAATGTGCCCATTTGTGGTTTGCTGTGAACCGGAAAAACAGTTCCTAACAAATGTTCCATTTACTCATGTTTGAGAAGAGAGAAAACTACAATCCCCAGTTGTTTAGGAGTTCTGTGTACACATTGTGCTGCTTTGATCTTTTGATGAATGGGCCTATACAAGAAACATAGCTTGTCGTAAGCTTTAACATGGACTAGGAGTTTACCACGTGATCACACACAACCTCTTAACCCTTCCCCAATTCAGCCCCGGCCCCGACTCTCTCCCCAAAGACATAAGGAACGAGAGGATGACATCAGTGCCGCTGCAGCCCAGGTCTGAGGTCACCGGCTTTGCTGTCTCCGTCAGCCCGCGCCTCCCCACACCCTTTAACTGCTCTGTGAGTCAAAGATCTTGGCAAGCGTCATGCTGAAGAAAAACAAGACGTTTGAAACAAGCAACGGCAGTTATTGTTGGCAGTAGCAGCAGGCCAAATAGAGGTATAAGGCAGTGTAAAGAAAGCCTGGGAGTCCTTATGCAACCCCACATTTCAGAGGAAAACGTGATGCCAGAGACAGCACAAGCGTCGAGCCAACAGCAAATTAGCTGTGAGTGGAGCCCTTTTAAAAAGATGTTTGGAAGCCAGACTGTGTTGTATAATGTCTCACTTAATTAATTAAAGGTACCTCGTTTTAAAGTCTTTACAGTGTCATGGAAATGTCATGTAACGCCCCAATAAGAAAGCTTCCATTATCCAACACAATGAAGCACAGTGAGACACACAAATACTCCCTTGTGATGAAGTCAACATGGAAATATATAAAATATAAATCTCCCTTTGTTTTTTGAGTTAAAAAAACAGAGTCGGAGAACAACACTTCTAATTACGTCTGTTAACAATCATTTTAATTTCAAGCCTTACTTGAATTTAAGTCAGCGAAAACAAAATAGGAAGATTTACACTCTGAGTTTAATCGTTTGTGTCAGAACACAAGGGCTCTCGGACCAGTGCAATGAACCCTAGAACAGTGAAATCTGGGACAAACACGGTGACTGTCTTCTCCTCATGCGTATCTAATTCAACCTATGGGGAGAACATGGCTGCACAGCCTCACCGAGAGAAAATAAACACATTACCTTCATCACGGTGGAGGCGCTCTCTCTTTTATTAACATAAAAATAAATCAAATACCTGTTCTGTCAGTACTGTCCAGTGTCAAAACAGAATCTAATGTAATTTTCAGCAGTATTTATCTGCAAAATAACCCATCCACACTTTCAAATGACATCATTTCTATTTCTGTGCAGAAATAGAACATGTTGAACTCTGTCCACGCACTTGCCTCATTAGTCTACCACTCAGCGGTCAGATCTTAAATTCAGACTTCAGCTGCAGAGCATCGAGAAGCTAATAAAACAGGGCACCTTTTTTTTTGCATGCAAAATTATGTAACTACTTGCATGCAACCCACAGAGGCTGCAGCCACAGGCCATAAGCATTGTCAATCATCACTATCTGACCAATAATGGTGCTTATTGGAGAGCCCTCGTTTAGAAGATAAACAGCAGAGGGGGAAAAAACACCCTGATGTTTATGTTAGTGGTCACTGCTGCAGTTGCTTGTTTCAAACCGCAGTGTCCCAGCTCGGATTCTTTAGAGACGCGTTACATAAACAAGGGAAAATGTCAGATTCACACACAGAGTCCACGTGATCCGTCTGTTATTGTCAGCACCTATAGTGCACGTCTGCCAGTGCAGAAGATCAGAGGCATCACAGGCAGATCCCTGAAGATTTCTGATCGAGCCAACAGGCTCAGCATGCAGCCACATGTGTTTACGACTGAAAATGCATCGTATCCTGCCAGATCAATATTAGTGAAGCACGCAGAGACATGCGATCTGAGCCAAAAGAAGCTCCAGGAATCAGGTGAACGTGCAAATCTGGCATTTAGGTATCAAATCCTTCATTTATGTAACATGTGATAATATCTACGATACAGAAAATAGCCCCTATGGTGACAAATGCATGAAGGGAAATTCAGCTTTAATCACCTGGTGAAGAAATCCTCCGCCTGCTTGTTATAATTCACACAACCATAGCGTGTCGTCCTGCAAGTGTTGCTCAGACTCTGCTTCCTCCCTTGCGGCTCCTGAGCTCGACTTTGCCCGATGCCTCAGACCCAGAGATGCTGAAGAGAAACCAGCCCGCTGATTGGCTGCCGCCGCGCGCGACGAGCTGCTCTCTCCTCTCCTCGTCGGAGCGATGTGGAGCCGAGATGGTGTCTCAGTGCTCTGTGGAGATCTGGTAAACAAGAGCTGCGAGCATCTGGAGGTGGCAGGATGTAAACAAAGGGACGTGGAGGGGTTTCTGTGCACGGAGGATCGCAGCTTCATTAATAAACAACCAGAGAAAGGGCACGAGCATCAGAGTCACACATACACACACCAATAAAAACAGAATATTTTAAAGATTTGAGTACATTCTGATCCTGGATGTCTTGAGGCGGCTGGTGTATAGGACTGTAAGGGACCTGAGAGCAATAGAGACTTTATATTACAATGATAAACTCTGTAAAACACATTTTTTAAATACTCTCAGAAATGTACACAATTCTGCCCTATGGACGTGGATGGTATTCATGTGCATGGATCATTGCAGCCTCATTATTAAACAACCAGTGCACGAGCATTAGTCTCTCTCTCTCTCTCTCACACACACACACACACACACACACACACACACACACACACACACACACACACACACACACACACACACACACACACACACACACACACACACACACACACACACACACACACACAGATAGAGAGAGAGAGCGAGAGAGAGAGAGAGAGAGAGAGAAAATAAAAACAGAATATTTCTAAGTTTGAAGTCTTGAGTTCATCCTGATCACTAGAGAATTCATATAACAATGAGAAACTCTCTAATGGCAAAACACAATTAAAAAGTCCCCTCTAAAATATACACAACTCTCTCCGATGGACCTGACTCCTCTGATGTCCAGCACACACAAGTGTTACACAACCAGTGGCAGCCTCGTGTCTGGATGTGGAGGGACATTATGTAACCCCATATCCACCCTCATAGTTCAAATAAAAAAAGGTGTAACACACTCTCACACGTGCAACTCAAAGACAGAGGGACAGTGGTAAATACATGATGCTCGTGAGCGAAGAGAAAAAGGCTCAGATCTGCCACAGAGCTCATCGTGATGTGAGCAGACTGGTGTAAACACTCGATGACATAATACTCTTGAGCAAGAATTCAATTGCGCCACACTGTGGTGAGGAGTAGGTTCAAAAAAGTCACTTTACTATCACATCCAACAGTTGAACAGTCTCTGTGCCACATTTGTGAAATCAGCTTTTGCAATAAAACCTGTACAGAAAAAAATAAACAGTTCTTCTATGGACAACAAACGTTTAAAACACATCCCATATAGGTGTAAGGTCATGTGGCTAATCTTTTCTCTGATCCTTTCCTTCCAACTGTTTCTCATGATTTATTTACATAGAAAATTGCAATCACACAACTAAAAGAGGTGTTTAAATAGAAAGTATTTCCCCTGTCTATTTATTTTCTATGTAAATAAATAGACAGGGGAAATACTTTCTATTTAAACACCTCTTTTAGTTGTGTGATTGCAAAATGGATTAATAGTCCTATTTTGTTATTTCATACTGACAGAGCCCTCTGTTTGTTTCTGATGATACTCCCACATAATTTGCCTCTTAGACAAATAATTAATAAGGAGACAGATTATATGTTAGAAACAGTAGTATGGATAGACCATGACTTATGACAAAACAATACAATACTATGCAATACAATACAATACAATACAATACAATACAGTGGATATAGCAGGTACAGCACCAGTGTAAATAACACAATCAGGGAAGGTGTTTTATTTGCTGATCTGGTTTCAGTGAGCCGGGTGCATGAGGACTTGCTGTCTCACTGTCAGGGCTTCCTCAAACAACAGGGAACAGAACTCATTTACTATGTGATATAGGAGCAGCTTTCTGATGTGCAGTGAAATAAAGGCCCATCAGGCCCCTGTCAAGTAATTCAAGCCATGATAAGAAATTAGTGAACAATAAATTTCTCCCCTATAAAGTCTATGAAGGAGGAAGAGTCTGGCTCCATTAGATAAGCACATGACAGGTACTTCTCTCTGAAACAAACCGATGAAACCTAAACCACCCAGACAGACCCTTGTTTAACGAGCAACTTAAAAACAGTCTTCCAGTGTCTACAGCCCTCTGGTGGTGAAAAGATGTGACGGCAACACTAAGAGCACTTAACACTAAAACCTACAATTTGTGTCTCAAAGACTCAACTCCAATTGACAGTTAAATGAATGTATATTTCATGTACTTTTTGATTTAAATATGACTGTTCCTTTTAGGAGACGAACAGAAAAAAACATTTTAAAAGTTGCCGTGAGCACAAAAGCCGACAGGTGCTGTGGAGCTAAAGAGCTGCAGAGCTTAATGCTGATTCTCTTGAGAACAGAGCAGTTGTTCTTACTGACACCATGAGTTGGAATATACTTTGACAGTCTCCTGGATAACTGATATCTGTTGTTAAACAGATTTAGGTTTTGCCAACTGAAACACAGTGGACATGTCTTACAAGATAAGTTATTCTTGTTTATTTTCTTTGGGTAATTATTGTTAGTCCTGGTTGTGTATTCACCAAATCCGTATCTTTTAGACAAATCCTGCTGCCCAGTAACATGTCGGAACTATCCCACTAAAAGAACTGTGAATCACTCTGCTCTCAAACTGTTTTAGTTAGTGTGTTATCTAAAGACAAATGGTTAAGATTTTTTTTTAGCTGAACATGCTCAACAGCTACAGGCAAACAAATGTTTTGAGGCAAATTCAACCAGTAAATAACTGTTTATCTTAGAATATATAGACAGAAACCAGGAATACCCACAATCTGGATATGGTTGGTTGTCAATGTGTAGTAAAGAAGCTAAAGAATACAAATAATGTAGAAAATATGGTCTGTTTATATAGTTTACTATCAAATTCAGCCATAAAAGACACAAAGCACTGATGGGTTTGTGATACCAACATTTAACTGAAAGCTGAACTACTGCCTCATTTTCAACCTGCTATCTGATCCACTACATAAATTAGAGGATATGTTTTGTCATGTCAGGTTCTCTCTTTGTTCTCCAGATAAAATGACATGGTGCGAATGCCTTGATGAAACCCATCTGGCTCAGAATATGAACAGTAAAATCAAGTATTACGTTTCAGCTTTTCAGGAAGATAATTTGTTCCTACGCATTGTTGTATCTATGTGACTCAGGTTGAATATAACTGTATGACTTTATGTACAAGTCAGTGACATAAAAACAATAATTCATCTGACATTAAAACACAGTATAGATAAAAACAAAAGAACAGGTCCACAATTGTCCTGCATAAAAAATGTCCACTAAAAAACTGTATCAAACTTTGAGGTGACTTCCATGATGTCCTCCGTCCATGTCAACAATGTGTCCACGACGCTCAGTTCCGTGATGCAAAGATTCATAATACATGGTCCCTGAGAGCAGCATCTCATCGGTCCCTGCTGTTCATCACACGTCAGCTCCTATCACGTATCGTCTGGAGTCATAACTGAGCTGCCCAGAGGGTCCTGCACCACAGGAACACTGTCCACAGACTGCACACCGGGGCTCGGAGCCTCTTCCTCAGCACTAGGCCTCCAGCAATTGATGTCATTTATTTCCCCTTTTTAGCACAAGAAACAAGACAGGAATAAGGATTACTTACAAGCTGCGTGAGCTAATGTTCTTTATAAATGTATATAAATAAGCTTCACTGAAATTCATACCGTTAAACATGTTAAACTCACTGATCTCCTGTGCTCTAAGACATTTGATTTGTCTTGTAAGATATTTATATTTATTTTCCTCTATATTTGTAACAAATATTGATAAAAGACATAATTAGGATGGGGATGAGTGTCCACCAGTACTTACTTTCTGCCTTCTCTGTGGGGTTTTCTGTTCCATAGTGAAAACGATTCTCCTCCTCCGCTAATTTCTTGAGGTTTTCCAGCTGTTTCAAAGACACGTTTAAATGCTATATGTATGTCTTCATTTAGTGGGTGAAAAAAACAGTTGAAAGGTCATACGTCCTTACCTCTGTACATATGGACCCGGGAATTCTGCTGCTAAGTAGGACTCCGTCATCAAATTTGCAGGTACTACAGAAAAGAAAAAAAAAGTCTTGAGCATTTCTCTCCACAAAATAAGCATTAACAGTAATTTCAGATTTAATTTTTCAAAATGTTTTGTTCCCCAAGAAGGGATGTGTTAAATGCATTGACATGAAAGAGATATAATTAATGTAGTTATGTTAAATGTGTGAAACAGCAACTGTAAGGAGCCAGTTTTACCTTGAACTCTGTGATAATGCAGGCTCACAGTCAATAGAGTGATCTTGGTTCTGTAAAAGATTAAAAAGAACATGATTTTACAGACATTAAGAAATATATAAGTGATCAACAGTGAGAAGCAAAGAGCAGGCCTCACCACTGGGTCCTTGTTATGAGTTTTGGCATCATTGGATTGTCCTGCTTCATTGTCTATGATTCTAGCTTCTTTCTGGCGCTGCATCTTTACATAATCATAGGTGCTTATTCCTTTAGAAACTGTACAGAGAAACAGAGGGAGACTATAAGCTCTAATCTATGGGGAGAAAGAGATTCATCAGATGTGCATTTGAATGCTTGTGACTCACAGAGGTAGAAGTGAAAACCCAGCAGATGACAGAGCAGCAGCAGGCAGACGATGCACAGCATCCCTGTTATAAAGGCCAATATGAGGAGACCAGCTGAACTAGTCTTTATGGGTGCTAATGGTATAAACGCCAGCCAGGTCCCATTCCCCAGCATATCTGTGGAAACACACACACAATGCTTTTAATGATGCAAATAACAGAGAGAAAATATTCAAATATGTTCCACTGCCTTGGATTAAGTCAGATAAAGAAAGTCCAAAGGTTGGGGTGACTCACTACCAAACTGTGGAGCTGTTCTTAGAGTGTTTGGGTCCAGGTAGTGCTGAATAAAGATGAAGAAGATGACAACAACGAGCAGGAAGGAGCCCATCGTAGCAGAGGCCAGTGCCACAAAGAAGCACCTGAAAGCAGTAAACCAATCCTGGTGTTATATGTATATACAGGAAAACGCCACATTATATAGGTAAGGTCAAAATAGTCTTACCAGTAGTTTCTCCCACCCACGCAGTTGTTCAGCCATTTGCAATGGTGATCAAAGTCTTCCACACATTTGTTGCAAACCCCACAGTGTTTCACTTTGGGGCCACTACATGAAGACAGATGAAGATTTACATCCTTTAAAAACTTTTCTTTACAATTCATATTCTTACTGACTTGAAAAGTTAGATTTCATTATTAAGTGTGCAGTTTTCAGTGAATACATACACTTTGACATCACATAGATAGCAGTGCAGGTCCTGGATGACATGCTGCTGGTTTTTTCCGATCAAAAAGTGGCTTTGGGCTGGAGTAGCTCTGTTTGGCTCTGACGCTGGCGTCCGCTGGGTCTATAGTGACGGCAGCAATGTGCGTGAATAGGTGCACGATAAATGTTATGCCCGTCAGCTAGACAAAACTAGAGTCAAGGAAAAATAATACTAATTAAAGAACAGCAATAGAAAATGTTGTAAAAGACCCTAACTCACAATTTAAAAAAATATTTTAATCCCTGGATCTGGACCCTGATCCACGCCAGAATTTAATGTGTTCTTCCCTGACTGATAGTTCATACTTCCACCAAGGCTCATGGTCCTCCAGCAGTTTGTGTTATCCTGTTCACTGACAAACAAATGCAGATTAAAACAACACTTCCTTGGCGGAGATTAAAAAAACACTTATATAAATGTGAAATTAAGTCAAAGTAAAATTGAACCGGAAACTACCAACTATCGCCCATAAGAGGGTCTTTTGTGACAGAAATAAAGTCAGATCTGAAGAAGTCAACTGTTTTTACGGCTGAGTAAAGCTTGGGTTAAATATAACAGTGTTTTGACATCACGCAGCATTCAACATGTGACAAAAGCACCAGTTAGTATGTCTACTGGGCATAATAAAGACCACAGAAACAGAGATAGAGTCATGTCTGGTGTGACTGAAGCCCATACACTGAGCCCACACAACAGCATCCTTGTCTTATGAGGCAGCGGCACAAAGAAAACCACAGCAGGGGATAATGTCTGCTCCATATTCAGCTCTGAAAGAGCCTCAGCTACAGTAACAGCCAGGTCTCAGTTGCGTGTTAAAGGATACGGAGTAGAGCACTTGGTTCCACGGCAGAGGAAGAAGAGGGATGTAGATGCCGAATCCGACTATGGCGGCGAAGCTGTACACCAACCAGCCGACCACTTGGAAGGCCTGAGGGGGCCACGACCACCCGTTCATCCTGGGAAGTTTGGAGGGGACCAGTTCGTTTCGGCTGCTGCCCCCCATGGGATATGTGCGTCTTCGCCTCTCACTGAAGCAGCTCATCTCTAGACAGGAGCCAGAAAACCACAAGACATGAGAGAAGAGACACAACCTTTAGAGTCTGTCCCTCCAGCCATCGTCCACACCCCCAATAACACCAGTCAGTGTAGCTGCAGCAAAGCGTGTGACCACATTTGCTGGGGAAATGAGTTAGTAAAATGAGTGTTAATGATAGTGACTTTGAGCCACACCTACCTTTAACATAGAGAGCAATTTTAAACTACATTCACAATGATTGAATAATGTGAATACAGAGTAAACACCAATCTGATACAACAAAAGAAGTGATCAGACAACCTTAAAGAGGATAGGGTGAATGGCTGGCCTGTTGTGTTATTATTCTTAGAGGGGCGCATCCTATAACCTGGCAACTGTGTATACAATGATAAAGTAGGAGGGTCTCTTATTAATCAAGGCACCAGTACACATAATTAAATACGATGATGATGATGATGTCACACAACATAAAGAAAAACAGCTGATTCTCAGTTAAAACAGTGAAACATCCTAGTCACTGTTAAAATGATTTGTAATCACATGTTTTGCTTTTGACCTGATGTCTTACACAACCTTTGAGCTGCACTCAAACTCACTTCTTTAATGAGCTACAAACCAGTCAAAGATATACATTTATAACGTTTATCAATGTTAAAATCAATTAGTAGCCCAATGCACTATAGGCCTGAGTGTACTCCAAGTAAAAAGAGGAATAAACTCCTCTGATGTTTGGCTTTGAGTTTTTACTTTTACAGCTGAAGCTACAAGTTAAATGGGAAATTACATAAAGTCTGTTTGAAAGTGGTTCACCTCTTTTTATGTTTAATCCACACAGAGATCATGGATTAGAATAATAAAATGAAAATCACGTCAATAATAAACCTATTGTGTAAATAAGTAAAACAGGTTCGCATGAAGTTTTGGTTTTTATACGAGGAACACAGAGGATTTACTTACTTTCTCCGATGAAAGGACGCGATGATTTGATCAAATAAAAAATGTCCCTCGTCAAATACAAACGCAGATTTCCACCGCTGGATTCTCCTCGATTACCTCCTCCACCGAGCAGGTGCTTTAAAAAAGTAGATTTCCCATGATCGGCAAACCTTAGGAATAAAGAGAACCGGATAAGAAACGGTCGTAAAAACGGCGGAACTCGCTCATCGTCCTGGTTTCTCCTGAGGACGCGAGTCAGAAGTTGAAGAATCAACTCACTCAGCAGGTCTGAGCAGCGCTATGGAAACCGTGCGGCCGCGCACGCGCTCTGCAGCCCTGCTCGTTCACTGACTGATCACCGAGGCTCTTCACTGACTGAACACACAGCTCGTCTGTCAAACGCTCACGTGTGTCTCCTTCTGCCCAGGGGACTAGAAGCTAGGACCTTAATACCCTGTGCTTTGTTGACACCGGCAACAGGCAGGAGGTGCAAACACAGAGAAGCACCTATCTTCTGCTTTCTAACAGCCCCTATTTTAATGGTTAACTTTATCACTCCAAGTTATTCATGTAACGTTATGCAGATTTTTTCTTTCACTTCCTTATCCCCCGACATCCTGCAAATATCTGAAACCTCAGGAGTCAGCAGTGCATCTTGAGTTGCAGCTGGACGACCTTACAACACCGTCTCGCCGCAAGTCTATTCGGGGTCGTCAGTTTCTGCATTCGGTGTTGTCCAAAAAAACAAACAAGTAAACCACACATTTATAAATACAGGTGCAATCGTTTATTTTTCAGTTGCAAAAGAAACATACAATTACACTACAAACAGTCTGTACAATCATATTCAGTCTGTAAAACAGATTAGAGGCTCCTGCTGTCTCCACGGTGTTTAGACAGTCCAACAGAGCAGAGTGCTGTTAACACCCGGGTAAGAAAACGGCAGTGTGTGTGTGTGTGTGGTCAGCTGTTGGCAGAGCTCTCTGGCTCCGGAGATTGGAGGAACTCGTAGGGATCATGAACCATTTCTGACTGGTCCCCAACACCCAGGTGTGATGGGCTCCCTGTGGATAAAAGAAAACATGGTTCTTAGGGGGCTAATGTTACTGTCGTGTGGAAGGCAATAAAAATGTTTCAGGAAAGTGGAGGCGTAACATTTAGCTGGCATTCACCGAGGAGCTGAGCAGCATATGAACCTGGAAGTTTACCTAGGTGGTGCTGGTCCCTCTCAGAGGCATTGGAGAGGGAGGAGAGGTTGGACGAGGGTCTGGAGCCCACTCGGTCCACCTGGGCCTCCTGGAACTCCTGCAGGAGTTTGTCTGCATCATTAAAGTCCTGCTGGCTTTCCTCATTCCCCGGCTCCTTTTTCACAGTTTTACCTGATTGAAAAAGATAAAAGGACGATCACTACAGGAAATGAACTGAATGGAGAACTGAAAGATGCATGTATACAAGTTTTTATAAGTATATCTTTTGCTTAAAAATATGTGTTATTTCAATATGGTTGTTATGACTCGTAAGGCACTAATTAGCTGAATGAATCTTTTCACATTGTCAGTAAAGACATTTTTAACTTCAGTTTGACCATGAACTGTAAATAAAGACGGTCAATGCTTTTTCACTTGCTCCAACTGTACAAAAATGAATCAAATTATTCTGGATGAAAGCGATGCCATCTTGCACTGGTGACTTTTCACCCTGTTTTTTCTTAAGAATCAAATAATATACTAAACATATCATTAAAATGAATACCTGAAAAGTCACCAGTGATAAAAGCTAACTTAAATGACAGAAACCCTCTTTGGAAATAATTAAATTGATCTGTATTTAAGCTTTTTAGTTTGGCCCATGTCCTATTTGCTCACATGGAGGGGGGGCTGGATTTATGACCTGTATTTCAACCAGCCACCGGGGGCCTAACAAGATGACATAGCTTCACTTTTGAATGTGTTTTCCAATTTTACGGTCATTACTCTTAGGCTGTGACTATTATCCTTACTCCATTACTAGCTTAATTGTGTGACAGGATTAATAATGTGTAAGTAAATGCAGCCTAAATGTTGACAGAAGATAATCACCGAATGAGTTAATCATGGAAATATCCATGGACAAATCAGAATAGCTCTTCATTGACATGAAGTCCAGCACGGAGCCGCTCTCTCCCAAGCCAGGGCCATCTGCCATCTGAAGGAAAACACACTGAGTTAGTCAGACAGTCAAGACAGTAAATACGGCTCAGTGCAATGTTTTGATTTATAAGCTACAGCGTACCTGTATATCACAAATGTTGGATTTGGTTTCATCAGGTTTAAGCATCATGTTTCTTTTCTGAAACATAAAAGAAGTTTAATTTACACAAACAGAAACTACATGTCTCTATGAAATCTTACTGAGAGTGGATGATGGATGTATCAGATTTTGATAATCTGTGTAAAGTGCTTAAATCCAAATCTTATATACCAGCCGGATCTGATTGACAGCTGGAGTGTGATCGTCTGCGGTCATCTTGTCCAAAAGACCATCAACCCAATGCTTGGTGGCATTTCCACAGCCCTTGACAAACTCCTGTATACTTCATAGTCATAAAAAAAACAAAAGACACAAAATGACTAGCTGAAAGTGAGTATACTATCGGCTCTACAGAAGTTAAGACCCAAGTCTTACCTAAGACTACAAACAAATCCCTCACCTCAAAGCACATTGTACCCCTGTTTCATCTCCATAGGCTGAGTAGAGCATGTCCACCTCATCTGGCAGCAGGTCTGGATAAACAGAGTTCTTCTGAAGGCTCTGGGTGTTGTAGGCACTGCTCAGGAAGGTCACTACACAGAGCAACACCAATTATAAGCCATAGACTTTGTGCCAATATTTATTGTTGTTACTTGAGAGTTTAAGTGACACACATGTATCACATAAAAGAGTGCACTTTCACCTTTGTGTCTCCTGTCATCTTTGAAACCTAACGTTGTTAATCCAGGCAGAAGTTTATTTGACAGAGAACTCAGGTCCACTTTATGAGTCTCCTCTTCTGCTAAAAACAAGACAAAATGCTTTTTACTGATTATATTAATATTTTTGAAGATCATGGGACAACATTGTGTTTCGAGAGATATTTAAAACACCAGCAAAATGAGAGCAAACCTTCAGCCTCAGGATCAAGCTGATTTACAACGGTATATATTAGAGAACCATCTGATTCTTTGCGCAGGTGCCCCATCTGGAAAAACAGACGAGAGACAATATATCATCATGCACATAATAATGATGATAAAAACACATATAATCACAGACAAACATATTGATGTAATCAAAATCTGGAAAAATCTTCCTCATCCAACACGAATGTGAATGTCTTCCGACTACTTTGCCATTATCTTATAAAATACCGCCCTAACTAGTAGACACATTTTGTGTACACAATAAGTGAGTTTGAAAACCTTGGAGTTTGGCATGTATCGGTTGATGCGATCCCGGGCTTCATCTGCAGAGTGTTCAACAAGAGCCAGGACATGCTCCTCTGCTGTGCTGTCAGTCAGGCTGCAAGCATTTCCCTCTTGTTCATACAGGTAACTATGAAAAACAGACAACGGTACCAAATCAATACACTGACAGGATTCTGTATCACAAAGCCTCGGTAGCCGAGTACAGAAAAACGTTCCCACTTAACCTCAGATATTACAAATAAGTTATACCTGACTTCCTTCATGTCTTTGACTGGCTGCTTCTTGGACTTCTTTGCTGATTCCACTGGGATGGGGATGATCTCCGGGGGAGTTTCATCAGCGGTTAGGTCTTCATCTCCCAAAATGGCTGCCTGCAGGGTGAAATCCATGTCTTGCATGAAAGACATGCTGCGTTTCAGAGCTAACAGACGCTCCTGTACACAGAGCAGAGGAGAAGAGAGGGAAAGAACTTAACTTGAACTGCCTGATAGGAAAGGTAAAGGCAAGGAAAGGGGATTCGATAGGACAGTAGGAAATTGTATAGGGAAAATAAGGTTTCTAATACTACAAATACTCTATAGTAGGGGAATCGTGTTTTGGCCTTTTGTCCATATAATCTCATTACCTTGCTCATCATCTTGAATCCTGTGTGGAGCAGTTTCTTGGCAGCCTTATAGTACACAGTCTCTGGTCGGTTGTACACCATTGCATTGTCACACATCAGTTTAAAGTCCCCCTGAAGGTCCAAAGGTTTGTAAATAGGTATGAGTGAAAACGCTGTTTACATACACAGCAATCTTAAAGTCGACGATGCTCTCAAAATAAATTAAGATATGAATATACTTCACCTTGAATTCTGTTACTGTGTTGTACTCATTGTTTAAAATCTTGTCTTTAATGCTGCTGAAGTCCATAGGATGTTTGATGATTGTTGAGTAACCAGGAGCAATCGCGTCTGTTACAGGAAATGAGAAGAATCCATGGGGGTCTTTCCTGGAAAGACAAGTGATACACCAGTGATATTCAATAGCAGATTCTAGATTTGTTTAGACTTGTTGTTTTATGCGGAAGTTTTCATTATCTGTCAGGTCACTATGATCAATGTGTATAGTTTTGCTCATGCGGTTATTTGGCACACTCGAAGAAATAATGCAACCCTATCCACATTTCCCTTTTTGCAATGTATAGTCAATACTTCAACAAAACTTTCCACAGCAGAACTCAACTCTTAAAAAGAATAGTGTCCAATAAAAGTTCCCATCACGTCACGCCTACTCAAACCAGCAGACAGAAAGTCTACAGATAACAAATGCAAATTTTGCTGTTGACTGTTATGAAAATCAATCAGGGTTTTTTCCACTTTGGACAAAGTACGTGCTCAAATTAACTCATGTCAAACCAAATGAACCATTGGACATGTTGCATGTGAAGACGAAATGATGACGTGAAAGTGGTGTAAAAAGAAGGCTCAATGTCCAAAGTGGGAGGGTTTTGTGTTCTGAGCAGCATTTGATGGTAATATGAACATTGATTCAAGACATTTATTATGTATAAGTTCCTGATATTGTTTGATTAATAGGAAAAGGTATACCCCCAAAATACCAGGATTCATTTTCAGTGACTACTGTTAGCATATCAGCTTTATGGAGCAACCTCTTTATGAATTTTAACTCTTAGAAAAAATGACACAGGGCAGAAATTACACGTTTGCATAAATTACAGTAAATTTGCAATTCTCACCTCTGCAGCTGACGTAAGAAGTGCTCCAGCAGTTGTTGTCGTGGTGTGCACTCGTTCTCTGTGGTGGGCAAACACAAATATAAACACGTTTTAGATTTACGACCAGAAAATTGATGAAGTGATGTTTACCTCCCATAGGATTCGGATATTATGCCAGTGGACAGGTTGTCTTACCTTGTTGTGTCCTGCATGCTCTGACCGGTCTGTCTCCCTGCTGCTCGACGTCCACCTTCACATTGGGGTGAAACTCGTCCACTTCAGACTCTATTTCAAACCTCTCCTTCTTTTTCTTCTTCTCTTCAGGCTGACGAGAAAGATATAGGAGTTGAGGGATGAGAGTTAAATGTCATTGCTAACGTAATGGTCATATTCTCAGGCTTAAATAAAGTTTACTCACTTCTAAAGAGATATTTATAGCTTTTGACAATGTAAAAGGCTCCACGGCGACACCAGTGTTGACGGAAGCCGCAGCTGCTGCCTCGGATTCGTTGTGCTCTCGCTCCCTCTTCTTCCTCTTTTCATCCTGTACAACGAAAGGTCGTTTTAAAACACAGCACGAAATCTATTTCTCAGGTTGATGAATGTTCTTCCATTAACAAACCTTTCGCCGCCGTCTCTCCTCGTCGTTCACGTACTTGTCTTTATCCTTCTCAGACTTCTTTTTCTTCTTCTTCTTCTTCTCCTTGTGGCGCTCTCGCTCATGGTCCGATCTGTCATCGTAGTAGCTGGAGTCGTGGCCCGATCCGGAGGGCTCTGTCACCTCGCTCCCTCCAACTTTGAGCACGAGCTTTAGGGGCTTCTCCAGAGCCTTGTCCTCATAGTCTGCAATCAAAACAAACAAGTAGGAAGCTGAGACAGGAATCTATGGAAGGAGTTGGAAAGCTTATTGAGACAACGTAAACATTGTTATGATAGGAGTACTGTTTAGTGTCATGGTACTTAAATGCTAAATAGATGGAATAATATTGCCAAATCTTTTAAGTCTGTAATAAACCGCATACTGCATGTTGTGTGACTGGGTTGTGTTCTTCTGTGTTGTTTTGTTGACAAACATCTCGTTGGTGCTTGACTGATTATGTGATTAATCACAAGCTAAATAAAATCTAAAATATGATATAAGGTAAATAACTAGATGTCTTACCCCCACCTCAACATCGCACCCAGAAAACAAACAGAGATATGCGTTATAACCGGAAATTTAACTGCAGCAGAACATTGTATCGACAGGCTAGGGCTGAGCAAGCTAACACAAAGCTAGCTCGAACAAATGCATTGTGTACAAAGAGCAGAGGGTCAAAGGTGCATTCGGGTACCGTCTACTGTTCTCCACTCGGCCTTGTGCTTCTTGTGTTTTTTCCCCATGTCTCCGTGCAGCTATCTGGTGGTTTAATCCAGTGATGAGCGACGGTTGCCAGCGTCGCACTGAAAACAAATCGTTGCAGGGAATCCAGCTGCAGCCGGAAGTGCTTCCTCCAGCCCGGCGATGTGTTTCCGGTGTAGAGAAACAGCGCGGTGAATTCAACAAGCTGTCGGCTGTGTGCGCCACCTGACAGCTTCCACCCGGGCTCATTCAACACGACCGCGGCTCCCGTCACTAACCAGCCGGATAACGTTAAGCTCGTAAGTTATATTTTCCATTTTATTCACCAGGAAAAAGTGTCCGGGAGAGGCGTTGAAGTTAGCATGCTATGTTAGCTAGCTACAACTTCACCCACTCACTCAGCTATGGAACATAAACAAAGTTCGTTTCGGTTCAGCAGATGTTTTTCAGCTGAAGTTTTAGAGTCTGACGTTTCTGCTGCTGCTGTTAAAGCTCTGGATGTTGTGTCCGCAGTGACTACAGGGATGGAGGCGGACAGGATGGAGGTGGGGAACCAGAAACAAGACATCCATGTGGAGGTCCATGTTAGATCTGACAGGTGAGTGAGCTCAGGTGTTCGAAACCAGTCTGTGATGCTGGTTTAACCTGGGCCCTGAACCAGGAGCCCCTGGACTGTACCATTTGATGGATCTCTAGATTGTTAGATAGTATTACTCTGTTTAACGTTTTCTGCTATAACTAAGGCTGGACCCTATATCCAAATATTATATAGAGATAAATATTTTCACATCAGTCAAGGTCATTTTCACGATAAATGTCACATTATTATACGAGTGAATCATACTATTAGAGAAGTCTGAGTATTGCTCCAGTGAATGAAGGTTTGGCTTTTAATCTTTTCTTTAAGAGCAGATAATGACAAACACTTTAAAGTTTCAGTGTGTAAGATTTAGGTGAAAGGGACCTATGTGCAGACATTTTATATAAAATCCATACTAGTGATGTTTTCATTAGTGTGTTTCAACTAAATTATACAAATTGTTGTTTTCTTTAACCTAGAATGGCCCCTTTGTATCTAAATACTTTATATTTACATCTGGAGCAGGTCCTCTCTACGGAGGCCGCCATGTTCTTTTTTTTAACATTAGTGCAGACTGGACAAACTAAACACATTTTGACTTTTTACTTTTTTACTACAACTGAAGCCTGTAATTGAAATTTACAGCTTGACATAAACTTTTTGGTGCACCCACTTTCTAGCATGTGAGCCCATTCATGTCTTGCAGAAGTTTATCCTGAGGTCACCTGAATTCTAAAGTGACCTTTGCTCTGTGGTTGGACTGTGTTTGTCCTTTGTGGAAAGACTCAGCTGATTGACACAACAACCTAACCCTACATGATACTATTTCCTCTCCTACAAATTTAGGATGTAGCCTATACGCCACACCTTTACAGACGATGTGTTCTAGACACAAAACAATACATTCAAACACCCCGCGTGGTAGATCAATTATGTGCTGTACTTCTTCACTGTGTTTGCACAAGGCATAATCATTATAATGATGGTTTGATCTAGTTTAAGATCTCAGTTGTTTTTGTCTCTATTGTGATTATTGGATTTAAAGTTAGTGATTCACAAATAAACTTCAGACAAGGTTTAAAAATCTGCCACAGGAAAACTGTCTTTTCTTGTTAACAAAAGGTCTGATTATTATTTATTTTAATAACTCTTTTAATGATTGATTGTTCAGCAAATAAAGTTCACAATGTTGTGCAAAGGAAGATTGTGTCCTGAAGACAGTGAAACTTAAATTTAGCTTTATTTTTTATTTTATTCAAAGGGGTCGTCAGTTATCTAAATTGTTTCCGATAAATTTAGTCTTGAACAACTGATGTCCGAAGACATGTTGAACATTTGTCATTTAAACTCAGGGTCAATCAGGATCCCCTCAGGAGGGGAACCCTGTCCTGATCAAACCACAGATCCTACCACTGCAGAAAAGACATACTTGCTGTTAGTCCGGTAGAATGAGATGCACTGATATGCTGTATATAATGTAGTAATATAATGTCCTGTAAGATTCTTACACAGAAGATCTGTGTTGCATGTTGTAATATGTTTCTGTTGTTGTTCATATTTCAGCACAGCTAAACTGTCTGAGGTGAAGACGCATGTTCTGGCTCTACTAAATCGCCACAGCATGGTTTTTGGCAACTACAGATGGAAGGAGTTTGATGAAGACTTTCTCAGGAAACATGTGGAGTCTGTGTCTATAGTTGATATCGAGGAGATGGCAACACAGGTCTGTTATTTGGGTTCTCTTGTCAGTATTTTTTTTAATTTAGAACTTTTTTAAATAAATAAATAATAAAGAAATGATTTGCACTTGTTCATTTATTCTTTTAAACTCTGCTTCCTTACTCAGCCCCTTGATTTGACAAGCT
Source organism: Pseudopleuronectes americanus (assembly GCA_038501795.1). Classification (NCBI taxonomy): domain Eukaryota; kingdom Metazoa; phylum Chordata; class Actinopteri; order Pleuronectiformes; family Pleuronectidae; genus Pseudopleuronectes; species Pseudopleuronectes americanus. Next base: position 12,824,996 of record CM076722.1, read on the forward strand.
GCTCTGTCTCTGTTCACGTCTTCATTCTGAATGAGGATGGACCCAGCACGCTCAGTTTGGAAGAAGATGAAGAGCTTTCAGCAGCAAATCACTGGCTGTTGCCTGCAGGTAACGATCAACACTGAAGGATCGATTATGGAATGGAACGGCATGCTGGGAAAATCTTGCTTTACAGATTGTTTACAACAAATTTTTAACCAAATACTTCTGTCTAAAGCACAACCCTGTGAAGCTTGAGCAGGAGCCTGAAGTAAAACCTGACCACAGCCCTGTTACTGTGTCAGGGAAACCCGTGATATACATATATATATATATTTATATATATATAAAGGGGGAGTGAATCATAAGTGTAACAGCAAAGTTATGACTAATGATAAACCAGGCCTATATTCACTTTAATTATTATAATTTGCATCTTATATTCATCTTACTTTTGTGTTGCTTAACAGACCCCATCTACCTTTGGCTGATTAAAACTCAGTAACATGTATCTGGATATTCCCTTGAATACATGCTTTTGTTACAGCTGAATTCCATGGGATTTGGGAGAGCCTGGTGTATGACAGTGGAGTCAAAACCCAGGTAATTAGATGTATACTCAACTGTGTATTATACGAGCTGAGGGACAAAGTAAATGATTGCATGATTTTTTGATACATACTGTACCCACACTTTCTCATACACTTCTTTCAGCTCCTGGATTATGTCACAACAACAATTTACTTCTCAGACAAAAATGTCAATAGCAACCTGATCTCATGGAACCGAGTTGTTCTGCTCCACGGTAAACAACTCGTAACAGTCATTTTTATTGAGGTCTCCTCAAAGATGAGGCGTCTAAATTAATAGATTTTTCCCTTTGTGTTTGGTCATATCCAGGACCCCCGGGCACTGGGAAAACTTCACTGTGCAAAGCTCTTGCCCAGAAGCTGTCAATCAGACTGTCAAGTCGGTAAGGTCGTCATTTTAATAAACCGTTTCAGCCGTTAATACACCTGCTCTCTACAGTTTAACATGCCCTCCTCTCCCCTGCAGGTATTCTTACGGCCAATTTGTCGAGATAAACAGCCACAGTTTATTCTCAAAGTGGTTCTCAGAGGTACACCTGCACTTTTATTTGAATGTTTAAATATGATATAATAATCAAAGGATCTTCCAGATTAAACTGATAATATTTTGGTTGTTAATCATGCGTCTTTGTTGCAGAGCGGCAAGCTGGTCACAAAGATGTTTCAAAAGATCCAACAACTGATCGATGACAAAGACGCTCTCGTGTTCGTGCTGATTGATGAGGTAAAAATCCAATTGTTTGAAACCATCTTGAAACTGGAACTGGTTCAATCTGAACCTCAGATATTAATGTATTTATAGTATGACAAAATTGATTTGCTCCCATATTCACTAGAAAAGATGATTAGTCTTACAATATTAGTTATTTCTTGTCCAGGGATGTTTTTCCTGTGACTGATGCTGTTCCTCTATTGAACCTACTTGATTGTGAATAGGTGGAGAGTTTGACGGCAGCAAGGAACGCCAGCCAGGCTGGAACTGAGCCCTCTGACGCCATCCGAGTGGTCAACTCTGTCCTCACTCAGCTGGACCAGATCAAGCGGTAAGAAAGCAAAGCATATGCATGATATTAAAATGTCTTTCCTATCCATTTTTGTTTGAATTGATTATTTTGTGCTGACCTTTGGGCTCATATTTCAGACATTCGAACGTTGTGATCTTGACGACCTCCAACGTGACAGAAAAGATTGACTTGGCGTTTGTGGACAGAGCTGACATAAAGCAGTACATTGGACCCCCGTCCGAGAAGGGCATCTACAACATCTACCTCTCCTGCTTCGAAGAGCTGATGAAGGTTATACATTTACATCATTCATCTTTTTGTCATGTTGTGCTCCTATCCAGTTACGTTCATCCATGTGCAGTTGGGAGATTCAGGTTTCCAAGTTAAAAACAAGACATCAAGATGACTCAGATTCAGAAAACATCAAACACAAAATTAATTAAAATGAGTACCATCAAAATACTATATTACTAAACTCCTGAGAAAGTTGTAACAAAGTGCCTTCTGCTCACACACTCAACCTCATTCAAAGTTTAAGGTGCGGTGCATGTGGGAAGTGTAATGGCTTCAGGTACAAAACATTCACTTAAATAAACACACCACAACAATATAGCGCTGTTAAGCCTTATTTTAATCAGGCTGCAGAAAACATTCACAAACAACAACAATGCAGAAGCAAGACGTTTGATTAAGTTGTGTGAGTTTGTGTCTGTGCCTCATGATGTGAATATATGCAGTGCCAGATCATCTACCCCCGGCAGCAGCTGTTTACCATGTTTGAGCTGGAGACGATGGGGTTTGCTAAGAGCGAGGTGTCTGAACACAGCCTGAACCTGATGAACTTGGCTCTGTGAGTACAACCTCACCTAATGCAATAGCACCCAGATCTCGGTCCTGTGCTGAGTACATCAAGTGACAGTGAGAAGTGAACCAGCCAGAGGCTACCGTTTTGTTTTTCTTTTCATTTCCAGAAAAAGCAAAGGTTTGAGTGGAAGAGCACTCAGGAAGTTACCATTTCTGGCCCATGCACTGTTTGTGAAGGTAAGTATTTGATTTTCTCCTACAGAGTGCTCGGGTGAAACAGTCGTATCGTTTTTTAACGCAGTTTCATTTGCCCGCAGTCACCGACAGTGACTCTCGAGAGGTTTCTAGAAGCTATGGACCAAGCTGTGGATAAACAGATGGAGGAAAAAGATAATCTGGTCAATGGTTTCTGAAACTCATTACATCGCCTAAAGGCTGGCACATGATGTTCATGAGCTCAGGATCCCATGCCCTGTTTGTCTTTAGTTCATAAAACTAGAACCTTTGTGTCTGTTTATTGAGCTGCATTCATTAATTTGGCATCACTGTGTTAAATATACTAAAGAGTAACATTATTTAACAAATGATATACGTAACAAGTCTTTATCCGGGTAATTTTGTTGGTGCTAGTACTTCCGAAGAGTGATATGAAATATTTCGGTAAAGGCAATTTGACAGTTTGGTTCAACATCAACACCTGATCCCTGAATTTTCCATGTGCCAATAATTGTTAACTGTTTTCTAATTTCCAAGGTGTTTGATGTTTTTATGCTTTAACTGTAACGGGGCCTGTAGCAGTGAGTTTCTCAGTAACGCTGGTGTTTGGGCACTGGCTCAGTCTGCGGAGTGTTTGGTTGAAGATATCCCACTGAAAAAGTCAGACAGAAGTGAATATTTCCATGGTGGGCCAGGGGCCTCAGTGGACAGTTAAACATCAGAAATACAGAAAGTAAAAGATGAAGTTCCTTTGAGTTTTTTCATGTGGATAAAAGTTTCTGTGCAGGACACCATTGTCTGTTTAATAACGTTAACTGTCTGTTCGCCATGTTTTGTCTTTCCTATACTGTTCATGTCTTTTAAAAAGATCTGTTTCTCTTTGTCCAAAGTTCAAAGAAAATGTTGATGTTTTTCGTTTCAGTTCTATATTTATGTTAACAACAAATCCTCTTAAAACTCCAGCCTCATAGGCATATTACAACTTTATTTTGTATATAACATTGTAATAAACACAACTGTTTATACTTTGTGTGTGTGTGCCCCTTTTGAAGCGCATGCAATTTGGAGATTTTAACAAAGCCCTTGGGCCACCACCTGGGGGCGCACAGATGCATGGAAAGTCCGTTTTTTTTTATACAGTGTATTTTATGAGACACATGGCGATCACATTATGAGCAGGGCCTGACGATGCTCCCAGATAAAAACTGATTGAAGAGGCACTGGAGCTCATGTCATGTAACAGGAGGATAATTTTATTTCAATCTTGCCCAGTAAAACCAGTAAACCTCCACAAATGAAGAATGAAAGTGTGCAAATTGAGAACTTTTGCCTCAAACACCATGTTGTTCCTTTATCAGGCAGATACCTGCATGGAGACTGAAAGAGTTTCAAGTTTATTATGTCTGCAAGTGTGTGTTTGGGGATTGTTGCCACCTATTTTCACCTAAAGACAAATATTGCAGTTGGACGATCCAGTTTTGAAATGTATGGGTCATATGCAGAGTTTACATGAGCAGATCAGTGGCTCCATTGTTCGTATGAACATGTTTTGCATTCTGTGAATGCTCTGCTGCTTTGCATGTCAGCTGTCGGCTTCAGACAATGTGCCCTTTGTTTGTTGTTGGGCAACAGCTTTTCTTTTTGCACTCCGCCACTTCAAAGGTGGATTCTGTCAGCTGTTTCCTGAATGTGAAAGAAAAGCAAACATTAAGTTCATCTCTATTCTCACACTTTATCCAGGCGCCATCACCTCTCTGTCGCCTGTAGAACCACTTCTGTTGGGTGGTTCGTTGAGCACATTTCACATGGAAATCTTTTCGAGAATGATTTGCCTGGCAGCAGACTATCATTAAGATCAAATAAAAGATTTATACTCATCAATTTTAAAGTGCTGGGTTTTGCAGAAACCCCAGAAGGGATATCCCCTTCCACATAAATCCATGATTTAATTGTTGTGTTTGTGAGTTATCCCTTTAAAGCCACAGTATCTTTTACGTCTAATTGTTTGGTGCCCACAATTACCATTAGGCAATGAAGTTTTCAGTGCGAGATGCGTCACACAAGGAAGTTCTCCTCTAATCTGATCGATGATCACAAAGTGGAGAGAGAGAGAGGAAGAAAAATGGCAGATAGAAAAAAGACCAGTTGTAGAAACGGGGATTGTAAATAAAACCATAATTGCTCTGTCTGGAGGCCTTTTTTTCTTCTTTTTGACTGTAGTGGCTCCAAAAGCAGGCAGCTGTGAAGAGGCAATCAAGAGGGAGAGAGGAGAGAAGTCAAAAGCCTTATTGTTACAGGGGTTTTTATCATCGTTTCAAGCTGTTTGAAAATGTCAGAAATGTCCAAACAAAACAAAAGCCTGATGTTTATCCTCACAACTGTTGTTCAGGTACATGGCTGAAAGCAATGGAATATGACTGCATGTGCCAAGGGTGATTCACACGGGGAGGGGATTCGTTTACACACAGACCTACAGGTACTTTAAGAGGAAACTTAACAGAGCTGCACACAAAGACCATGGAAACTACCACTCGTTTACCTGAGTATAGAAGTTGCTATGATTTCTAAGTGAGATACTGCCATGATTGACACAGGTATAACAAACACCCTGCATTTTTGTTGTCAGTGTATTGATCCTCTATGCTGTGCAGAAATAAGATTGAAATCATTAACGTTAAGCTGTCAGGGCTTCTCAGTTCTACATCTGCGTGAAGGCCTTTGATGATAAACCAGGACTTTTATCCAAGTGCACGTCTTCCTTTTTGAAGACAGCTCTCCGCTCCCAGTCTAAACTATCCTGTCAGAAACTGCATGAAAAGTCGTTTCTGCTTTGAGTTCAGACGGTTTCTGCGTCCCATATGTTTGTCATCCATTTTAAAGCTGGATGTTGGCGAGAGCAGCAGAGGCAGAGAGAGAGAGAGAGAGAGTTAGGGCCGTACCTAGTGAAGAGGAGGCAGAATCCTGAGAGCCAGGGCCACATAGAGAAAGTGTATTAATTAGGCACGGTGAGAGGGATCAAAAGCGAGCTGCCATCAGCGAGCAATGCAAATGTGGGGCTCGCTGTCAGCCGTGGAGCGTGATCTGAGACTCCTGTGTCTGCGTGGAGTCAAATGGCAGACAAATTGACAGGAAGAGTTATAAACCTGCACTTCCCATTCATCAGGATACGGTTGTGAAACTGGGACACTGACACGTACAGTAGGCCCACCACTCTCAAAGAAAATAAGATGTTCTTCCAGGGGCCCGGAGAATACATCTCTCATGTTTTTCCAGGCAGAGCACCACTATTAGAGGTAATAAAGAATAAAGATGGGCTGTAATTTCTAACATGACAGCAGCAAGAGACTGAGCGATTGGCACCAGGTGAATAATAACAGTTGGGGCCTCGATAAAACGCAGAGATCAAAGTAGCATCTGTTCTGGTTTCCAGTACAGTGTGCAGGAGCCGTGTGTTTACAAAACAGCAACATCACATTCATATTTTCACACTAAGCTAACGGTTGTGTAAGTAGATGAATATTCATAGGAGTTGGCCTGGGTCCTGCAGCCAGGTTCTGTTGTTAGACGCTGCCAAAGGAAACAAACTATAAAACTGCTGAAGAGCTTGTGATCGCCGGTGGGTTCAAGTACACGCTGTTCTTCCCAGTTCTGTTTTATAAACACATGCTTTATCTCCAGTATGTGTGATTCTGTGTGTAACATTCACACAGTCAGTTACTTAATGTTGTCACCTACTTGCTCCTGGTGTGTTTATCGGTACACACACAAGAAATGATGCGGAAACTCATTTCTTTAAATCAACAGCATTCGGCATGAGTGATGTTGCTTTTATTCTGTTTCTATGTGATTATATGTGGAGATAGATTTATTAACCATCTAACAATTTAATAACTAATAAGCCTTTACCTGTTGGTGTTTAGTTTTAATGAGAGAAACATGAGAGAAAAAAGGTGTCTGCAAACTAATGATTCATACAATAATAAACGTGTCTTAAGGGTAAATTTGCATCCGCTGGAAAAAACATAAATGGAGTTGAAAGTTGCACCGACAGAGGACGCGGTTTTACATTCAACTACACCCGAGCTGCCAAACCAGTATTCATTGTTAAATACCACCTCAATGGAACCGGAAATCAAATGGATGTGCTTTTCAAAATAATGGTACATTTAAAAAAAGCATGAAAGGAAATCAGTTGTAAAGGAAGCCAAAAATAAACTGGTTCCATTGGACTAGGTTGAAATAAAATACAGACTAATGGAGTAAACTAACTATTGACCAAGACAAAATGAATTGCAAATAAATATGCATTTAAACAAATAATATAGTCTTTTGCGCAGTTGAATTAGCTGCTTCTCAGATTAAGGAAAACAAACATGAGAGGAGAAAATGTCTGGACCACAATCTTTAATTTGCAATATTTAACTACTATTATGTTTGCAGTATAAAATCAGAAGACAAATTGTTGAAGGATACAAATCAGTTACGTTGATCCGTTTTTCATATTATAATAATTATATATCATTGGCTTAAGTAATTTTAAAATGTAATATTGGTAATTGTTAAACGTAATAGGTATGAATCATATTTTATATTCTGAGAAGATCAGAGCAGTAATTAATTTATAAAAACAATGGATTTGCCTCGATTAATGAGCAGGAATATATTTCTGTAGTCCTCATAGGGAGAAGACAATAATCCAAAAATCCATCACTATGGTTAAGTAGATTAATGATGAAATGGATCTAATACATGGTAATTATAGTAACGTAAATAGTAACATAGGAACTAGAGATAGTCATGAAAGATAATTTGTTTAACCTACAAATATAAGCATAAATTCCCTGTTTCAAACTGAATCTGTACTGGAGTGCACTTAAATCCAACTATTTAATTTATAATCACTTTATTATTCCATAAATATGCCTCCATCTTACCTCTCCCCACATTCGGACTGGTTTTCTTGCTCATTAGCTGGTTGCAGAAGTGTCATAAATCAGGTGTTTTATTTTTCATCATAAAAACTGAACCGGAAGTTCCCTCCATGTTTGCGCGTCTTTACGCACGAATCCTCCGTGTGCCGCTGATCGGAGCGCGTCAATGTTCAGTTGGACTGAAGTGAAGTCCGGGTACACACACACGCGCACACGCTCACACATACAGACCCTGCGTCCTGCGCCCTGTTTCACACACGTATCTCTTCTCTGCACGGAGACAACTGATGCTTCGATGAAGAGGAGATTTAACGACCCGCCTCTGGATGAAGTTGGAGATTTTTTCGTGCCAAACAAACACAATGTGACCATGTTGAGCCAGTGACTGCTTCATCCGCTACCGATTTCGGAGTATACCTTCATCGAGCCCGGGAAGGGAGACTTCAACATGGGCAAACTTCAGTCCAAACACGGTAAGAGAGGATGCGGCTGGAATCACTCAACGATGCACATTTCCAAAAATTGTATTATGATCTCTAACATTAACATGTGTCTGTTTTGTATCTTTTCCCTGACGGTTTGGATCTGAAGCGTGTAAGCGCAGAGAAAACCCTGAAGGTGAGGATCGATCATTCATTATGATGAAGGTCAATAGATGGTGATAAAGTAACTGATTCGATTTGAGGCTGATGGACTCGGTTTTATTTCTCTTCATATCTCAGGAGACAGTTTTGTTGTGAACGCCTTCCTGCGCAAGGGGATGGAGGAGTGTGAGAGGTACAACGCGACGGATCACAAGCTGAAGAACATGCAGGTATCAGGCCATTTCTTCATATTTGTTTTTTCTTCTACAGATTAACACAAGATTAACACAACAAGCAGAAAAGAGAAATGAAACAGTTCCTTTACCGATTTTTGAGACTTTGTGGGAACTAATTCAACCACAAAGAAAAACATGAAATATAGTCAATTGTTTTAGGTGACTTTTCAATCCTGTGCTTCTTAAATTGTAGTACCTGTAAATTACGTTGCTCTGTGCTCTCTTATGTTTGTTTATGAGTAGCATGAACAAAACTCATCATCATCATCATCATCATCATGTGTGTGTGTCTGTGTGTGTGGTTGTCGGGGGACAAAAAGCAAGTCTCCTTTAACGTTAGGGTTATAGAGTAAAGAGTAGGCAAGTAATAACTATGGTTAAGATAGAGTAATTTTCCTGGAAATCCATATGAGTCAATGTAATGTCCTCTGAAGTCATGAAGATATTGCTGTGTGTGTGTGTGCATGTGTGTGTTTATGTGCTGATAGGACGAATCTGTCAAGCACTTCAAAGTTGTCTTGCTGAGGCTATTACATTCCCTCTACCTTTTTCCTGAAAGATGAGCCGCAGAGCTTCTTGACTCGAAGGGGAAACAAAGTGTATTCACGCTCATGTGTGACGACACGCTGGTGTCTCTGCTCAGTTGTAGCCTGATGTTCTCTCTGTCATGTCTGGCTCCGGCACAACACTGCAGCGGTTATTCCCCTGCCAGCATCACTGGATGGGTTATGACAGCCATGAGCCCTGTGTGTGAAGTGGCTTGGCCAACAACACACACATACACACACACACACACACACACACACACACACACACACACACACACACACACACACACACACACACACACACACACACACACACACACACACACACACACACACACACACACACACACACACACACACACACACACACACACACACACACACACACACACACACACACACTCAGTGGCAGGGTGGAAAGGTAGTCATGTCTCAGACTGAGGGGATAAAAAGTTTGCTCTTGTGGCTGCTGGCATCATGACTCAGGGCTGTGTCTTTTTCCTCAATGCCTCCCATTCTAGTGCGGCTCCCAGTGGGCAGCCCTCTGTGGCATAACATTACATCACTTCAATTAGCGTGTCGCTTTTGAGGGGTGCGAGAGTGGCAGGGCTCTCAGACAGAGAATTATGAGAAGTTCACACCGAGGCACTGACGACCGGTGAGGGTGGGTGGCTGTAATGGTGGAGGAGTTATGGATTATATCAGGTTTGTAAACCGCCCACTTGTGGCAAATTAAAAGACTTGAGAGAGAACTCTGCCCCGCTTCAGAGGAGTCTGAGTTCACACTCCCCTGCAGGGAAACCACCAAAGGCACAAGCTTGGCACTTATTAGTAGGTGGGTCACACCCTCACCACTATCAAAGTCATGCCCCTGATTTATATACGGTGCCATTAGAGGCTCATTCCATCAGCATCAAACTAAGCAGCTCCTTCCATCCAACTTTAACTCAAGATTGGTCGAGCAAAAGCTGGAAAGAACAGAATGTGGTCACATGTGTTATTGCACATGTTGGTCACTATGTGTCTTAATGGTTAATTGTGACAGAAAATCATATTTTTTTTGTCAGAAAGTAACATGGAAACTGTTTTTTATGCCTTTCCATTAACTCCTGTAGCATTATTTTCACCATCATTCATGCTGCTCTGGTACTGAGTTCAATATTTGTCATCTATACATTTGATAGATGACTTTTTTCTGCTTTATGTGACAGTAAACTGAACATATCTGATATTAGGGCTCATGTTTGGACAAAATTTGATATTTGAACATGTCACTTGGGACATGAGGAAAGTCTTAAGTTTTTTTGTAACTACTTTTGGAGTCTGGATTGGAGACCGAGCGATTTATCGCCCGGTTTTATATTTCTTTTTGGTACTTGAAATACAGTTATTCATTAGAGGGGGATATAGTCAAACTGTAACATATCAACCCTCAGTTACATTTCTTTGTCATAAGGGTTTGATAACAACCTCAATATATATTTTTTTGATATATCAGTATAAGGAATTTTTCTTCTAATGTATTGTCTGCTAAAATCTGTATAGGTCGGGCTCTACTCTTACTTGGACACATGATTAATCTTAATAATAAACTCCATGTAGATGAAATGACAGTGGAAATATTGGTTAGCTTTTTAGTGTGAAATTCAACAAACCCCAGTGTTATTACATTGTAGTGTGTAAACTCAATGTGTGTCTGGCTGCTTCTAGACAGTGACAGCTCTATTCGTGCTGTTTGAAATGAATCTATACCTACATTATCATAAGGACGCATTATGTCCCCAGGGATGTTGAGTTTCCCATCTAACAGACAAAATGAATCTCTTCTGTAAAACCAGTGATAGCATTTCCCTGTTTGATCCCACATACCGTTAATTAATTCCTCGCTATAGGATTGGATTACATTGCCACCTTTCCAGACATAATTATTCTCTGGGGTTTAGACCATGATGAAACAAGTCCAAGTCAAACCGAAACCAGAAGCAATATCATTTTATTTAGGGGGTTTTAAGTTTTTAGATCAACATTTACTCTTCCCCCCAGAGCATTCCAGCATGTGGCTCTCACCAGACAGCGGTTCCACATCTCATTCCCGGCTGCAAGGACAGTTGAAATTTCTTATAATTTCATATAGGAGCAGATTGGCCAAACACGCTGTTTAGCTCTGAACCATCCCCCTCCTCATTGTCAAACGGGGGAGTAGGATTCCTGAGCTGTCTGGCTGCGACTTCAAAGCGTGGAGCTGTGAGTTATAAAAGGGCTCTGATATCAGTGGAGCCTCCGAATCCTCACCCCTCGATCCCCCCTGCCCTGTCCTGGGGGATGGGCCGAGGGATGGAGCACAACCGGGAAGACAAAAAACAACAAACAAGTTCTGAATCTAAATCATGAGCCCCCTCGAACAAAGTAGCTGTTTCCATCCAGCAAGCTTTCAATGCCTCGCTGCATTTTAGCAACAAAAGATCAAAAGATTGCAAAAGGCTTGTTTAATTATTGATATTGCTGCAAACCATGATCCAGGATTTCAGCTGGCAGGTTGCCCTCAGTGTGTAATCCTATAGCCTCCTCTAAGTGTAGCATGAGTGGACAAAGAGAGCGTGATGGAGCAGGACACGTCTCATCCTGGCTGCAGTCATCAGGGTTTTGACACCTCTGTGCAGGTGTTCAAGACAAGACATACCCGTCCAGGCACCTGGTGCAATGTAGGGATATTACAGGTAAGATCAAAGTGCTGGTCCTAGGTGTAGTTGCCCATCTCGTGCAAAAGAAATAGATCTAACTGTGAAGTTGTTTGGAATATGTCAAATGCAGAAAAAAACCCCAAACCTTGTACGTATCCAAACCCGTGTTCATTAGTGGAAGAGCTCTGTGAAGGTTCACTGTGTTTCACCTCTGGAAACGTCAACACATCTACAGTCCAGACCCTCACACACACACACACACACACACACACACACACACACACACACACACACACACAGACACGACTACAGTGCTTCGTTTTGGAGCTTCAAACAGACATGCTCGGATGCCCAAATAGTGACAGCCTAATTCAGCCTTTCAGCACCACCTTTTGTCTCAAAACTTCCCACCGACTTGGCCTGAGCGGAGCGAGTGTGCCAAACGCTCCAAGACGCAAATTTATTTTGACTTACGAAGAGTTACATGGCGCTCCCACCCGCAATAATAAATTAGGTTTAAGAGCAGAGTTCCCGAGCAGCTCACTAAACTAATTGTAAGCTAATGTTTTTTTTTACTTTCATTTGGAATCTGTGAATAAGATTTTCCCCTTATATAAAAGTCCTCATTTGGCAATCCGGCTCAAAATGGATGTTTTGTTTGGACACTTTCGCCACTGGGCGTTCGGGCATATCTTCTCGTCACCGTGTTAATTTTGAATTGGCAGTATTTGATTTGGAGCCGACGATGGGATATCTGTGTAATCTGAAGGCCGTGGCCCTAAATGACATTTTATTTTTCAGTACACAGCCACAAGTTGAGATCTGAGGTAATTGCATTTTTGGGTTTTGAGCTGTGGGTATGGTGGGACGTAATCGTGCAGCACTTCAAGACATTTACTCGTCAGAAGCATCTCACGACTTTTCTCCGCCGCCTCCGCCACAACCACCAGGGACAATACAGGCCTGTCGCCGCGGCAGCACGACCACGGCGACGACACACACGGTGGAGAGGACACAGAAAGGTGTGCTCACGCTGTACGTCTTGCTTTTTGAAGGGGACTTGAAGGCATTCGGAGAGTTTGTTTTTTTCCACCCCTCCTTCTTTTTTTTTGAATTTGGCTTCACAAGAAGGCGAGCTGTGAGCCTTCATCTCTGAATGAAAAGCATGTGGCTGGCATCCAGAACAGCGGGGTCTTTCAGCGCGGCCCCGGCAGACATCTGTTCCTGGTTTGTACAGCAAAATCCTGGAGCACGGAGAGGGGCTGTGGTGGGAAGGGGGTGAGAGAGGGTGGCGGGGAGTAGGAAAAGAGGGGGGGGAGGACGGCGGAGGAGTGGTGGGTTTAAGTGTGTGTGTGTGTGTGTGTGTTTTTTTTTCTTGGGAGAGATATTTGAGGGGCTTTAAAGGTAGTGGGGGGAAGGGGAGTAATGGCGGGGGCCTCATCCGCCTTGTCCGCTGCATTGTTTGGTCAGGAGCTGACCATTGATCTCACCTTTCCTTCCACGCAAACTTTTAACACGTGTGACAACCAGCGAATCGCACCACTTTCCTGAACCCTTTTCCCCTCCATGTTGGTTTCCAGTTTGTCCACAGCCGTGTAAACATCATCACCTGATCGCCGTCAACACACTTGTGTGAGGGGCTTGTTTGAGCCTTTCTTTCATGTTGGAGTGTCGAAGTGTGTGTCACCACATGGCTTCGCTTGTGAGTCAGAGGCCGAGTCCCTCTCTCTCTCTCTCTCTCTCTCTCTCTCTCTCTCTCTCTCTCTCTCTCTCTCTCTCTCTCTCCCTCCCTGTGTTTGTGAGTGAATGAGTGAGTGAGAGGTGGTTTGTGTGGCCTCGGCCTAATGGAGAAAGACATTAGAACACTGCAGGCGGATTGGATGTTTATTTTTCTGAGGATATTTATACTGTGTGAAGGGACTTTGAAGCAGTATGCTGTGTTGGTGAAGAGAGCAGAGGGCCCTCTCTGGCCGTCAGGAGGAATCAGAGAGCCATCACACAGGGGTTCACAAGGCTTTGGCACAAATCACGGACTGCATTAACCTTGGGCAACATTACCCAGCCTACGGGCATGTGTTAACCCCCCGACATCTTTCATTTCAAAGTCAAAACTCAATTTTTACTCATGGCCCCCCTTAAAGATAACTTCTCTAGGTAAATATTAAAGCCACCTTGATAAAATATAATCATTTGGTTTATGTTGTGCAGCTATTGTGTATTTTACTAAACAAATGTGTAGTTATAGTCATTAGATACATACACACTGGTCACACAGAGAAACTGAGGCAGTTGCCCATTTCACACTTTGTAGCCTAAACATTGTCTTTAAAGAAGTAGTTTGTTTTCTTGCTGAGAATTAAATTAGAAGACTGATACCTCTGTCATATCTGTACAGTCTATATGACGGCACAGTCAGCAGCCCACCACAGGAAAAGCCTGGAAACATGGAAACAGCCTGATGATGTCCAAAAATAAGAAACAGTCTATGTGAACCTCTAAGGCCAAATTCAGAAAAATCTGATTTCAATGGATCCAGTGGTAAATCGACTGTATTTATGTAGCGCTGCTTTAGTCATATCGACCACACAAAGCGCTTGACAGTACCATTCACATAATCCATTCCCTCAGTGTAACTACATGCTGTGCCTTTCTTATCTCACACACTGGCATCACAGCCATCAGGGTGAGAAGCCTGGGCTCGAACCGCCAACCTTCTGGCTAGTGGATGACCCGCTCTACCTCCTGACCCGCTGCAAGCAATGCTGTGCAGGAGAGGTGTCATCACAGTGCGCTCTGGTAAAAAACATAAACCCTGCCCAATCTTTTACGCTGTGCAACAAAATGCCTTAATAGATTTACACAACTAGTGCTTGTTGACAGGCTCTCTGGTTGTAGAGACAACGTTTTGACAACTGCTGTCTTACCCGAACAGCAGCTATGCCATGCTGTCGGTTATACTGCCCTTGAGGGCATATATGATCATTTAAATTTAAATCTCCAGCAGTTCAAAGTAGAAGAGGAATGACAGTCGCTCCCCTTCCTTCATTAACGGATCTCTTATCTGCAGACACATGGAAAGAAGCTCTGCCTCCTTCAGAGATATCTCAGCTCCATGATTGCCACTTTGAAGTCGCTCACTCCTTGTCATGTGCTTTTTATGATATTTATGAGATATCTGCTCTGGTGCTTCACAGAGATCCGTTTATAGCTTCACAGAACCGGTTGGCAGCGAGTCATCACAAATGCAAATATTTGAAAGTATGTGAACTTCCCTGAACGTAGCCAACGCCAGGTTTTCAGTGACACTGCATGACCCAGACATTCATGGTCACCGATGACAGCAGGGAGACCTCACTTCCTCTGCTGGTGGCTGCTCGGGGGCAGCCCCGTTGAGGGTTAACCCTGGTCTATGTCTTCTCCCTCGCTCCTTGCCAGGGGAAAGAAAATACCTGAAGCTGGAGCCCAGTGCTTAGCGCTGACATTTTTGGCAAAGGCTGCTGGATCCAAGTCTGTGTTTGATCCTGTGCCTCTTCCAGCCAAGTAAAACACCGGGAGACTCAAAGGTTATTACATTTTAGTGTGTAAGGTATGTTTCCACATAAACCCCTGTTCCCCTTAGAAAGCTTTAGCTCTTTTCCAAGTGGACTTCATTTCGCAAACCTTAGAGCAGCCAAGGGAATATTATATTTTTTCAGTTATGGTTGTTGGTGGTGTTATTATACACTGTCATTCCAGCCGCCGTAAATTGATTACATTGTTTTAATTAGAGCCGAGGTGAGTATTCACATCCTGAGCTCTTCCTGGAGAGGACAGAGGATGCTTTAGATTCCAAGTGGAACTAAAACATTATCAGACGAGACATTGCAGGTCTATTTTTGTTCAATATTTTGTTTCTTTCAATATTTGCAGATTGAAAGGGAGACTGAGGTTTTGCTTGTTTGCTTAAAGAGGACAAGGGATTCCTCTTTTGGACACAAGTTTGTTATCCCATAAATGCAGCCAGTGGAAACTTGAGATGGACTCCACAGAGGTCAGATGCTGAGACACTGTATATTCCACAATACACGCTCTCAGGACAATGCGCTTATAGCTATAAATCTTAGACATGAATACCTATACTTTTTGTGTGTGCGTGAGAAAACCTGGGATAGCAATGGACAGAGAACCAGAGCAAAAATGTATAAAAATGATTTGACGTTTTGGAGATCCTGGTATATGCTGCTCATATTGTGATGCACGTCCATTCACTTTCTCTCGATAAACAGCCTTCAGAGTCCCCGTGAAGGCTTCGAAACTTCATCCTTGCTCTACATTCCTGAACCTGACGCCCTGTTAGGTTTGAGACCGCACACACCACAAACCCTGGCTTCCAAAAAGAAAAAGTGTAGGGTACCCAGAGCTGCTGGCGATCCTCATTGTTGTGATGCTGCTGTTTGAGGCACACAACGCTCTGCTTCTTTTCAAAAGGTTTAAAAGAGTGGGGAAGTGTTTTTTTGCCGTACAAGGATCCGAAACCTGAAATCCATTTGATGTTCACGCTCACCTTGGAGAAAATTTGGAATTTATTGCAGAGCTGTGTTCAAAGGTGATCAGACTTTACACACTGTCCATCTTCTTGTCGTACAATTTCATATACAGACTGGCATATAGCACAAGATTTATCAAACACACCCAAACCCAGACCCCAGAGGAAACTAGGCATCTTTTCTCTCCGCTGTGAGCTGAGCCTCCCCCTCTTTGGGACCCCAAGCCTGCACATGTGTAGGTATCGCTATTACTCAGCTCATAAAACGCCACAGTCCCATCTGAAAGTGGTTAGCTGTTGAAACACACTGGCGGCTTCAAAGCTCGGATCCGGGCTCTGCAGACAGCCCAGGCCCGGCCCTCCTTCTGCACATCACATTCCACTCCGCTGGGGAATGGCTGCAAACTCGCTTTTGTTACACAAACCTGTTCCCGTCATCAAAACCCTCAATGGGTCTCCATTAAAAGGAAGTGGTTTATTTTTGTCATGGGTGGTAATTTTTCAGGGGGGATTTAATTTGGGATATAAATGGTTTCAGAAGGGTTCTTCGCGTGTGTTTGGATGAAATAAGAACCTGGCTGTTCTCACATTCTGAGTTGGTTTATATACCCAACACCTTTTGTGCTCTTTCTATATGTAACGGACAGGCAGGAAGAGGATGAAATAGTGCTGAAAGAGGCCACTGTTCTCATTTCCTCTGAAGGCAGCCTTCTTTTCTTCCCCCCACCCATTTCTTTTCCTGAGCCCGTCCACTTCAAAAGCTGACCTGGCCCTGTGTGCCATGTAACATGTTTACCTAAAGACTCTTTTCAAATAAACAGCAGTTTCTCTCCGCGACGCCTGCCCCCGCTTCACCGAGAACCTTTCAGAGACACCAGCTGCTCACATGGGGCTTCACGAAGACAACGCACTCTTATAAAGGATTTATTTATTGCTATCTCTTTGGACGGACCTCACAACTTATAATTTCTTTAAAAAAAAAGTCTACGTTTACAGTGGACCAAATTGTGTTGAAAAGTAAGGAAGAAGGATCACAGAAAATCTGCTTTTGAGAGTTGGTGGTAAAACGTTAGTACCTCTGCAATGTCTTTATCTATCACCAGCACCTACTTCTTGGTGTTGATAGGGGCTGACTGATCCTATCACTTCAAGAATGCCAGTGTATCAGAATATCTGAACTCTTACCCCCATGACCATGTGCTCAGCTCTGAGAACCGCTCCATCCTGTTTCCCCCTGATTATCTCGTCCCTTTTAGTGCACCTCAGCACCCTCTGCTTTTTGAAGCATAAATCCGCCTTTCAAGAACTTTTATCAAACATTAAGTGTCACACTTTGTGCTTTTAAGTGGACTACCCCCAGACCTGTGTGTGTGTGTGTGATAGAGAGCAAGGCTCCTTCAGGCTTGCAGCTTTATACCTGAGATAAGATAAGAATATACAAGCAGCCAGGCTAAGTTAACTGCAGCTCGTGTTTAAGTGCAGACTCTTTCATGGCCTCCCAGCACCGGTTTGCAGTAATTATGGCCGTGAAAGCAGCAGCTCTCTTTGCGCTCTGGAGCTGTGGAAGGAGGTGGAGCTGAGCTGAGCTGCCCTCTGCACCATAGCCTTTTGATCTCTGCTTGTGCCATGGATGAATTACGTTCCAGAATTTCACACTGGGGAACTGTGCTTGAGAAACACGCAGCCAGTCTGTCAGGTCACTAAAGTGCACACATGGCAGCCTCAGTCCAAAAGGGAAAAAAGGGCAGATGTTATGGTTTCAACAACCGTGGCCTCAAAAAAATCTTCTGCTTGGTATCGTTCTGTGATGTGTCACAAATAAAAATTATAATTCATGGGTTTGCATCATGCGGCTTTAAAATTCTTGTCTTGTTGCCATGATTTCAAAAGTAATTCATCATATCCTTTTTATTTTTTCGCCCTGTAATTTTCTTTGAGAATTATTCAACAGAGTTATGAATGAGCTTTGCATGATTTTGATGAATCAGTAATTGGACCTCATCTGTTCATCCTCAGCTTTCAACTTTGTCCTCTTTTTTCATGGGAGGTTGTGTCTCATATGCCACAGCATTACAGCCAGTGGCCCTTTGGCCATGGTCCATTTGACTTATCCAGTCTTCCTCCTCTTCGTCTGAAGATCGCAGAGGCTCCTCTGCTTCCTGTGCCCAGCAGGAGGGTATTTTTAGGAATCCTCAGGAAAACACACAGTGTTGACCCTGGGATGACCCCCTGTCCAGTTCCAGGCCTGTGAGGAACTTCACAGCTTGGAATTAAGTCGGTTCTTGCAGTGTCAAGAATTCTTGTGGTCTTTGAGACTGGCAATCCCGACCAGATGGAGGAAACGGCATCACCGGTCAGCCAGAGATAGTTACCCAACAGCATCGAGGAAAGAGAGACGGCAGATAAAAGAGGTGCAGACACTTTGAAAATACAGCATCTCTTTTTTTTCCTGTTGGATAGCTTGAAAATATTTTGTGCACAAAAATAAGCTGTGCAGCAGTCTGCAAAGCCAAGGCATTTTTTCCCCCCAAACTATGTTGGCAGGATGGCCTCAAGCCTTGAATATTTCATTGTTAGGAGGAACAGTACCAATTATGCAAACAAGTGGTGTCTCCTAGGACCTGAGGTTTGGCAGGTGTTGATGAGAATAGTAAGCCTATAGCAGATGAGCTCTTAGAGGCCCTGTCTGTGTGCTCGCCTGTCTACCTTGGTTATTTGTTGCATCCTGCTGCACTGAACTCTGTATTTGGCCGTCTCTAACCAGTGAGCCTGGTTCCCCCTGAGGGCTGAAGGCAACAAGAGTATAGTACAACAGCCATTCATCTCTGTTTGCTCAATATGCCTCCCAGATGGATGTGTTGAGAGTCCACACTACATTACTGGCGTATTAGTCACAGCCTCATAAGCTCCTCTTATCGTGGTCACTCATATGGATCTGCACCTCTCCGTTACCCAAAGGAGCAGTAACTAGTGGGCTGTAGAGGCATTATCCCTGAACCTGTTCTTATCCTGATGTATGACAGGTTCAGGAAGCCAGGGTGCTGCTCATCCACCAACTCACAAGCTTTTTAAGAGCCGCAGCGCCTCAGGTTTAAGTGAGCAGCCGAAGAGTCACTGTGGATTAGAGAGAGAGACAGAGGCAAGTACTTGTGCACCGCAGGGGGCTTGCTTTTGCCTGAGGGGTATGTGGTTTAACTCAGCTATCATGAGTAACAAATAGAAATTACAACTGGATTGAAATATATATATCCATGTGATGTGAAAGGATGCAGGTAAAAAGCCAACTAGCATTAATAATGTGTGTAATTCTGTGAATTGAATGTTAAGTAGTAATGACAAATGAAGATTATTACATTTTGAATCATTAGTTTTTTCAAAGTAATCAGATCAGATACATCCAGATCCTTATCTGGATCCACTGTAATTCTGAATCTACACATCCCTGACTTTTAAAAATAAAGATCATTGCATTATTTCTTGAAAAATTTCCCAAAATGTAGAAAATATGTTCCATCCACTCTAAAAGTGAATGAGCTCTTACTTGGCCCGTACCCCATCCTTCCAACAAATTTAAATAAAATCTGTCCTGTATTCTTTGAGTCATCCTGCATAAGAGCATGAAAACATTCGCCTGTAGTAAAGTATTGAAGAGATGGAAGAATGAGTTGGTTAACTAAACAGATAATTGAATGTTCAAACACAAACTGGCAAAAGCTACGAGACAATTCAATTTGAACAAAGAACTCTCTATCAATATCTCTAACAATCTCCACTGACTCGAGCCTGTTCAGTCAACATGACAGGTAGCGGTGACACGCGGTCACATCAGACAAAGATGGCCGGGGGACCGCTCGTGTTAAGTCCACGCGTGTGTGTTGCCGCTCCTCCACACTGGGATACAGCTGTCCTACCCCAGCATGGTTTGTTTACATTTCTCAGTCACCCACAGGAGCCCTGTAATGCCTGCAGCTCCAAAAGCCTCCAACCACAGAGCCGCGCCCCTATGAACTGCCAGGCCGGCTTTTCAAAACCTGTGACTCAAATCCCTCGCAGCTTAACAAAACGGGCAGTGAAAACAGCGGTGTCTGTGGTTATCTCACAGGTGAGAGCAATTATAACTGACATGTCACTAATAGAGCGACGACTGGAAACCCGACTCTGAACTCCAGCGGGCGGCACAAAAGGAGCGCCCTCGCAGATCACAGGGAAACAGTTGTCATCCGGCAGGACCGGACAAGGTGGAGTGGTGACTGTAACTGACACAAGACCAGTTTGAAGAGAAGGTTTATACTGAACCATGTGAGATCACTGCAGGTGATGAGCTGATGATGAACTGCTCCGCCGGACGGTCGGCGTCACCCACAACCTGGCAGTCTAAGGTCCTCCGTGTTGTATCAAGGGCCTGTGGAATGTGGAACAAATCCCCTCAGCTTTATCAGCCTGGACGCGCTCCCCATTGGCCCGGCTTAGGAGTCAGGGGCCTGCGCGGGAGCTTACAGAATTTCACATGGAGGCCAGAAACAGAGGAACATCCTGTTGGAGTCTAACCGCCTGTCCCACACTGGCTTTGATATGCCGTGGCCTTGCGCGCTCGCCTCTTTGTTGTTTGCAGGGTGTGAGTGAGTGTTCAAAATAGGTTCTGTGTGTCTCCTGCCTCCCGATCCGTGTGCCTCTTTTTTTTCTTTACTTGAAAGATCTTTTCAACAATCCGGTTGAAAATTTAAATAGCAAGAATATTTACAATCTAATATAAGGTCCATGTTTTCCCTGCCCGGCAGCCATTTAATAGAAAATACCAATTAACTAAAGTGTGGCACAATTTCCAAATCATGAGGCCATAGTGAATATTTTCTCTAAGCCAAGGAACATGCCGGAAGGGAAGAAATGAATTAGGCCACTGTGTTCATGATGAGCTATTTTTGCAAAGGTCATAGGTCACACAGCTTATTTTAATGCATAAACAATTTTTGTTATTATAGTGTGTGGCTCTTGACTTCTTGTGCTCTGGGAGATTGTGCAGTTTTCTATATTTGATGGGCTAACAGGTTTGTCAACTGACTGAAAAGACAATAGACTTGAGTTTATTTAGCGCCTTTATTCAGCCCAGTTACTCACCTTGTACGCCTTAGCGTGAGGCTGTGAGACGTGACATACTGGAGGCTTCACCTTTTGAAAACACTGCTCGACTTCAGGTTTAAATATGTGTTTAAATATGTGTCTCCAGTTTTAAAACTTTAAAACTGAATAAAAGGAACAGAGAGTGTCACTTGTGACTGTTAAAAGAACCAGTTTTATTATACTTTTGAGCGCATATAACATAGCGCAGTCATATAAAAATCCACAGAGAGACTATTGCATTACACCACCAGGCTCGGTTACGTCTGAATTAAAGCAACATGCTCTCTGTGGAGCCGTCATAATGTGTGTGGCATCAGGTTTTAAAACCTACTCCAGTTTTTGGGGTGTTTCAGATGTACTCAACCATGGCAACCACTTTGTTTTTTTTCTCTTTCCAGTAACCAATCAAATACATGAACTGCGTTATGATCTGCTACGTCTATAATTTAATACATTTGCCTAACCCAGTTTCGGGAGTGTGAATCCACCCGCTGGTATGAAACACATGGTTTCCAAGTCCCCACAGTAGCTGCCTGTGTGACAGCTGAGAGGAGGGCGCTCATTACATCAGACTCCTATCAAAGCCTGCTTTAATGAAGGCGAGCTGATTACAGCACCGGTGACAGATGCAGGGTGGTCAGCCAGCGATGCTAATCTTTGTTTATGCCGTCCAGCAGGTCGCGGGCCAAGTGAACGAGCGGTGATGCTGCGAGGAGGGGTTTGCAGGGGCGTGTGGAGTTTAGCAGATAGTCTTGCCTGATTGAAGAGGGAGCGGGTGACTTTCAGTGGTTTACATGCTGCTCTTCCACAGACAGGCAGGCACGCTCATCTCTCCTCACAGCTGTTGTTACACTGGGACCAAAGAGGCTTCGCCCCGCTGATTCATGTCCTGCCAAGGGGAGAGGTTCTGCCTCCTGTTTGACCTCAGCGAGAATCCCACCACCCTGTGAGCGCCATATCTGGGCCATCTCGGCCACACGGGGCCAGGCCAGATAACAGGATGGCATTCGGCTCTGATCTCCTTTCCATTCACAGGGAGACATGTTGTGGCACACTGATACATAGATCAAATACCCTGATTAGTGGACAAAGGCATATTTGAGCCGCCCTCTAATGACAAGCATTCAACATTTTGAGATTTTTGAGGCGGAACTTGAAACAGCTCCAAACCTTTACTGAGGGTCCTTGGCTCAGTCATGTTAGCAACGCATGGTTGTAAACTGACTAGTAAAAACATGGTCTAAGCTCGTGTTTTTACTGTAATTACAATGAACTTTAATACGCAGAGTAACTCAGATCCAGCAGTGTGTGCAGCGCTGTTTGTTTTAATACTGCTGCTCACTGCTAGGTGAGGCCAGTGCGCTCTGTTGACTCCTGAGCACCATAATTACCCTGACCTGGAATGAAAGCCGAGGCCTGACTGGCCTTAAGAAGAGGGGGCTTTCTGTTCAGCCGTCAAGAGACCAACATATTGTTCTTTTACTGTCTTGCAGGAGAAGAGTCAAGTTGTGCAACAGGCCTCCTTCTCCCTCTGTAGCTCCCCATATTTTCAGCCCCTTCCCCCAGCCTCCACCCCTCGTCTCCCTCTGCCTCTCCTCAGTATATGACCGCTCACATCTGGTTTTGAGTCAAGGCCAAGTTGGTTTCTCTCGGAATGGAGGGCTTTTATTTCTCAATGGCCCCGCTGCCTCTCCGGTTTCATTCTGCGGCGAGGAGTATGTAGATTGTTTACGTACTGGCGTTCCTTTCTTTAGAGTGATACTTCTCCATCCTCGTTTTCATCAGCGTCGCCCACAACCATTCCCAATTAATGGCCCGTGGGAGGAGGGATGCTGGTTGGCTGCTAGTCATCAAGGCTTTCCTGCATGTGGCGTCCCTTAAGTGTCGGTTCCAGGTGCCATTTCATTTCTAGAAACTGTACATCCTGGAGAACTTCCACTGTTTGGCCGCGATTTGTCTCCCAAGGCCCCCTCTGCATCAAATAAAGGAAATAACTGAGAATGTTGGCCTGGTTTGAACAATGGACTGCACACCACATTTGAAGGAAAACAGATTTTTTGGGGGGTACAAAAGAAATAATTAAACCACCAGCTTAGTAATAAAGTTATTTTTATACTAACTACAACTTTATCTGAAAACAAAAAGAAGCTATTTGAAGTATTTCAGAAACCCACAACGCTTTGATATGACACGAGGAAGCTTCCAGACAGTATCCTGTTTTGGTGTTGTTTACCCACCACATATTTGCACTCGGATACGCATCCACACTTCTGATCAAGTTGCCATATTTCATACCCTGAGGCCAGAGGAGCATGTGTACACAATCTTAATGTTAGCCTCCCTTGTTTTTGAAGATGCAGTATTTCCCCAAAAAACTGTTGTGCGGCACATGATTTGAAGAATGAACTAAAAAGAAGTCTGTATTAGGGGCCGGAGCTTGAGAGAGAAGGGTGGTGGTGGTGGTGGTGGTGGGGGGGTGTTAAAACAAAGATGTGCAGTGTTTTCCAGTGGGAGGATGGGTGGTAAGCAGGCAGAGGGAGAGAGAGAGAGAGAGAGAGAGCGAGAGAGAGAGAGAGACTGCTGGGGGATGTCTGATGTCACCTGGTAGGGAGCAATGAAAGCTGCTGGTTACCCTATCCCACATAAAAGTCTGGCAGTAGGCTGAGGCTTTAGGGAAGCTTGGCAGAACTGCTGCATTAAACAGGAACAAACATCACACACCGTCTCTGTCTGTCTCTCATGTCAAGACGTCTGGGAGACGGAGCCTGTTTACATGGAACGCTGTCAGCGCCTGTTTCCGATGCAATGTTTCTTTAAAGACAACGGAGATCTAATACCTTATCACTTCCCCTGTCAGCCTGCTTGAAGTGTTGGTCCCACACATGCAACGTTTTCATCTACCTCCCTCCCCCCCATAGCCGATATCACACACTGCATGGATGTGGATGTACGACAGGTTTCAGGTGTATACGCCACTGGTGGAAAGCAAGGAACGCTTCAAAGTGCTAACACATTCGGTGCGGCCTCCGGAGCCGTTTGTGATCTGATAGTGAAAGAATGAGAGCTGCTAGATGCCAGAGCTAAGTTAATTACACATGTGGTGGGCAGATTTGAGCCCGACACCGTGGGCGATGGGGATGGAGATGCCATGTGTTTCGACATTAAACTTGCAGACTGTGGTCAGACCCAGCTTTGCTCTCTCATTAGCTCTCCCAAATGGATGTAATGGAGGTGTGTGTGTGTGTGGAGCGGGGTGGGGGGGTGGTGAGCCATGTGTTCAACATAAGCGCTGGTTCTCTCCTCGTGCAGTCAGCAAGACGTCTCCTGATATCTGGATTTTAATTAGAGACGGGGCTGTCTTTTGGCAGTCGGTTTATTGGCTTCATTTCATTACAGTCAAGGCTCTTTCATTTGGAGGTGCCTCTACCTTGCTCTGCAGCCTCCTGGGAACGGGGATGAGAAGAATCAATGGTTGCTTTTGATGTTCCTCTGAGCTGCGTAACAGTGTCTTTGTGAACTCCCTCATCCTTACATACTGCCCTTCATTAGGGGACTGCGCTACAAAGAGGGGGAGATGAAAGCATCCAGCGCAGGAGGGAAACAACAACTTGGCTACACAAACCAAAAATGAAGGATGCATAGGGACGCACAAACGCTCCCGTCCTCTCTAGATTTCTGTGATTTAAGGTTGCTGCTTGTTCGGGGCCCGGGGAGTGGTACCGGTTTTCCGCACCTCTCCCAGCAGGCTTCCGGCAAACCCACCTCCATCCCACCAGGAACTGAAGTCAGCACTAGATAGGCCCTATCTCCTTTCAAACACATCTCATCCTCCTCTGCCTCCGCTCTTATCTGCATTTCTCCCCTTCCATCTTTGTTCCTCTTATGTTTGCTTCCCTCCTTTCCCCCTTTGTGCTCCCTTTCCTCCGCTTCATTCTTTATTCCTCCCGTTTTACTTCCTGCCCCTCTTCTGTGTCGCTCCCCTCCTCCTCCTCCTCCTCCTCTCCCCGAGGCTCGACTCCCATTCTTTCGCTGTGTTCTCTCTGTGTCTCTGGTGGCCAATTTGCAGGGGGAGGTGTCCGAGCCTTGACCCTGAGACTCAAGCGGCTCCCCCCTTCAGCAGTGAAGGTCAATGCCTAGATTACAGGCTGGAGGTATCATCCTCAGAAGTGAGGAATAATCACGGGGTATAAGATTGTTAAATAGAACCACAGGCCCTGGCGCTGTCATTACTCTGAGAAAGAGGGGAAGAGGGAAGAAAGAGGGGGGGGGGCTGGTTCACCTAAACGCATGCAGATGTTCCGACTCTCGCTTGAGCCTCCGCTCTGTTGAGGGTACATGGAGTTCTTTTGTTTTTGAGCATCTATCTGTTTTTTATTTGTCTCGTTTCAGTGGGCCCCCTTGATTCAGTCTGGTGAGATTTTATTTCAAAGTGTGTGTGGAGCAGCTTAGAGGACCGAGAATGACGTAAACAAGTTGAATCATTTGTTGTTTAAATACTTGTGGTTTAGGGGCCTGTGCTGCACTTAATTTTCATTGTTTCCACAATCCAGTTGTAAGGATGGCTGTGTGTGTGTGTAGTGTGTGCATGAGCCCCTCTGTATTAGCACATGTGTGGGATGGTTATGAATGCATTGTGGTTCTGTTTTATGCAGGGTATAGATTATTCACATATGACGGTGGAGCCTTTTTCCCCTTCCTCCCCCTCTGCCCCACTTTTGTTTTATGGCATTGGAATTGTGTATTTAATCAGTCCCATCCTATCTGCATGGAAATTTCCATCTGGCAATTATTCTCCATTCAAAATAAATACACACATGTTGCTGAGAGCTCATTGTGAGGTTTGTTTTACATAAACCATAAAGTCAGAGTCAAGTTTTCAATGAGAAACACAACAAAACTTTTTTTCTCTTTTTTCCTAAACCCTGGACTTCTTCCATCAAACACTTCTCAGTGGGTTCCATGTCAGGCAGGATGAGAATAAACAGCCAGAGAGAGCGAGAGAGAAAGAGCTCAGATGATGAAGTGCATTCAGGTTTTTTTTTGATGGATGCGAGAGGGCCACTTGAAGGGCTTGGAGGAATCTTGAAAGCTTGGCTGCGGCTGCGCTCGCTGTATCCCAGACAGTGAAACACAATAAGCGTGCAGATGTTCAAAGTGTTCGGCGGCGCTGGAGCCTCCAGCCCGCTCCCTCTCATCTGAGTAGGAAATGCTTTAGCTGGAACTGTTTGTTTTCTCTGTGTCTGTGGTCTGAACTGTAGATTCACTTACATCTCTGACCTCCCCCCCCCCTTCTCCTCCTCCTCCTCCTCTCCTCTCTTCCCTTGTCCCAGGAGTTCTCAAATGGTGGGCTGAAGCAAGGACGATTCACAGATCAACACTGTCCCCTAGAGGGTAGGTGGAGAACGATGTCTTTTCACTCATTGATTAGCTTTGTGCGGAAAACAATCCTTGAATATTTTATGGCGCAGGAAAGAGATCTGACGTTGTATGAAAGATTAGTATGTATGAGAAATTGGTATTTATGACTCCATAAATAACACAGCATGAAAAGTGGAAGATATAGATCTGTATACCATTCACAAAGTGCATGTTATTTCATTACAATAAGTAATGAAAGCTTCTTTAGTTGTTTTCATTACAACTAAAGACGCTTCATGGACCATAGAAAGTACTGCTCTGTGTACTTATTATTTACAATGAGGCTAACCTCAGAAATACAATCACATGATACCAAATACTAAACAAAAGACTGTAAAGGATTTTCTGGGCAACACAAGCACATTTAAAAAATCCTTCTTTAATCTCATCTGTAATCAGAGTTTGAACAGTTAAAAGTCCAAAATCAAGATGTTACAGTTACATTTTGTTGGCTAGTTTATATAGAGCCAAAAAGAGACACCAATGCACATGTATTATGGACACAAAAATATAAAAAGAGACATGGATTTTTGTTTCTTTTTGAATGAATAGTCTTTTTTATGTACCATATTTATAAGCAAAGGAACAATGTGGATCTAAGTGAAGTTTTTGGTGTAGTGAGGCCTTGAGATTTTTCTCCGTAAGAGAAGCACCCAAACGTTTGCCTAATTTCCTTGTGAGAAAACACTACTGTTGTTCAGAACTCGAATGTGTCCTCTTGCGTCGACAGTGGTTCTTCCTCCGGAGAAAGCTGAGGGCTGCGAGAGCTACCTGCAGTACCTGCACGCGGAGGACAGAGAGCGGGAGGTACTCAGAGATGCCTCCAAAGCCACCGGGAAGAAACGCATCAGTCTGGATGTAAGAAGTGACTGATTGTGATTTACATGAGCTGTGTGTGTCGAGTTAAATTAACCTCCCAGGCCTGTTCTGAAAGAGGTTTCCATATCGACCTAACGTGGAGATTCCTTTACGTGCTTCTGATTACACTTCAGTTGCATTGGGACAATAATTATTAAGGGGGAGAGTTTATTCCTATTTATCTAGCATTACAGCCCCAAATGAGGCACAGGCAATGTGGAACAAGACATAAGTTAGAGACCATTTTTTTAACTCAGTCACTCACTCCAGATGCTTAACCTTAGTAGTTTCTTAGAGACCTACACTATCCCTCAGTGGAACCACCACTTGCCTAACCCTACTCATAGCCAAAAATTGGGTTTTCTCCAATTTGATGACACCGATTTTTGTACCCAGTTGGACATTGCCGTCCCGAATTAATTGACCTCAAGTCTACAACAATACCATTCATGCCGTCTTGGCTGGTGCAGATCAGTTGTTTCAACAGAGAACCGGTCTTGCTTCACATGACAAGAAAAGGTCTCTCCGAGGTCATGCGCTCAGAACTGGGAGTGTTGAAACTGTTGTGTGCTTCGGTGAGTGAAAGTTATTTAAACATGGGTTAGAAAATAAATGCATGGTGGGTAACCTCTATCCTAGCCACCGCTGGGTGCCCCTCACCCGCGCGCACAGAACATCTGTCTGTATGTTGACACTGCTCCACACCATATCCTGATTGAATTTGGGGACCAATAAATAGAAAAAATAGATTGTAATGTTTAGACTTGGATGTTTTGGAGAAGTGCTTAGATCGGCCCTTTGTTGATCACTGCTGGATATGTGAGCTGGGGAGATGTTATAGAACCATAAAGCACTGGTTCTCTCTCTGGGGTCCCCTCCCTTGTAAATGTATACTGGCTTTCGAAACAGTGTCAGCGCTGCAGCAGGGCCTATATTCCAGATGTTTATTTTTCCAATTATGGCCATGTTACTGGATACATCTGAATCAATGTTACTGCCAAAAAGTTGTAACTGAGAGTGGTTGCGCTAATTTTTCCTGGAAGAAGTCATAGTGGAGAGGATTTTATTGATAAATTCAGCACCATCCTGTCAGCTCTCCGTACATATTTCTTTGGATATATAAGCAAACACAAAAATTTGATTTTTAGGTTGTTGATCTTGGTTATTTTTGCTTTGTAAGGACGTCTTTAAAGTCACCTGAAGAGAAATCTCAAACGTTCACAACTAGTATGGGAGTGAATCTTTTGTACTTTGCTGCCCCCTGTTGTAGGAAATAGGGCTTAGTTTGGTCTTCAGCTCAATGTTTGCAAAAATGTACATTTATAGTAGGTTAGTGTATAAAAGATATTCATCTCATGTGTTTGTGTCTACAGGACTTGGAGTGTGATGTGTCTGTGGAGGACGACAATCGTCAGGAATGGATCTTCACCCTCTATGACTTTGATAACAGTGGGAAAGTCACAAAGGAGGTGAATATGTTGGAGCTGTCTTCACTCCCCCTGTCATTTTTTATCTGAGCTCCTTGGTGTACACTACAGAGTACTACTCGTCATATTTAGGATATTGATCAAATACCAACAGTGTGCTCTACCTGTCACTATAGGACATGTCCAGCCTGATGCACACCATCTATGATGTAGTGGACGCCTCAGTGAATCACTCCTGCCACAACAAGAGCAAGACACTGCGGGTCAAGCTGACCGTCACTCCAGAGCCAAGGTGCCACCGAAGAGAAACAGGAGCAGGTAAATGAGATTGAAAAAAGAAATTTACGACTAAAAGTAATTTATGTTTCAAATAAGTGTGACATCTCAGGATGTCTCATAGATTTGTCGATTTTGGGGGATAGTTTTAATTCTGAAACCCACATCTTACAACTCTCAGTAAAGTGTAGTGGGGTCAACGTTGTTTTTGTACATGCAAACAGTCTCAGTTCTTATTTTCGTGCAGTGCACTCAACAATTAACAGGAGTCTCCTCTACCGTCACATATTTTTCTGTAAATGTTCAGATTTGTTCTGCCTTGTTAATGCTCTTCATGTATGTTTGGACCTATCAGCTACTCACTGAAATATGTGAGTGATTATGTGAATTAGCAAATGCAACAAACAATTATGGTCAAAGTGGATTTTATGTAAAAACCAATTCTCTTTGCCAGTAAGTTTGGATATTGCTGAACACTTTTTGCTGTTCTGATCTTTTGTGTTCTCTGTTTAGATCGCACTCACCAGGACGAGGGGGGGGCGCTCAGCTGACAAACGACTGTCCGCATACATCAGGTCAGTTCCTACCCAGGATAAATGCTTTAGTGTGTTTAATCAGCTCTTACAGATTAGATGGGTAAAAGTGTTGGCCACCTATATATATTTATATATGTATATTTCTTTTCCATTTTCAGCAGCAAAGGGCAGAGCAATGAGGCGCCGGCCACTGAGGGTCAGCACTACTGTGTGGATGAGAACACAGAGAGGAGGAATCACTACCTGGACCTGGCTGGTATAGAGAACTACACCTCCAGATTTGATGGTAAGTGTCATTCCATCGTGTGTTACACCCTGCTGGTTGTTGTGAATGTACTAAATGTACAATATTTAAGTCTTCATGATTATATTACAATGACAAACTGAACTTCTGTCTCTGTCTGCAGGCACCACCCCTGTCTACCCTCCCCAGGAGCCTCAGGGACGGGGCTCCCAGGGCCAGAGCCAAAGCCAGAGCCAGAGTCGCTCACGCTCACAGGAACCAGAACCACAAGTTGTTCACCAGCGCCGCTCACAAGTCATCAGCGATAGCTACAACCCTACAGAGTCCCGAAGCAGGGGCACGCAGTACCTCAAATCGCCCAAAGGAAACTACAAGGGAAGCGGAGGAAATAACGGGGTCAGCGGAGGCGGCAAATCCACTAAATGTCATGGCTACCACCCCCCTGCGCAAACTACAGCAGGCCACGGAGGTCAGGATGTGTACCACTTACCGCACCAAGCCCAACCCTCCACCCACCATCAGCACCCTTTGCAATACAGCCACAGTAAGCGCCTGAGGGCCAGAACCAGGGAGACCCTGTCCCCGACCAAAACCCCCCAGTCGCAGCCGCAGCAGCAACCTCCTGTGCTGCCCAGCACGGAGAGAGAGCAGGCGTCCGGCCCCCCTGGGAGCCCGGGGTTTGTGGTGCCCATGGTCCAACGCCACGAGCACCACCATCACCACGAACACCACCACCACCACCACTACCACCATTACCACCAGACATGACCGCCCTCAGCGTGCAGTGACTCAAACTGTCCAGAACCAACCACAAGCGACCACACCAGTCTAAAGGACTTGACTGCATCCCACGGGAGAGTCTGACTTTCTGTCCAGGATCTTTATATTCTCTTGCAAGCTATTCAGATATATCCTGAGATTAGATGTACTGAGGAATGGTGCCTGTGTGATGCCATATGATAAAGGACCAGAAGGATGTATTCAGAAGTTATTGTGTTAATAACAAAATACGTGTGGCACAGCTTTGAAGTTTTTTGTGGATATTCCGCTGGGACTGCTGCGATCAGTACCTGTTTTCAGTAAGGGCACCAATACCAGGAAGAAACGGATTAGAAGGACGCCCCTTTTCCCTCTTGTTGCTGTTGGTTGATGTTCCCAGGAAGCTTTACTGTATATCAGAGTAGGTGTGTTGTTCTGTGTGAGACCTTTCCAAAACACGGATCTCAGGTGTAAAAGGTGCTGCTGCTCTCAAGCTTTTCACAGAGGCATCTTCCTCTGGGGGGCCGGATGTGGACTGAGGGGCTTCCTGTTTGGGGAGGGAGGGAGTACAAAATCACCACTGCCAGTTTTAATGCAAAAATATCTTGCTATATGTATAAAAAAATCTATATATGTAAACACATTTTTATTGTATAATTATTATACTGTATATGCATATTTCATCATGGATATATTATGCATATATGTATTTTTTGTCTTTTATATATTTTAATAAACGTTATATAGTTCATTTATGTTGTTACAGTTTATTGCTGCTAAATTGATTGAGTGTGTGTCTGCTTCCTCTGTGCAGGTAGAAATATAGCAACAGCTAAATCCTATATTATTAGTTGAGATTTAAATATGAATTCAAACTAATACTTTGTTGTGGATCCAGAGCAAATAATAGCCTGTTTGCAAAGTGTTTGACATTTTAAATTCATGGGAATAAATTAGACTTATACTTTGCACACAATAGATTAAATTAGAACAATGTTGTGGCCGTTTGATCAGAACAAATTCCCCTCTATGCCATAGTTTTGTTTTAGTTCATTATAACAAGGAATTGAGTAACCAGCAGGTGAATGTAGGTTTGATACAGCTGGTTTTTCACCTGAGAAACTCTGTATTACCATTAGCTACATCACATTATTCTGAGAGAACACAGCAACCCTCTACATTAATAACAGGGAACAGTCTGATCCACAGGGTGATGCCTCCAACCTGCTATGACTGGAGCAAGCAGCGTCTTGCTCCTTGTGTGTTTATTAGTTTCTTATTTTATTACAGACAAATCTATTGAGCTGCATGCACCTAGTTAGCACTATACAAAGTAAACAGAACACCTCGGAGACTGAAGAATTCAGACGTTATATGTATTTGGTACCTGTGTCTAAGGGCTAAGGGCTCAACGACTGTTTGACACTGATCAGTCTGAGTCAGCCACTAGATGGCAGTAAATAGCCACTATTGAGGTGAAAAGTGAATGATACAAATACATCTCCGATATCAGTG
This sequence comes from Pseudopleuronectes americanus, assembly GCA_038501795.1. NCBI lineage: Eukaryota > Metazoa > Chordata > Actinopteri > Pleuronectiformes > Pleuronectidae > Pseudopleuronectes > Pseudopleuronectes americanus. The sequence goes on from CM076722.1 coordinate 12,857,245, forward strand.
CTGCTGATCAGCTGATTTACACACACATATATATATATATATATAAGCATGTATATCACTAGTGTTCTTATTGGATTTTCCTCATAGTGTGGAATATGAAACTGCTTCATAACACCTTGAACAAATTATTGAGATTCTATAAGATTCAACAGGATCCCTGCACAGTCTCACAAATGTTGAAAAAATAGTATAAAGTATTCTACAGCCATCAAGTCCGTTAACACAAGGAAAATAAAACTCAACATAAAATCCAACATTAAATAAAAAAATAAATTATTAAAAATTGTATGTGAAAAATGTAATTAAATTAAATTAATCCTGTGCAGAAGCCGACTCCGCATCTCTTTGGCAGAAGTGGACTGCGCCGGATTTAATTTAATTTAATAATTTTTCTAACATTTCATTTTTTGTTATGTATATTTTTATTTAATGTTGGATCTTATGTTGAGTTTAATTTTCCTTGTTTTAACCAACATGATGGATGTATAATACTTGGACGGGATGTATGATTACATAGATACATTTGTATTTATTTTGGAAGAGTGGGAATCGAACCCCCGATCTTTTTGTTGGAGATCTTGATTATTTATTTTATTTATATACATATTTCACTTTACATATGCACATACTCTGCACTTTTACTGTTTTTTTGTTTTTTTTTGCACTTCTGGTTTTATTTACATTTTTTATCCAAGAGTTTGTCTAAGATTTGTAAATACTCCACTAAAGCAGACCAGGTAAAAACAACTTCCACTGGGATTAAATATTGTACCTATGACTGAACTGACAAGTTAAACCATCACAGCATGTTCTGGTCTTTCCCTCTGCAGGGGTCAAACCTCAGCCTGTCACCTTACTGGGGCATGCCTGCATCACGTGACCATGTGTGCGGACCTACCTGTCATTTTTCAAAGAAACTTAGTGCACAACTGCAGCCACAGCGTGTGAGCCAATCCTGCTCCTCTGCACATGCTGGATTTACTGTGTTGCACATAGAGAGAGGTGTCGGTGTAATAGTTTCTGTGTTGTTAATTGGCTGCTGAGTTGTAAAAGGAGAAGGAGGAGAAAGCAGCCGCAGCATTCCCTGCTCCGGTCGTCAGGGATTTAGGGAAGGACTGAATCCGAGCCCCGACTGAGACAAACAATAGCAGCTATGAAAGGCGAGGGGAGGGGTCGGCCTAATGCAAATATCCACTTTGTGCGCCCCCGGAGAAAACTGCTCTAAACAACTGACAACCACCAACTTCCACACGAAGTGCTAGAGTGAGTGCCGCAGACGCCAGGCCGGGAAGCAGGGTCGGTTTTTGGGAGGATTTACGTTTGTGCGCCTTTTACGCACAAACTTCCTAAGTAAGTTCTGCCATGGAGGCGTCACTGGAGAACTTCCTCGGTGTCAACAGGCGGAGAGGAAACGGTTTGTGGACGCAGGAGCCCGCAGCATCACCGAAATGTCCCGAGTGCACCTGCTGCTGAAGGAGCCAACACAGAGGTAAGGAGTCCAAACACAGCTTTGGCTCTCCCTCCTTTTTACGCATCAGCTCAACAATCCATTCCCTTCTTCTTCCCGCGGTACTTTTCAGTTCTGCGTGCGGAACTCTCTGGATAAACTGCAGCTTTTTTCTCTCGACATACAACAGTTTGTGCCCCAGCCACCATTTCTTTCTCTCCTTCCCCCTGTGCGGCTTATTTAGTGCAGCTCTAAAGCCTGTCTTGGGAAAACGTGATTATCCTCAGACCATCGATACGCTGGCTTTCATTCAACACATGCATGAGAAAGGCCCTGCAACATAATAGGTCAGTGGGAGCCTGTCTGCTGCTTGTATAGGCGTGGGGCAAACAGAGGGGAATCCCAGCGGAATATTGAAACGATAGTTGTGTCCATGTGAGTGAAGCAGACAGAATATTAAATCACCAAAGACGTGACACTGGGCCGCTGGTGTTTTGATGTTATTCCCTTTATATATTGAGTTAAAAAACAACAACTCAGTGTTATTATTATTTTAACATTCCTAACAAAAAACAAAAAAAAAGCACTGATACGTCAAGTTTGAGATTTGCTTTATTCGATTCTGCACTTTTCTATATCCAGTTGTCTTGTGCACAAGTACTGGTGTGAAGTGCTACTGTAAAACCCCAGCATATCCCCCCAGAGCACACATCAAAGTGGGCTCAACATGAGGCCTTTATCTGAACAATTGCTCCATTCTACCCTGCACCCCAACCCCGGCCACCCCCACAGCCCCCTATTCCCTGATTTCCACTTGATTAAGCCCTAAGCTGAGCAGAGTTGAATCTGGAGGGAAAATGGTTCACTAATTCTGACTCTCTCCAGTCTGACACAAAAGAGGAAAGACTGTTCTCTCCGCTCTCATTTGAGTCGTGGTTCAATAAGTTGACAGGAGTCCTCCTCTCTGACGTGTTGGAGCCCATATTGTTGGACAAATATAGGCAGGACCAAATCGACCGTATTGGAAATGAGAGGCGGGAGGAAAGAAAACAAACTATTGTTATATACTCAATCAATTAATGGTAATTCCTTCTTGTCAAATCAGTTGTGTGTATGTTTCTATCTGGAATCTGCTCTGACTGTGGAGTCAAATCTCCCTCTGCGACAATGAAGACCTCAGTATGCCCAGATGTTTTGCTGCTGGATTTAATTCCACACTTCTATAGCACCTTGATTCAGATTATTTCCCGACTGCCATGAAGGAATATTCTCATCATCCATTCATCTATTTTTTTCCCCCTCAGTTAATCATTTGGTTTAAAAATCTTAAAATAAATATATGAAGATATTTTCCGTAACAAGAATGTAAAGTTTTCTTTTTTGAAATAGTTGAAGATTAAGTTTAAAGTAGGTTTTTTCAACATGCAAGGAATTTGCTTTTTTTTGGTGCATAACAAATATATACATGAGTAGGAACGATGAAGCAAATTAATCAAGCCCGTCAAACTACACACTCATGGGTATCAATACTAAACATGCTAGATTTGGTTTAAGTCAAGATCATTATTATTTGAGAATCAATGAAAATGTTAAAAAGGCCCTATCTTGGAAAGTTATAGAAGTGGATTGCTGAGAACATAAGCTCCTTGGAGTAGGTAAAAACATCTAAAAAATACCTTAAATATGAAAATATGTGCAATATGTTACAGATTGTGCAGAAGATGTGCACGTGGTCGCTGGTGTGAACATTATTTTCATGTTCATAGGGAAATAAAGTGATAATGACTAAATCAGTATGTAAACACAATGTGTTTTGCACCAAAATCAGAAAGTAATTGACTATGTTAATGTTTATCATCAACCCTACATTCTCATGCTTGTGTAACCATCAATAAAATGCAAAACAGCTATTTGAAAAGATCCGTTTGTTCCGAGGTGGACACTCAGGTAGAGGTGTAAAGACCGATAATGTGATTTATGAAGCCTCTTTAGAAACCGTCCTGTGCTTGTTCGAGCTCAAACGTCCTCCAGATCGAACGAGTGCAGTTGAAAGTGTTGTAATCTACAGCGTCCTTTAGGTTTTTACACTGTTTGTAAATCATTATCTGAATTGGTGAGAGTAAGCAGAGGCAGCCTGCAGACTGCACTGTACACATTCTCTGTCTGGTGTCGGGGTTGCCTGGCAATGGGAGAGGTGCCGCTGGATGAAGGCTGCTCCGGTCGCTCTTCTCTTCTCCCTCTCTCCATCCCTTTCTGTCTCCAACACCCCCCTCTACCACCACACAGCTAGTTCTCCTCTCTGCATACTAATGAATGAAGCTAAGGCTGATTACAAACCAGGCCTGTCAAAGTGATTATTAATATTCCTCTCTGTGGCCTCCATTTACAGGCACGTAAACTTTATGGGAACTTACTCTACTATTGTTGTGTGTAGCATTTGCTGTTTTCCCTAATGCAGTGTGAAATACAGCAGACAGGCAGTCTCCCAGCCTCCTGTTAATGTCTGCTGGGTGGATTAGTTCTCTTGTGTTCTGCAGGACAGTTAGGTTTTTATATGTCTGTGCGTCGGCCACTAGAGGAGGGCAGTGTGCAGTCTGTGTCGAGACCCAGTCAACCCATTTTTTTCAGAAGAGTGGACGGCCCACTTCTAACTGTATTTTTGTTCAGGAAGTGTCTCTGTGAGCTACAAACGTTTTTTTTTCGCCCCTCGACTCAACGTCTTTCAAAAGGGTCTATCTCCACTGTATCTCTAAACAGGAAGCAATCATGACCCTGACAGCGGATCACAGACACAGCGAGTGTTTCGTTTATATGAAAGCAGAAGGAAACAGGAGACAAATAGAGCAACAGTTGGTGCAATACCACACCAGTGTAATAAACATAGACATGCACTGTTTCTTTAATATATTAAAGCAGCTCAATACATTTATGGGACAACCAGACTAGCTGTTACCTTGCTGTATGAGAAACTGCAAACAAGGAGATTAGGTTTTTGTTTCCGTTTATCTTTTAGCAGGATTATGATAAAATGCACAGATTTGATTGAAACTTGGAAGGGGGCGGTATGAGCCAAGAAGGAACCCATTAACTTTTCGAGAAGATCCGATTAAGGGGGCAGATCCAGGAATTTTTCTCTTTCTTCAACAATGCGATGGTTGTTTTTTGAACATTTGGCCCAATTTCCCAGAAAACAATTCATAAACATTGATTTACAAACAAACAGACATTGCTCACGGACTGACATCTATGTGTCTGCAATTTGCTGCAGCTTGAGGGAATTTTAGGGGACTTTTGGCAGAAGTGAGGGCCAGTCGAGTTTTACTTAAGTTCATTATCTTATCTCCCCTGATAAAAATGAAAAGTCTGACAATGCAACAAGAAGAAAGCAAAGTTAAATTTTTCCTTATTTTAATCCAGCATCATGTCTAATTTCTTGTTCCTAGTTTTGAGCTGCAGGCTTTTCTTCCTCTGGCATTTAAAAAATATATTTAGTTAAAATGAAAACTAATTGAATACGGTATTATTACTGCGCCCTCTGTCCGATTTTTCCACGTATTTCGTTAAGAACACATTTATATTGACCATAATTGTTTCTTTGTGACATTGGGTTAGTTTAACTGTAGCGTAATTACAATTTGATCTGAACCTCAACCAACTGAAGTCGTAAATACATAAGCAAGTAATGGTGGAGTAAATGTTTGACACTGCTCCATCAAGGCCCATTTACTTTTGGTACTGCAAGCATATTTTGCTGATAGTACTGAATCATACTTGTGTAGGATTTTGAATACACTGTTTTTTCTTGGAAAGGAGTATATGTTTAAATCGTTGCATCACTACTTTTACTTTTCTTCCACAACTCAACAAAAAACAGAAACCTACGTATATAGGAAGTTTCAGAAACTCTGCATTTTGCCATCGAGGAGTTCCTCATCCTGATAGGCCCTATCCTCCAGAGACGGGTATAATTAGAGCTATGGAAACAGGAAACACCTCGCCCTCCCTATCGTTCTCTCCCCCTTTCTCTCTCTCTCTCTCTCTCTCATCTCTCTCTCTCTCTCTCCTCTCTCCTCCTCTCTCTCTCTCTCCTCTCCTCTCTCTCTCTCTCTCTATCTCTCTCTCTCTCTCTCTCTCTCTCTCTCTCTCTCTCTCTATACTTAGTTATGCATTTTTTCGTTCAAACTATGACGTGCAGGGACAGTGCGTAGAGTCTGTAATGAGTTCCGCGATGTTTATCACTGTGTCTCAGGTCCATAGGTTTACTGGAAATTAGGCTGTGGTATGTTCTTTGATTTTTTTTTGGGAAAGAAATCAACAAGCTGTTAGTCGGCCTAGCTGCCTGTTAGTAAAGAAGAGTCACTGTTATTTTCACTCTATTGTAAATAGCTTATTTCATATATTCTCCAAAGAAAATGACAATTGCTAAACACTAGGTGCCAAAGAATCCAAAGGGGCTCAGTGCCCAGGGATATGAAAAAAGAAAATTGCAACTCAGTTATAGGAGCTGTTACCACCCAGTGTTTGGTTTTATGATCTGAAAAAGAATTGTACCACTAAATAATTGTATCTACATGAGTTGTCTTCCTGCGGCTAAAAGAACAAATATCAGAGAGGTAAGCAGCAGACATGTTTACTTCTATTCATCCTCTCGCCCCTCGTGAATCATGATGTCAGACAGGCACTAATGCTGTATGTCATTTCGCGCTGTCTGTACCGCAATCCTCCCGAACTCTTCAGCCTGCCTTTGCGTCACAATGCTCCAGCTGTGACCGCCTGTGATTCATTTGTGGTGAATGTTTATACGCCCAGGGTAGTTCAGTGCAAAGTGGGGGACATGGGAGACGGAGGGGCCTCTAATTTTTGCTCCTTCCTCCAAAGATTAAAGACCCGGAGGAGACCAGGTGTACAGTTCAGACCAGAGATTAGCCCTCCCGCTGCACTTGCCTTCTCCTTAGACCACATAAACTGCAGCTCGCTGCTCGTGTGCTACACTCCGCCTCTGTGAAGGTGAGCATATCACACTGTTCTTGTTGTTGTCTTTGAGAGCACGCAAGTTCCTCTTGACTCACTCCAGCAGTGTCTCCCTCTGCTCGGGCACGCTCAGTTTCATGAGAGAGAGAGAAACGTTTTTTTTTACTCCTTTATTGATTCAGAGGAGTGGCTGCCACCTTTTCCCCTTCCTGGTGTGGAATGCACACCTGGAGGTGTTTGCCGAGTGGCTGGAGTAATCCATGTAACAATGCAGGCTGACATCTGGGGCCATCAGTGCTACTAGAGACCGTTTGCACTCCAACAGCCCCTGCATTGTCTCTAGATCAATATGTGAGCGGCGCTTGATGTCTTTATTGCCACATTTATCATTAATCCCTTGTTTTTTAGCTCTGACTGAAGAATAGAAGGCTACCGATGATTAGAGTCATTTTAATTAGCAAGAAACTTTTGAATTTGTGAAATATTTTGACATTCAATCAAAACCTTTGCTCAGGTAAAGTGCATCTGTCTAGACTGAGTTGACATGACAGGTCAGTTGAGTTGCGCTGCTCTTGGTTTCCCCTCACAGTGCTCACACACACACACACACACACACACACACACACAGACACACGCACACACACACACACGCACACACACTCTGGAGGGAGATGGGTGCAGATAAAACGACTGGGTTACGCCCCGCCGAGGAATTGGGATGCCTGGGGGGGGCTGGGATACTTTCTGCCTGGCTAGCCTTAATATTGTGATTCTCCCCCAGTCAACAAAGCAGTGTGTTTGATGGAACATGTCAGGTTCCTGCAGGACTTATAGGGGCCGGTCCTCTTCTCTGGTTAGACAGCTGTCAGCCCCTCAGAGCCCAGAGAGCCAGCGACTCCTCCATGTGTTGTTGGAGACTCTAAAGCAGCACAGCAGAGCGAGGTGAGTGCTGATCTACAAATTTGAACACAGGGTTGGGTCGTTGAGGCAAATTTGCATAGGATATATATTAAGTCAGGCCTCTGTTTGAAGTCAATGTACAGTTTAAGATCTTGTTGAAACAGATTTATGGGCGCATGGGTACCCAGGCATGCCTGTGCAGGAATACCAAAATCCAGCATCGGGGCGTTCAATATGTTTTCATGCCCTATTTCTTCTCCCCTGCAGCACAGATCAAGTTTGATGACTTTAGACTTTATTGGAAGAAAGCCCCATTACTATACAGGGATTAATTATTAAAATCATTATTTCTAAACCCTTTATTGCAAAGTCTTACATGGTATTGACTGAACGATCGCTGTGCATTCTTTGGTCTAATATGTGTTCTTGGTCAGACTTAACGTGTCCTCTCCCTGACTCCTTGATGATCTGAGCTGTGAGAGCCAGCGCGGTAACTCGACCTTGCCTCCTCCAGCCACCTGTGCTCGTGTGCCCAGAGAAAACAGTGGCTTTTGTGTTGGAGTGAGACGTCCACACGGCAGGGGGCTAAGGTGCATTAGGGGGGCTATGACAGGTGGCGTGCTCTTCCTGGGGCCTTCCCCCTGCAGTAAAGAGCATGGACACCGAGGGGGCTGTTGGTCGGAACAGCTGCACCACCCTGCGTATGTAGTCGGGGGCTAAAATGTCATTCCTGACAAAGACATCACAGGAGGAGTGGGACTGTGCTGAACTTTTGATTTAAGATGCGTGGTTCTTCTTGAAACGTGTCGGTGCAGCGTTTGCATATCTCCATACAGAGCCAGTTCTCAGTCTAAGTGCAGCGGCGGTGGGAGAGTCGGGGGGGGGGTACAGTACAGTATGAGGGGGGGTTTGTGTAGCTGTGTGCATTTGTGTTGCGAGGTAATCAGTCAAAATCCCAGAGTCTGTCTGTGAGAGGAGGAACGGTTCGGTCAGACCATTTTGATCTGCTGGGACTCTTTGGGAAGGGGCAGAGGGGGCCGAGGGGGCCGTGGCCCAGGCTGCCTGTGTGAGTCCGGATGGTGATGTGATGTGAACTCTCAGGTCCGTGTGAGGTGGACAGACCGAGGGCGATGACTCACTTCACTCTGTCCTCTTCATGGACTCAGCCTCACCGTCCGTAACATCCAAGACCGAACTGTGAGTATAAAATCTGTAATGCTGATTCATGCTTACCGTCCTTTAGGATTGTCCCCACTGAGAGTTGGTGGAGACTCTTGTTAGTCAACGACGTGTGTGTCTCAAATGGTGAAGTGGAGTGAGGATCTACACTGCAACAGTTATTCAAGTAATTATGTAGTTGATTTAAAGAAAGATGAGCAGCAACTCACGGAACAGCATTTATACAAGCAAAACGTTTGATTGTGTCTCGTTGTCTCATTTGAGATTTGCTTTTATTTGTCTTACATCACAGTAAATGGAGTTTTCTTGGAGTTTTCAGGGTTCGGTCAGATAAAATTGGTCGTATGAATATGTCACTTTGTCAAAAAGAAAATCAATATTCATTTTAATTGATGATCAAGATAATGGCACCTTACAGCCCTAGTTAGTATGGGTTTCCTGAGTTGAAGTAATGTTCCTGCAACATTTTTTCTTCTTTTTTATGTCCAAGGATCTAACAAACATTTTGCTGCTGAAGAGATGTGTTTATATTCAAATGACTGGGCAACGCTGTGATTATAGACAGTGTGTTACTGTTGTAAAGAGGTGAAATTTAAAGTTTTCATAACAACTGCTGCTGGGTGGCCTGTGTGGCACTGTGAGGTTGGTACGAAGTGAGGTTGTACCAAGGTGTCACATTCCTCAGTTTGGTGTGTATGTGTGTGTGTGTGTGTGTGTGTGTGTGTGTGCTTGTGTTTGTGTTTGTTTCAGTTCCTCACAAATGACCACCCATCTATATAACAACAGAGACTGTCCTTCAAAGTACAGTTGATGCACCTTCCAGTTAATGAGGGAGTTCTCTCTCTCCAGTCGCCAAAGTGCTCTCTCATTGTGGGAACTGTTGTGTTTCTCTATAAATAATAAGGTCTTGACTCTATTATGTTATAATATGGTGTTTAAAATTCAACTGAATTGAATCCCTTTTATTTGAGGTCAATGTATTTTGTGAAGCGCTTTGTAACCTTATTTAGATAAGTGCTATACAAGTATTTGTTTATCATTATTATTGGTTCCTCTGATCATTCCTTCGAGATCTGAATTAAGTTTGGTTAAACTTGTGTGTGCGTGTGCGAAATACAAATCTCCAAAAATCGGCATCCTACCTCCCCTCCTAAAACTGCCTCATATTTTTCATCTGCAGTCAGATGTGACGTTGAAAGATGATGAGAGTGCAGCTCTCCCGTCATCTGACTAATTTGTTCCCTTGATAGATTTATCAGATCGTGTGGCACCCCTGGGACCGGCTATCTGTTTTTTGACATCGCATAAATATTGTTTACCAGAAGCCTGCGTAAATGAGGCTATTTTAAACCTTGTGGTTACTCGTGGAAAAACAACAGGAAAGGTTTCATCCTCGCAGTTGTACAAACATATTATTGTAATCTGTGCTGATGTTGTACTGTCCAGAGCTTCACGCTGTCTTGATCTGAATCGAGTCTCACTGTAGATAATGTGCATGAAGCCCCCTGATGGATTTATTTTGGCCCTCAGCAGAGGGAGGTCAGCAATGTGGGATAAATCACCCTGAATTTAAAACTGTTTGGGCCCCAGAACACTGTTTGTTTACTTTGTGTCTCAGTGCAGCAGGTTACGCTCCTGATCTAAATCATCAACTCCACAAACACACTGAAGTCACCTCTAGTGGCCACAGAGGAACAGAATGTTTACATTTCTAAATAAGGCCAAATTAGAGAGAGTCTGTGTTTACTATTTGAAAGATTGTCCATCTTTGTTAACGTCTTTAAGAGAGTGTAAGCTCAAACTGAGTATTGTCTTTTATAAAATAGATTTACAAATAATCCCATCCCTCATTTCCAATATTTAAGATGACATTCTGTATATGGTTTTAACAATGTTCTCTCTATGTATTACTAGAGCATGGTGGTATACAGTATGTGAGATAAGTCTTTAATTTGGTGGATTTACAAAATAGTTAAATACAAAATACAAAGTAAAAGTCCTATTATAAATACCCACAACTGTAAACAGAGCTTTAATGCTGTGGCTACATTGGAAAAACAAGTTTCACACAAGGCAACTTTTTATTAATTAGACAACAAGGTACCATTGTGTTGCTGACCTGCTGAACAAAGTGAAACACTGATACTTTATCCTATATTAAATATAACAAAAGTTATTTGCAGACTGGTACAGTATCATAGCTCTGATGTGCCTTGAGAATTTATCAGATTTGCTGCAGCTATTTGCTTTTTGATGATGCATCAATGAATACATATAATATGTTTTATCACAGTCTTAACAATACTGGATTAGCTGAACGCTCCAATACAATACTGCTTATTGCTTGATAATCTCACACAGATTTGCACATTTTAAGATTTTAGAGAGTAGTTTAATTTAGTTCAAGATCCGGCTGCCCCGGCGGTTAAGGGGTTAAGCCGCCGACCACAATGTTCCCAGTATGAGAGCTTCTCTGCTGCCTGTCATTCCCCCTCATATCCTGTCATCTCTCTACTATCACCTTGGGAATTAAATACATGAAGTGACCCCACGATTCTTGTCTTCTCAAAGTTTAAAAATATAACCAGTCACCATGTGGCCTTGAGGGTCCTGGTTGCAGTCTGACTTCACTGGTCAAATTTACACAGGAAGGACTAAACAGCAGGCATCCTGCTCTCTCACTTTGGCCGCCGCATCTGCATCTTGGACGTGTGCCGACTGGGATCTTTGTTGACTGCTGTGCCCCAACATGACCCGCTCTGATTCTCATGTGCAGGGATCTCGACCCAATTTGATAAGTAAGAATTAAAAGGAAGGAAAAAAGAAGAAGAACAAAAAGTGGGGGATGGAAGAGACATAAAAGAGAACAAAAATCTGCCCTCACCAACAGTGAAACCAGCCTAGTGGAAAAGGGCAGCAGAAATTATAGGGTCAACCCCTGCACAAACATCATGAGCTGCAGGCAGAGGAGGAGGAGGATGAGGAGGAGGAGTGTATATTTGCATTGTGCACATGTGTGGTATGTGTGTGTGTCTGTTTATATAGCAGATTATACAGTAGATATATACATAAGACTAAATCTAGATCCATTGTATATATAAAGACACACACAGTCAGTGATTTACCTTGTCACTTCTCAGTTTACAGTAATGCCTCGGCTTCTTTGTGCTGCCCAGAAATGTGCGACATCAAAGCGTGTATCTCCCCCAGTTCCTTCTGTCAACATATCGCTAACTACAGTGCGTTTGAGTTGCGTGAGCCACTGTGTGTTGTGTGACTGCAGCCGGTGACAGTGTGTCTTCTTGTCCCTGTTGTATCATTGTGATGTGCGGCTCTAATGGCGTCCTGACAAGAGTCCAGTGCCTCTCTCTAAATATAAACCAACCCAATTAACCGCCCTCACTACCTCCTCTGTCTACGGGAGCCGGCTTAACGTGATCTTCACATTCTCACACAAAGCCTGCTTTCTCGCAGGAAACGCTGCGTTCCAGCAGTGAAATCACGCTCAGTCCTCTCCTGGTGTTTTTGTGTCTCAGTGAGTGTTTTCGTGTGATGCCTCACCAGTGATGGAGGAAGTACTCAAACCATTCCCTTAAGTAAAAATAAATGTAAATAGACAAAAATGTACTTGAGTAAAAGTACCACATGAACTTTTCTACTCGAGTAAAATGTTGCAGAGGCTTTTTCCAAATAATTGTCAGGTGTTTCTTCACCAGTGATGCTGCTGCTGCTGGAGGCGGGGTCTAATGTTACCTGCCCGCTCTGATTGGATCTGTGAATAAGTTCCTCTCTCGATATTGATTACTTTTATAAATATACAAAGAACTATGTGAATATGTAAAATGTAGTGTAGTAGAAAGTACACATAATTGATAATAGATGTTGTGAAGTAAAATAATGTGATACAAGTTGAGTAAACAATACATACAAAATGTATATAAGCATATGTAGCTAAGTAAATGTGCTTGTGTCATCATCAAGGAATGTTAACTGATGGCACAACTGAGTTTATTCTCAGACGTCCTCAAATGAAAATTACAGTTTGAATGTGTTTTGAAGCTGTGCTGTCTGTCTTCTGAAACAGGAGGATGTCCCACATATGTCAGTGGCTTGTAAGTGCCAGTGACAGGTTTGGATATTCCCCTGACAATATTTAAGGGGGGACGCCATTGTGGCGAGCGACCTGAGCCGCCAGTCCTGTGCTGATGTCTTTCTTTCTTTTTCCTTTTGAAAAGCAGCAGAATAAGCTGAAACCCTAGTCCATTTGTATTGTCGGGACAAAGAGGGACCATTGTGGCAGGAGGGGGTGGAGGGGAGCTGCCGGTGGAGGTAGGGGTGCAAGGGGTCAGGGGGGCAGAGAGGATTTAGTCAGAGTCCGACCCCTGCTGGGTGGAGTGTTGGGGGCTGAGGCGGTGGGGGTGTGCAGGTCAGGTAGTGTGTGTGTGTGTTTTTTTTTCTGAATGATGAGCCTGAAGTTGCACCAGTTTGCATTTATCCAGCTGGAAGAGGCTTCAGTAGCAGAGCAGCAACAGGGCGGGGGAGGTTATGCCAGAGAGAGGGACTGAGGGAGAGAGGGAGGGAGAGAGGGAGGGAGGATGAGTGACGGGGAAGTCAGCGCACTGCCTCTCTCACGCTCCGACAGGAGTTTAGTCTGCTCCAGCTGCCAACACCACAGCACACTGAGAGAGAAAGAGAGAAAGAGAGAGAGAGGGGGGACCTGTTGATATGCACAGCGATGACTTACTGCTGCACCTACTGCGTGGATCATACACTGGATTATAGCGCTTGGAGTTGATGACACTTACTTATTTATTGAAGTTTTGGATTTCTTCTCTCTGGGCTCCTAAATGCTGTCACTGGGCAAAATGCACTCCAGAGCCAAGTCCCGGAGTTGTGACAACTACCTGAGCATAAAGGTACAAGTTTGAATTATATGCTTTGAATTTCTCCCCGTTCTATCTGTAAGGGGGTTTCTTTGAAAGTCTTTTGTTTGTCTCAGGTTGTGTTGTGTTTTCCCTCTTAAGCCAATTTTCCTTTTTCCTCTGTACTGGCTGTAAACCTGGCTTCTCGGGAACCTTCAGTGTCTGTGTAATGTGTCTTATGTGCCCATTCAGAGGATGGGTGTTAGTAATGCCTCAGTGTCTAGACAGCTGATGTTTTTGACTTCTGCAGCCAAAACATTGCAGTGCATTAAGTGAGGGACAAGGAAGGACAATGTGTACACTGATTAAGGGTTATTGTATTGGTCAATACACACGCACACACGCACGCACACACACACACACACACACACACACACACACACACACACACACACACACACACACATCCGTTTATTCTCATTTAGTTCTGACAATTTCATGGCTTTATTTTCTCGAGGGAATATACTGATACTTAAAGACAAATGTGCAGTCAAGCTGAATACTTAACAGTGAAGTTTAAGACCAGATCTCATTGATAATGTGTGTTTTCATTTGGCCATCATCATCATCAATAGCAAGCTGGTATCTGGGCAAAACGAGTGAAAACACGATTGACACAATTTCTTATTGCTTGGGTCAGTGAAGTGCACGAGTTTGTATCCGCTCTGATAAATCAGGTTTCTTTATCATCCCCCCCTCTTGTTTTGGAATGCATCCTTTCTATATTTACCCCTGCGGAGGTATCAACAGACTTTGTTAGTCTCCTTTGTCTCTGCTGTCGCAGCTCATCACTGCTCTGATTGGTTGAGGGCATCCATTCACTCCTTTCACCCTCTTGTTTGGATTTCTTTAAGGCAGAGACACCATCAAATGTGTGATTGCTGTGTGTATGCAGTGCATCTATCTGTTGTCTGTATGTGTGTGTGTGTGTGTGTGTGTGTGTGTGTGTGTGTGTGTGTGTGTGTGTGTGTGTGTGTGTGTGTGTGTGTGTGTGTGTCAGGGCTGCTCAGGAACAATATCCTGTCATCGTTGTTTACATCCTGAGGTACAAAATGATTAATTGTCTGCTGATGACATAAATTAAATCTTTACAATAACTTTAAGCTGCACCAAATTTCACACACTCATATGTCAGTCCTCTTAATTTCCATGATTACCTTTTCATCAAGATCCATAGTGAGTCATTCCCTGGGAAATCTGTGAAAATCAAAACAATGCCCCATATCTCAATGAAGAAAGTGAAAAATGGTTCATCAAGGATTCATCAGCACATACATTTAATGGGTTCTTGCCTGACCCATACCACAATCATTCCAATGTCTGTGGAAGTATGTCCAGTTGTGTTTGTGCATAATCATGCTAACTAACAAACAAGCAAACAAACAAAAAACACTGATACTGTTGCCTGATGATTAGCAGAAGTATTTCTCTTCATTGATGCATTATAGTCAGGTCAAAGGATGCAAGGGTAAATGATAGGAAATAAAAAATAGGAACCTTTGTCTGTACATGAGTGGGTGGGATACTGTATCACCCCATGACTTCCATTATTGTCAGGGTTATAGTTTAACATCTGAGATAACATTTACTAAAGTAACTTTTAACATCGTCATTCTATTATTCTGCTGCTGTCGAGTGGAAGAAAAACTGTTGTGATGTGTCTGTGATCTTGTGTGTGTGTGTGTTTGTGCGTCGGTGTGTGTTCAGTTCCAATTCATTTTGATGGAATGCGTCTTAAGAAATGCACGTGTCTGATCCGAGACTCTTGTGTAGAAGCTGAAGTCAGACAAAGGATCTGCAAACTCCACTGATTACTTCTAATAAATTGAATTAAACACAGGAATGTTTTGATTGCACAGGAATCTTTGTCTGGCATTGTTAGGTGACCTTACTTGGTTATCCCCCTCTCTCTATAAATAATATACACCGTTACGGTTAAATCTATCTGGAGTTATTTGTACAGTGTGCAGATCTTGTGTCTGCCTCTGCCTCTCCTCCTCCTCCTCTCATAAGATAGGATTTCTACTGGTGCAGATCAAAAGCTGAATCAGACTGCGGGTACTTTACTGAGGTCTCTCTAGCTTCCTTTGTTGGCGTCCTGGCACCTGGCAGCGGGGCAGGTCTCAGCAACCTGTGGCCTTTGTCATCCCGCTGCCTTTCAGGCTGTTTGCAGGTTGGTTAGTGGGCGGCCTGTGTCGAGGCTCCAGGGCTCTCCTGTTACACTCCCCTGGTGGCTTCATGCTCCACTGGAGGCCTGGTAGGCAGCGCCTTTTGTGTCCCTGACCCGCTAAATGTGTCAGTGGCCACCTCGCGCTCACTCTCTTACTGTCTCTCACTCTTTCTTTCTCTGCGATGAACCCCTTCCCCCCATCTCTGTTTTTCCCCCTCCCTCTTCCACAGGCTTTTATGCTGATTCATTTTGGAGAGGGCACCCGAACCCACTCGTTTAGCTCACTGACTCGCCCCGTGCTCCTCTTGAGCAGCTGGTTTACTAAGGGCTCAGACAAAAGTGTCCCACCTGGAGCACCGAGCCATTAATTAGCGCCCTGGCCCTCCATCACGCCGGCAGCGCGCTCACAAAGACCTGGCATCAGGGAGGGTGGGACTTCCCACCCTGCCCCGGTCCTGGCTGGGGTTCTGAGGCCAGACACACACAACAACCATACACACTGCATTCCTCCCGGCTCAGAGCGGATGGGAAGCTCAGCCCTGGCAGCTCAGCTCCTCTGCTGAGACCTGCAGATATGCCTCCCGCTGCCCAGGTGACACTTTATGAAAATGCGTCCTGATGATAAAGAGTTGAGTATGATATCATCTCCTGAGTGATGATGTCATGCAAACTATTGTTGAGATATAGGTACTGTTTTTTTAATCTTCATGTTGTAGCGTTGGATGACGTGGGCTGCAACTCCTGTGCAACAGGTTCAATAGAGTTGATCTTGAGTAATTGTCCTTCTGAACCCTCTCTCTGTCACTGCCACTGTTTTCACTGCCTTGGGAACCTGAAGAGAAACTTGCTAGCCTGTCCTAACTGTGTAAAGAGGGCTTTCCTCCCATTGTTAGCTGTCCTCCAATAAAACACCATGTTATTCTTCTCCTCCCGGCTGCAACAGTGACTAATGCCCAGAGACATTTTTGTCTCTAAAAGCAGGCGGACTGCTAATGGAGGTGGGCGTTTTGTTTCAGGGCATCAACACTGTACGGCACATACCACTTAGAGAGGCGGAGTGCACAATGAGAGCCTTGTAGTGGAGCGGTGGCATGTGTACCAATGCACTGAACTGTACTCGCTCGCCTCTAATTGATGGCGCTGAGCTGCTTAGATCAACAGGACAGATCCTCTAAAGGGTGAAACACGGGATGTCTGCCAGGCTCAGTTTCACCAAAGCACAGGCGATCTCTCCATTTCCAGTCCTTGTTCTTTTTTTCTTTTTTTTTAACACACTTTTATTGTCATGCAAATGCAGCGCACACATTCAACTCAAAAGTTAGCTACACCCTCAACGCCCACGTCCCTCAGCGTGGGGCGCAGTTGTCACAGTGTTGGACTTTTCCTGGCATCGCTATCTATCAGCTTGGTTATCGTGTCACTCAGATGCTCTGACTCCAACACTGTTGTGTTCCATTCGAGGAAGGACAGATAGGGGAGGGATGTTTGGCCTTGGCTCTCACCGCTGAGAGGAAGGTCGGAGTCTGAACTGCGATGAAAGTACAAGAACAGGTCAACCTCTACCACGACCACTGTAACCACTAATGTCCCGACTCATTTAGTCACAAGTTGTAGCTAACAGTATCAAAACATGTCATCTGGACCTCTGTTCCCCACCCCAGTCATGAAGGGGTCAGAGAATGACATGGTTGTTATTAGAGGGTAGCGTTGCACCGTTCTGGCCAGAGTGGAGTTCATCCTGGACTTTCCAGTTGGGCTGTTTGTGTCCACTGACGGTGACGTCACTTCGACCAGGTGTTTCCCCTCTTACTGATGGAAAGACCATCAGGGCTGACATATCATGTTTCCTGTCATGTTTCAATTTCCTCACTGTCGGACTAAGTGGAATCATTCCTTATAAATATAGGGAATATGCAGTTGCATGTTTATCTAGTTGAATTTATCTAAAGTTAGCAGATGCTTGTAATTTGTATAGTTTTGGAAGTGTATCCTGTCAATACTAAGAATAGTGGTGACTTAACTGGATCATTTGACTATTTCACACATTTGAAAACCTTCAAATGCAACAAAGAGAGGAAGAAAAGAGAGGTTGCATAATTTCCAGGCGGCCATAACTTGTAAATTAGTTAGCATTTCTCCAAAATCCAGATTTTTATATAACACCAAATATAAACATGAACATACTCAGATATGCCATATTTTTGTCATCAAGATCCAAACATTATTCATGCTGCATCCTCCCACCACGTTGCGGGATAATCCGTCCAGTAGTTCTTACGTAATCCTGCTAAATGTCAAACAAACAAAACCTCCTTGGCATGGAGATCGTAAAAGCACTAAAATGGTTGGCACACCCTTATCATTCTTTTATTCATTGGTTCCTTTCATGACAAAATGAGGAAGAGAGGAAAAAAACACAGATTTGGTTTGGTAGAGTTTGGTCAGGTGCACCCCAGCTCACTTTGTTTTAAGGTCTAGCCTCACATGTCCAAGTTATCATGTGCTGTGTAATTTTCTTATTCCTTATGTGGCTCTGAGCATTTACTGCTTGACGTGATCAAATATTTAAATCCAAAATTGTCTCTCTTTTTCTTCAGGACGCTGAGTCTTTGGACAACTGTATCCAGAACACCTTGTCGGCCCTGTACCGCCCCTTCACTACCACAGCCGCCACTGTCCTCTGGCAGCTCTTCAGCGTGGTGGAGAGACAGTACCGTGGAGACGGACTCCGCTGCCTTATTGACTTCTTGCTTCCTGCCAAGAGGATTCTGCAGATCATCCAACAAGAAACCTGCGTGAGTAGTTGCTATCTCTGAGACTGCACCTGAGGTTAAAATGGTAGAATCCAAGAACGCTCACAGAGATTTGTTTGAGGCACAACCCAGTCGGAGATTTAGCTGCTACTAACTGACAATGTTCACTGCCTCAAGTAAACTTGTATTTTTCCAACGCCTCAAACAAGGCACAGTACTCACCTTGAAAGAAAAACAACTAGAGTGATAAGACAAGATGTTTGTGAAGGAAGAATGTGAGAACAGTGCTGCAGAGAATGAATATCTCTGCTGTGTGGGAAGAGGGAGCAGAAGACTGAGACAGAGTTGACAATTGTTCTAAAAAACAAGTTGAAAAGTCGCCTTCGCTCTTTGAAAAGGGACACAGAGGGAAACTGTGGTCTGTCATGGACGCTTGTGTCCAGAGTGAAACTCAATATCTGCTTTCAAAAGCTCTGATTGCTGTGGGTTTGGGCTCTATGACCGAAGCCCTGAAACTTTATTCCTCTGTATTCATCTCTGGGGTGATTTCACTGTGACGATAGCCATGGAGCAATAGTATCAGCTAAGTCTAGCCCCTGAGAACAGCCCGCTGTGCATGAGAGTCTTTGTATCGCAGGCAATACGAGAGGCTTCAGAGGAAGATCACATCCTCAGCCTCGGCCTTGACTTTCATAAGCGGTGAAAAAAAGGGAGCCCTTGAGCGGCGTATCTTTGTTTCCCTCCCAGGGTCTTTTTTTTTATGCTGTCACTGTGAAGATTTGTGTTGTTGTTGCTGCGAAACCAGGCCTGATCAGACAGGTTTTCCTCTTTAGTCGAACAAGTGCTGACAGTGATTCATCCAGCGCGTTCCGTGACATCTCACCACTCCATTTAACATGTGTTCTGACACCGTTCTGCAGATGTCTTGAAACCATGCAAGGTGCACCAGATCCGAGCTGTGACCCAGACAGATGATAATAATGTTTTGTGAGAGCGGCTACTGACTGACCTCTCTGTTTTCTCTCAGGTGAGGTTCAGGGGCTTGTTGTTCTATCATGAGGGGTGGCCGCTCTGCATCCACGAGAAGGTCGTCCTGCAGCTCGCCCCTCTGCACAAGGTCCGTCTAAAGCAAGGAGACTTCTACCTGCAGGTCGTTCCTTTGGGCCGCAAGACCGCCAAGCTTGTGATAAAATGTTTGTCAGCCAGTGGGCAGGCCATTGCAGAAATCCCCATCGCAGAGAGCATGTATGGCAGCGTCTTCACAGCTGAGTTCTTGCAGAATGTGACTCGTGACCGAAACCTGCAACCACTACAGAACTGCCTGCTCACCACCGGTACCTCTGTGTACAGGACGCCGTGGAAGAACGTGGTCAACCCTCTGTTCGTCAGCAGCACTACGGACGCCATCATGCAAGCACGATGCAGCAGGGTGGGCTTCCGCGGCCAACTCAGCACCTGCAGCACGAGCGGATCCACGGGGACTCTGGACAGCCACCGCAGCTCCAGAGAGTCCCTGCACTCTCAGGGAGCTGACTCCATCTTCTCTGAGCCCACCTCGCCAAGCAGGAACCACACGGACCCCAACGGAGACAGCATCAGTGCAGCGGACACTGCTACACCCATCATTAAGATCGAAGGTACCAATGAAGAGAGTGGGATGGGACAGCGGGGTGAGGACACTGGGGGGAGAGGGAAAGGGTCCAAGATGCTCTCTCCTAGCACGGACCTCAGTAACCCAAGTCCTCGACGTCGCCTCCCGAGGGATTCTGTAGCTTTTGAAAGCAGGAGACTCTTCAGGAAATCCTACATGGAGGCCTTGCAGAACCCGATGAGCCTGGGGTCCAGCTCTGAGTCGATCCTGGAGGAAAGCCCTGAGCACAGCCCTGGGCCCAGGGAGAGATCAGGGACAGCAGGCAGCAGCCCCGACACCCGCATCTCCTCCAGAGAACACTTAGCGCGAAGGCTGGGTGGCCGAGGCTGGCTCAGTGGCGATGACTCCAGGCCCAGCACACCTTTGCTTTACTTACAGCGGGGGTTACGGAGCGCAGAGAGAAGAGCGGATCGTCGATCAAAGTCACTGGAGAGGACTAACAAGGCAGCACAGGTGAAAGGCCACCGGGAACGATCCTCCTCCGGGGGCTCAGTCAACATATCACCCAAGAAGCTGATGAACGGCTACACTCTTCGTTTTGGGAAGCTGGACGTGGAGGCAGCTGTTCCTGGTGCTGAGAGGAGAAGCAGCAAAGAGGAGTCAGGTGTGTAACGCTGCACCGATGTTCAACCTTTAGTTATCACAACGTACAAAAATCACACTGAGGTTGTGTTAAAGTCTTTTCCTTGAATGTTTGTTCAGTGAAACATGCTCAGGCACATTAACTCGACAACCCTATTACACAATATAAACATTAAGTATTACAACATTAATACTACCTGGGGTACCTAAACATTCTATTAAAGGTGTATCACATAAAAAATGCAATGATTTTAATTAAATCAACAGCAAGCAAAAACAACATTAACAGTTTATTCATTTCATTCTATTGGGGATGATCATCATCGATAAAACCAATGGCTGCTGAACACAGGACAGACTCTTCTGTGCTTTTTGGATCATCTCTGTCCGAGAGCGCTCATTGAAACAGAAACATTGTCTTATTTATGACAGATTTATATCATTAACATTTATTTTTTTCAAATTCCTATGTCACTGACCTAGAATTCACTCTACTCTCAAATCTAAATGTGGTCCATAAAGACAATTTCTCATCAGAAAGATATTTTTAAACAAAATGATTTAGTTTTAGTTTCACAGAAGCCTGACATGTTTGGCTTTCTCCAGCGGTGGTTGAATCATCCATCCACAGCTCATCATTTAACACTTATCAAATAATACAGCCTGAGGGTGTGAAAACGAAGCTTCACTCTTATTAGCCAGATACCAGTGGTTTGTCATCAGGCTGTGAATATGCGCCCTGCAGCAGGAAGTGGTAACAACAGTGCATCGGGGGGACCGGACCTGGAGTTTCAGCCCAGACAGCTCATGTCTCTGCAGCATTAACGCTGTCAGTGGTGACAGGCTGCTTTTCAAAGCCCACACTCTGTGTGTTTTGGCAGGTTCGGGAGACAGGTATCGCCCTGCTCTGGAAACAGAGTTTTATTCACCACCCTGTGTTTTCATTACCACTGTCAGTCTGTTTTGTTTTTTTGTGGTTTCATACTGGGCAGCTCAGGAAATCAGTAGTGTGAGAATACCACAGGGGGAATCGCGCTGTTTTTACAAAACACGGCTTCTTCCGTGAATTGAAATGTGACGTAAAAGCGGATCCTAGCTGGTTCTATCCAGGTTTTGTTTTTTTTAAATGCACCATATATTTGCTTATTGTAAGAAAACACCACCATTCAGCAGTACAGTAGTTTAATCACATCACGGTTGCTAGGATGACCTCACAGGGGATTGTATTTCAGCAGGTTTCCCACCACGACATTTCAAAGGCAACAAAGAATCCTGTAAAACCTATAAACTATCCACGGGGACCCCCCCCCCATCCCACAATGAGAGGACCCTACACTGTTATTGAGGCTGGGGGCTGCACTGATCCCCGATGTGTTGCATCATTTACAAAAGTTTCCTTTGTGAACCAATCAGCCACCGGGGATCGACAGTAAAAGAAAAAGCCTTACAAGCTGTGCTTATGTCCTTGGAGAATCCTTTCACTCCAGAAACACGAGACTCAGACTCACTCCAAAACTCTGCAAGGGTCAAATTACTTGAGTCAAAGCAGCAGCCAGTGCAAGTTGACGGCTTTAAAATGCGTCCAGCAGAGTGCACAGAAAACCGACTTTCACACAGGACCGTACTCCAGAGGCTTTGCTCTACTTTTGTCACTTCCTCTGAAAACAAAGCAATTTAGGAAACATGCAGCAAACACAGGCCCGGCCACACAGTCGCACAGGAAATGCACTGACTGTTGAAAGACAATAGAGTCTGAGCTGGGTGGGTTTACTGTCACAGAGCAGAGCAGAGCAGAGCGGGGCAAGAGGCCTCAAACGGTTTCAAAAGGCAAAACACGACAGGTGTCCATCACTCACTGAAACATACAGGGCCTTGCTATTGCCCCACAAGTTCAGACACTAAACAAGTAAACGCATTTAAACCCTATTCATTTAAATGACCAGATCGTTGTTTGTCTCTGTGTGTTGGTCCTGCAATAAGCTGGCGATCTGTCAGGGTTGTACCTCACCTCTCACCCAATATCAGGTGGGCCGGGCTCCAGCCCCCCCCCGCGGCCCGCAAAGGATACACGGTATAGATAATTAATGGAGGTTTTAAATTTCCTCAAATATTCAGTTATCATGAAGGGTGACAAAGAAAAGCAGCAAAGCTTAACATCGCAAACATTAAAACCTGTGATTTTCAAATTTTTTATATAGCTATGGCTATGTTTATTAGTTTTATTAAGTCTTTATTGATATAACAGTTAAGCATGAATGGGGAAGAGGCAGCTGGGAAGAGACGCAGCAAAGGGCCGGGTCGGAACTAAACCTGTGGCCGCTGCTGTCGGAGGACTAAACCCTCCATACATATTGATCAAGCAATCATTTCAGTCATTTTTCAAGATAAAAATGCTCTAACATTGGGGCCTAGTAGCTCACCTGGTTTAGGCTCCTCAATTATGGCATTTTTAACTTGAAGAATCACCAAATTTGTTGCCAGTCACTGTTTTAATCAGCGATTTGTTGCAGCTCTATTCTAAACTGTGCAATTCATTTAACCCCAGTTGGCCAAGGCCCAGTGAAGTAAGCCCTATGGAGGAAACACAGATACTATACTCTGCATGAAGATTTGCACGCTGTGTTCCTGCCTCAGGAATCGGATCAAGTGACTGGTACCACTTGGGAATGTCAGGGGCAGCCTTCCAGTAAACAGAGCCTTGAGGTATGATGGGCAGAGGAGGAGGAGGTGAAGATATGAGGGTCTAATAACACCACAGTTTGCTGTGACTCAGGCTGACTCAACACCTGGTCTCCATGGTGAGTCAGTGCAGACTCACTACTACAGCACACCTATGCTACCTCTCGTAAACACTTGTTTCATGAGGGCATTACGCTGAGGTGAGAAAGCACTGAGGTGAAAGGAAACGTCTAATTTCTATTGATTGGTGTGTATTTTTGGACAATGTGCGCTCAGTAGATGTATAATTACAATAACTTGAGCTCGCTGTTTGTAATCATCTCCACAGGAGAGGGTGATGACGGCATCGGCAGCGAGAGCAGGCGGCACAGTGGAGAAGAGTCGCACAGTCCTAAAGCTGCCAATGGGACGGCCCTGAGTCCGGCTATAGCCAACAGCTCGTCATGTGACGGTCACTCAGCTCGGCCCAGGCTGGGGTCAGAGGTCAACCAGGAGCTGCTCGCATCGGGCGCCGTGATCCTGCCAGGTAGGGGACGAGTGACGCTTTCACTTCCACTTGTCAGCTTGTTTCACACGGGAACTATTAAAAACATACAGGAACTGTCATGAGATACTGACAAAATCTTATAATACTCCTTAAAGAGAAATAGAAATTCTGCGTAAAGCCAACATGGATTAAGAAAAGTTCCCTTTTTCCTATTGTTTTTCAATATAATTTGGTTCATTTCAAGATTAACATAACTGAACATTGCCTCCTTTGCATTGCTAATAATCTTTTAACCACTTTTATGAATCAACAATTCCTTTTAAATTAGTCTAAACCACATGCTAAACAGTTGATGTTTATTTCTTGTGTAGTTTGTTAACAGAAAGGCAAACTTTCAGGTGCTTTTTTTTTGTTGCCTTAAGCTCCCATAAATGTCGTATCCCAATGGGACGGTAAAATTGGCCTGACACTGTAGAGATGAAGCGAGCGATAGTGGACATCTGCAGCGCGTGTTAAGTGTTGACCCCCTGCCGGCCTTCTCTCTTTCCAGGAAACAGAGATCGTGGTGGGAGGGCGGTGCTGCAGGTGTGCACGAGAGCTCAGGTGTGGGCAGGTGAGAGTTGCACGGTCAGTGACCTCACCTGTTTACTGGGCTACTACCACTCCACACTGCGGTAAGTCGCACATACTTAGCTTTTACTCTGTCCGCCTCAGGAATAACTTCAGTAGCGTTCACACCTGTCGTTTTCCCCTGAGGTGAACAAAACCTCCGTCCCATCCAAAATACCTCTTCTCTTTTTCCTCTAACACTTCTATGCACAATTAAAGAAGTGGTAAACCCTCTTATAAAAGAAGTATTTAACAAAATAATAAATTGTACATATCATGTAGATGTAAAATGATGTAAAGACATTTTAACCATTTATTAGTGCACGGTATTTGTCAGCATTTATCTTATGAAGTTTTGTTTTATCTTATTATTACTGTCTTTTACCTTGACATCAGTCATTATCTAATTATATAGCAGCCTCAATTATTGGTACTTCACACTTATTGACAAATACATTAATTAACAGATGGAACTAGGCAATGCATGTTATGACGCATGTATTCAATGCACGTATATTGCTTATAAATGTCGCTTTAAATATAAATCAGTATTTTAATAATAGGCATTGAAAGAAAGAATTAAGAATCATCAATTGTCTGTTTCACAGGGTTTTCTAATAGGAATAATAAATGAGCCAACGCTGGGGGAAATGTATTTATTACAGCATCAGCTAGTCAAAGTGAAGTAGTAAAGAGAAGATGTCCAAGTATATAATAGAACATCAATAAACAATGAAATAAGAAAAAACTGAAAATATGAAAATGTGCTTAATATACAATATTCTGGGTAGAGGTGACTGAGATCACTTTACAGTTTTTCCAAAGCAATAAAACCAAAACCAAACTGGCGGACTTTCACAAGAGTCTCACACACTGCGTTAATCCTCCTCCTCATTAATTAGCGTGCACTAACACCTTAGCCGTCCAGATCTAGTATTGCATGCAGTCCGTTTGTTTTTGCCAAAGACGGAGCTCTAACTTAAATACTTTGGTTTCAGGAAAGAGAGGCAGGATCAAGGTCTGACTGTTGTAATAGACAGCAGGAGGCAGCAGCCGGTCCCAGCTCTGTTGTCATCTCTGTCTGAACTGCAGGTGAGTCCACAGTGGAAAATATGTAATTACCCTCCAACACGCCCTAAGAGGTTTCAGGCTCCGCTCAATCTTTGTCGTCTCCTCAGCTGTAATGCTAGGTCTCTCTCTCTCTCTCTCTCTCTCCCCCTCTCTCTCTCTCTTTCCACACACATTTTCTACTATTCCATCTCTGACACAGTTTTAAAAAAAGTGTTTAAGGAAAAGCCCGAGTTAAATGTGTAGTGACTGCACTTTAAGACATTTTTGTGGAAAAGGCTGCCCTCAGGGCTCCTGTGGAGAAGCCTGTGCTTACTTGTCTGTTTTTAACCACACACTGGGAGCGGGGTTGGCTTCAGCCGACTCGCTTAGAGACATGTCATCATGTGTATGATGATGAGTTGCTCACTGATGTAAGACTGGTAGTTCTGCAAACCACAACACATGCATTAGACATCTATTTAAATGCCTGTTTCTCAGTATTTAGCTGTGCACCTCAGGAAATACACGTCTTGTAGTATTTATTTTTCTTCATTTTAGGAAACTGTTAAAATGGCATGTGCATGTTTTTCAGGCTTTAGTACCAAATGCACTTTACTCGGTTCTCCTCCTGGTGGAAAAGGAGGCAGCAACTAAACCTGAACGAGACATCAACCTGCAGGTAAAGACACACTTTTGTTATAAGATGGATAAGAAGTATTTCAAACACTCAGTAGAGCGCATACCTCCACCAAGGTCTAACAGTCTCCTAAATAATCTACATTCACTGGATCTGGATTTGTATTTGGATCTTTACACACTCGTCTATTTGTTATTGGATTCAGATTGAATGAATCCTCTCTGATTCTCATTGCATTTGGCCATCAGGGCAGATATTAAGGAGAGCGGGAACTGGACTCATCCTAGTCAAAGTTACTGGATCTTGGAGGACAGACAGGAGAAACACGGACTGACTGTGTGTCTTTGATGTGTGTTTTGTGTGTGTTTTGTTGTTCTTGGCACAGACTGAGACGCTGTCGTCTCTGAAGGCCCTGCTGAAACACATCGACCAAACCCAGCTCACACGAGACTTGGAGGGCACCTTCCATTACGACCACAACCACTGGATCCACTTCAGACAGGTGGGTGTGACGGAGAGGGGCTGGCCTGTCACCAACATCAGACACATACTGGATTTGAAAGCTTACTTAAGAGCTTCGTGAGGGTGGGGTTGGTTTTTGAAAATAGTTTTGATGTAAGTTGCTCGGTTCCATAGGAGAAAAAAGGAAATTATACTAATTGCTAGTTTTCTAAGGTTATGAATGGGAACAAGGAATCCCTGTGGGCAAGTAGGAACATGATCAGTTAGAGATATGGAAATGTGACTATTTCTGACTCAACCTATTTCATTTCGGGGGGGAACAGTGGTCAACTTTTCATCATTTTGATGTAGAGAATTTGCAGTTCTAACACTTCTAATTTGATTTCTACGTCTGTCTCTTACAGAAAATTGAGCCGTTTGCCAGCAGTTGTAGCGCAGCCATCACGTCCCTGCAGGAGTCGATCTGCACCCTGAGCAGCAGCGGCCACATGAAGACCTCAAAGGTCAGCCCCAGCCCCTGTGGCCTGTCTGGACCTTCTGATTTATGTGCCTCTACTGACACACAATGGCTCCCAGCAGGAGGAAACATTTCAGGATTTTGTTGTGTGGTTAACCTTCATGATCTTTCAGTTCAGTCGTGATCTTGTCGGGACCTTAAAAGGATGCTGTTTTCAAAACATGTAAAGAGCATATACTTTCCTCTGTGTAAATGTAATAAATCGTATATCATTAATCTCCCTGCTAACATGTTTGATTCAGGAGGTGTCTGAGGTGATGGAACAGCAGAGGCGTCTCATGAAGTGTGTCCTGGATGACACGCGTCTGAACAGGCTGCGTCTCGAGGGAGGAACGGTCCTCGCCCGCATCAGGAAAGACGAGGCCTGTGAGAATGAAATCTACAGGTAGTGGAGCGAGAGTGGAAGGACTCTTTTTCTTTTTCTGATGAGCTCACTATGTACTCCTGTATATTGAAATCTCTTTAAAGTAGGGGTTAGTGAATGAGGGGGTGATTTCGGACACAGCCCAAGACTTTTAAACGGGTAATACCTATTGTGACCTTTGACCCTTTTGTTGTTCATTCAGAGATGCTGTAGACACGTTGAATGCACTGTACAACCAAGTAGATGAAGAGGTCCATAAGCTTGTGATCCTGTCCAACAAGTCTCAGAAGGAGTTAGAAAGCCTGCTGGAGGTGCGCAAGTTTGAGGAGCAAACGCAACAGGTGACCTCAAACTTTACTTCACAGTCTCTGTTCTCAGTGAAAAATGTGTCAATAAATACCATTAACATTTCCTCTCTCCTCTCAGATCAAGCTCTGGTTCAGTGTGGAGGGAGAGAAGCAACTCGTACCTCTAGAGTCACTGACTCTGTCTGTGGCCAAAATCAAAGAGATGAGAGAGAGCTTGGAGCAATTTGTGTCCGAGTCTTTGGTGAGTAGGTCAATGCAGATGCAGATTAACCTCGTTGGTGGAGGTAATTATTAGACCTATGTTGTTTTTATGCCGGTGTATAATCGTGTGTGTTCTCTTGGTACTGACAGCACCAACAGAGACATGGCCTGAAGCTTGTGAAGGAGTCTCCAGAGTCTCTTCCAGGCTCAGCTCTCCTCGACTTCAAGCAGCATCTGGGCTCCATCCTGAGCAGAGTGGAGCAGAGGAAGACGCAGCTCGACATCCTGACCAACCTGCACGAGTTCTATGACTCAGTAAGTATTATTTTCATGTCAATGTTTAAATTGTTTTCCTATTAAAGCCGCCACACTCAACGATCACTGAACTCAGACACATTATAGCTCTCTACCTTATTCTAAATCTCATCTTAAAATTTATTTGAAAGCTGTTGAAATGTTTCATTTATTTATACAGTTTTTATTAGTTTTATCTTAGTTTTAACGTTTTACTAGTATATCTCTTATGTGGTAAATTTCCTCTTATTCTAATACCTTGCCTGTTTTTTTTATTTATTTAATTTGTTGTCTTCTCTGTTAGCCCTTTCTAGCATTTTAAAGAAGAGTGCTATTTAAAAGTGTATTGTTATTATGATGATGATTATTATTTGCATTTTAGAATTCAGGATATTCTCTAATGCAAAGTACTTTAGTATCACAAAAGAAACATTTTACTTTAGACCTAAAAGCTGGACATCTTTTAACTGGCTTTACTATTGTGCTATATTAATATACCTGTCACTATTTCATATCTGTAGGCAAACCAGTGGATGAACCACTGTCAGGAGTATTTCCATCACCTCAGCCTGGACACTGCAGGTGCCACTATTTCTCCGTCTGTGGTGGAGATCCTGCAGGATTACTGCACCGAGGCCTCAAAGTTCTCCATGGACAACTTCAGCAATCTCAACGACATGGTGCTCTCCCTGGAGAGTCCCCAGCAGCTGCAGCAGTGGAACACAGTGTGGCACCAGTGTCAGCAAACCAAACAGCAGCTGGAGGAGACTTTGGCCCGAGCCAAGGCGGCAGCGAGGACCTCCACGGCTGTAGACACGGAGGCTCCTTCAAAGACTGAAGACCTCCCGATCAGCACCAACGAGCAACGTGAAGCTAACGGTTGTGTGATTTTACCTGGAGCGATTACGCTGTTGACTTTTGAGGATAACAAGCCTCATTCTGCCGGGCCTTTCTCCAGAAGCCCGTCCAGCTCCATCTCCTCCTCCTCGCACTTCACGTTCTCGCCCGACAGCGACAGCAAACTGAGGCAGAGCCCGTCCATGTTCGACGACACGGACAGCGACTGCACCATCGACTCGACCATCTCCTGCCACTCGGAGCCCGTCTACACAGGGGCCGCCCGCCTGCGCAAGCAGCCGATGAAGAAGATCATGAAGAAGACCTTGAGCTACGAGCTGACGCCAAGGGACGGCAGTCACTCTGATGTTAGCCACATTCACGGCTACACAGGCGTGTACATCAAGGGTTTGGAGGTAGCAAATAATGTGTCGGCAGAGAAGAAGCTGCAGAGACCGGATGTGACGAGCCCTGCGTTAGGACGGAGCCGCAGCATGTCCACGCCCTCCAGGGTTCATACCAGACACAGTGATGGAGACGGCAAGAAACATAGCAGGTGAGGAAGAGAACCAGAGATTCTTGAAGACAGACTCCGCTACAGCCGCTTTTTTCTTCCCTTTGTTCTTCAAACGTACATATTAAATAGTTTTGTTTAAAAAAATTAAAAAGGATTTCCCTTGTGGTTTTAAAATCGCTTAAAAGTGACTCTACACCTTCCTTCCTCATTTCATGACAGGGATTCATGAATATGTTACTATAGCCCCGCCCCTGCCCCATCTCCCCACCCAAACAGCTTGTGACGTCACAAACCTAAGAAACCATCCTGAATATATTATTTCTTAATTCATTATCGTTTTAAAAAGTCTTAAATGGAACTTTTTGAGAACCTGCAAAAACCCTGAATATGAATAGCATCACTCAATATCATCAGGAAACCTTCTTACTCCTGCACCCCCCTGTGTCTTTGTGTTCACCAGTAAAGTGCAGCACATCATGGATGAGATGATCTCCACAGAGCGGGAGTACGTGCGCTCGCTCAGCTACATCATCGAGCACTACTTCCCCGAGATGGAGCGGCTGGACCTGCCGCAGGACCTGCGGGGGAAGCGCAGCATCATCTTTGGCAACGTGGAGAAACTGTGGGACTTCCACAGTCGGTACTTCCTGAAGGAGCTGGAGTCGTGTGCTCACTCGCCGCTGTCCATCAGTAGCTGTTTCCTCAGACACGTGAGTCCATGCCTTCTCAGTCATTGAGCCCTGAGGCTACACGCTGACAGCTTGAAAACAGCTCTCAGGTCACCGTCACTGTAATGATGTGTGTATTTGCTGTTAGTGATGTTTCTTAAAACAAGTTAATGTGATGTTTCCAGTTTAGGGACATGGTTTCACTGTACCACACCGTCCCATTAGCGTTTGTAAACACATGTATTTAGGTCACTTGTCATCATCATCATCATGTGTATAACTGGTAGGAGAAGTCCCACTATTACATTTACTGCTGCGTCAGAGCTGAATCATTCACAGTGTTTGTTAAAGCTTATTAAGATGTCAGCATGCTTGTTACTGTGGTCAGTGTTGTAACTTGTTAATCTTGTGTGCAGGAGGATCAGTTTGGAATGTATGCGCTGTACAGCAAGAATAAGCCCCAGTCCGATGATCTGCTCAGCAGCCACGGCAACGAATTCTTTAAGGTGCGTCTGGAAACCTGGGCTCTGGTTACATTCCTCACATCATCGCTGTGTTTGAATCGACGTGTTGTTCAGGTTCAGCTCCAGAAAGGGTTCATATCATAACATAAAGAAGCATCGCTCTCTCAAGGCAAAAAACTAGCAAATCCATTATATTTTTATTATTCAGCACTTATCGGATCACGAACAAGTGACCAGTACTGCCACGGCTGATAATTTAACCTTTTATATAATTATGTTTGCCTGAACTCCAGCTTAATTTCTCATTCCAAAGACATGCAGCTCATGTTTGAAGATTCTAAGTTGCCTGTGAGTATGAATAGCTGTCAATATACGTCAGCCCTGCGATTCGCTGTTAACTTTTTGAGCGGGGAGCTGTCCACACAGACACAAGGGAAAAATGCAAACTCCACACAGAAAGGCCTGAATCTGGGTTTGAATTGACCTGCGTCTCACCACATTTTCAATATTTGCAGATACATTTTTTTTAAAAGCAATAACAGCACAGCAGTAATCCTCACTGTGTGTCCCTCCAGAATAAGCAGCTGGAGCTGGAGGACAAGATGGACCTGGCGTCCTACCTGCTGAAGCCCATTCAGAGGATGAGTAAATACGCCCTGCTGCTGAAAGACCTGATAAAGGAGTGCAGCCAGACCCAGGAGCAGGAGCTGAGTGACCTCCGCACCGCAGAGGAGCTGGTCAAGTTTCAGCTTCGCCACGGCAACGACCTACTGGCCATGGACGCCATTCGGGGCTGTGATGTAAGTGGCAATATGTGAACAGCGAGCTGCTATTATGAATGTTCAGCACCACTTAAAGAGGACAGAGGTCATTAAATCTATTTTGGAGCTGGAGGTCATCTTGTTATGTATACAGTAGTGTGAGGTCAGAGCCCTGTCAGGAGATGTATTGTTCTCTGTCACGCATGTGAACGCTCACGTTTCCTCTCTAGGTGAACCTAAAAGAACAGGGTCACCTCCGCTGCCAGGACGAGTTCGTAGTCTGGTGCGGACGCAGGAAATACCTTCGCCATGTCTTCTTGTTTGAAGATCTCATCCTTTTCAGCAAGACCAAAAAGATCGAGGGAGGATATGACATCTACATATACAAACAGTCCTTCAAAGTAAGAATTTGTTCTTTGAGGAGGATTTTTTTATCTTTTTTGCCAGTTTAGTTTGTACAGTGACAGATCATTTAGTGCAGATATAAATCAAACCTTTTTTTTCTGTTTAGACTGCAGAGATCGGTATGACTGAAAACGTTGGTGACAGCGGCCTGCGTTTTGAGATCTGGTTCCGTCGGAGGAAGTCACAGGACACGTTTATACTTCAGGCCAGCTCCGCAGAGGTCAAGGCTGTGTGGACGGCCATTATCGGCAAGATCCTGTGGCGGCAGGCGCTCCGAAACAGAGGTGGGTTCCTCTGTCAGATTACACCCATTTACACAAGATTATTGCATATGATTTCTCTTTCTACTTTTATTGACATTTTGTCTATAAAGATGTATTTTTTACTTTAGAGGTGCGTATGCAGGAGATGGTTTCCATGGGGATCGGAAGCAAACCTTTCATGGACATCAAACCTAGTGACGCAGCGATCAGTGACAGATTCATCGACTATATAATGAAGGGGTCAGGTGAGTTTTCTTCTTAGTGTTCTTCTAACAGGAGTACGCAAAAATGTGTGATTTCCATGACATTTTGTGAAGGGGTGGGGCGTGACCAAAGAAAGAACCCTTTGAATTTTGGTGTGGATCCAGATCAGGGGTCGGATCCAGGATAATTTGGTTATTATTTATGGATCTTGTTGGGCCTTAATCGAAGTTTGCATTCTACTGAGTGTCTTTCTAGTTTATATTTAAATCTCTTCCAACTTTCTTTCTCTAATCCATCCTCTCGTTCAAGTTTGTGTTTCTCTGAGAGAATGCAGGTCATAGTGATTAATTTACCTCATAATCAGACACACACATTTTTCCTTTGCTGAAACCTCAAAAACGTGGCGCAGCCTTGAAGGTGCTTTCACGCCGTAGTTTTTAATAATCTTAAAAGATATAATATCCTCAAGCCTTTCATGGTTTACCAGAGCTCCTGTAAACAGAGATTCACACCTCAATTATCACCATTTAAAACCACAGGAATTGTTCAGCCATTCCTGTCGCTGTTCCTCACTCACGCGACCTCACTGTGTTTCTCTCTCCGCTCACAGAGTCCAGGACGAGAGCTTCCATCGCCGTGCCCTCGTTTGAACACTGCGCGTCCATCAAGAGACCCCACTCCACCATCTCCAACAGCAGCACCTCCTCCTCCAGCAGCCAGTCGTCCTCCTCGCTGCTGGGCTCGCTCAACCTCCACCTGTGCACCTCACCCTCTCACCCACACTCACACCCATACCCGATGACCAGTGTTCCCTCCTTTGCCCAGTGGCCCTACGACTGCATAGAGGAAGACGAGCTGGAGCAGGACACTGGGAGTCAGCCCTCCATGAGTGAGTGTTCTGCTTTATTATTAAAAAGTCTCATTATTGTATGTGTGTTTAATTTGATTATTAAAAAGTGGTTATCATTCGATAAATAGATATTCTGGGAGAAATGCAATTTTCACCATAAATACTGTAGATTAACCACTTCTTATTTTCTGTGTACATAATCTTCAGCTCAATCGTGCTTACTAGTTATCATCTCTTCTTTATTATTGAGAATCATTTATTATTTAAGCCACTATAATCAGTGTCATATCACACCAGAAAACAACTTTCAGATGTGTTGGGAAATCAAAACAATGTGAATAAAGACAGTTTATATACTTTTTTAAGATTTATATAGGTCAATAAAATAAAAACCCTTTAATGTCTTCAAGAGAACAGCTCTCTTCAATGTATGTACGTACAATGTTGTTTTTATTACACATTAAATAAAAAGAAGACAAAAGACTAAGACTCAAGACCAACATAGCTAAAGATTTAGTTTTAAGTTTAAATGGGGATCATTTACACTGGGACTTTTTTATGTTACCACTAGAGGTCGCCGAAGTCTCAATCCCATACAAAAGAGCTGCAAGAAAACATGAGAACTACAACAGACAAATTGACTGTTTCCTTAATGCCGTTCTGTGTTTTTGCTTGATCCAGAGTGTTTGTCTGCTTCTCTGTGTTGTGCCACAGTCACTGAGAGCTCAGAGACGTCGTCCCGGTGCACGTCCAGTGAAAGTGAAACCGGTCTCGGTAGCCTCGGCGTTCCCGGGCAGCCCGACGTCGTCATTGACTCCTACAGCCACAACAATAACAACAACGAGCCCCCCTCTTTCCTCTGCTCCTCCACACCTCCCTCCATCATCACGTCACCCTCGATATTCCAGAAGGACGAGGACCTCCAGCCGCAGGGCACCAAGTTCATCACAGCAGTGGGTGTTTGATTCTCTCTCTCTCTCTTTCATTATCTTCTTATGATCCGATGCTGATAAACTGCTGATGTTTCATTGTTTAATATTCTATATATGAGTCCTACCTGGTCATATGTATTGTAATGTGATTAATTGTCAACTAAATGCTTATTTTAACTGATAGTCAAGACTCACTGTATATATTGTAGACACAAGTATAATAAAATAAACTAGAACTCAAACCTGCACCAAGGCCCAGCAGTACCTTTAAACTCAGTCAAGTCGATGTAAACTGTACACACTCAGAAATCAGTCCCATTAATTTCTTTATCTAGATCCACGGAAGAAACCCTGCAGTGTTAAAGAAAGTGATAAACAATTCTTGAATTCGCACCTCTGATCCGGATCGTCACAAAACATTTGATGGATTATTTAATTGTATATCGTCCTTCCACCAAGTTTCGTGGTCATCCCTCCTTATTGTGTAATCCTACAAACTAACAGAAAATTAAACTATTTGTACATAAACTCCTTGCTAGATGTTATGAAGGGGAAAAAAACACATTTTAAAGCCTGACTATAACCAAGCCTTTACTGTGATGACTGATCTTAAATATGAAGACATGTGAAGTGGTTTTCTCGTGGAGTAAAACACCTCAAAGGTGTTACACAAGTCTCTCACAAACTTAACAATCTTGTCAGCAGAACTGGTCACACTCTGGTGTAGGGGAACTCATCATGTTTATGTAGAACTTTAAGGGAAGTTGTTCAGAATAGCTGGCGAGTCGTTGCACTCACAACCTTTCTGCTGTTCTGTTTTTGCCAGAGCAAGACCGCTCATGTAGCAGTAGGCCTCTCTACTGTGGTCTGACTGAGAGTTTTAGCTCAGTAAGTAACTGGTGTCACCAGAGCTGACATATATATGTGTGTTGTTTCCTTCGCCTCATTAACAACCGCGAGGTGCCTCCTCTGAATACTAATCTGTGTGGAATGTGCTGTGTGCTGCATGGCCGTGCGTCCGGACCGGCTTCCAGGGCTCTCGTTTGTTTTTTGGAAACTTCTGGCTCTTCCTCAAGTTTCCCTCTGGAGTTTCCTCCTCCTCCCTCTCCTCTGTGCATCCATGTTGACATGAGGGTGAAATCTGCGTCGCTGGATATCTTGTGTTTAAAGTTTGTTGTAACACGCGCATGTTCTGTCTCGGCCTTTAGTTTTTTTCTTTTGGAATGCATTTGGGTTGAATGTTTCGGAGAAGGTGGATTTTATTTGTTTAAATTGTTCAAATTCTGTATTGTGTCTCAGGATCAAAAATTGTTCCAGACCAATAAAAATGGTTACTCACAATATTCTTAGGGATTAAAATACACCAAAAAATAACATTTGATGAACTGGAAAGTGTAAGAAATTAACGGAGCATGTAATTTGTTGTAGGACCTAACTGGCAATACAATATTCAGTCATTTTAAGCCACCTTTAACTGCTTTAAATGTATGACACACTGTAAACAGTAGAAACATGACTCCTTCATAGAATGTTTTCATTAACATTTAGATTTTTATTATTAAGATCTTTCTGAGTAAAGCAACTTTCCTGAATTTCCAGTGTTACTTCCAAAGAAACATATTATAATCTCCAGTTAAGCTATTTTTCGAATCTTTTCAATTATAAATTACATACTAATCTAAACCTAAGAATTTCAGTTACAGCAATGTTATTTATTAATAAAAACCTAAAAAATTACATCAAACATGCCAGTAATTGAACATCTCATTTTTTACCATTACATACTGCTTCATACTTATCTAAAAAAAAATGATATTTGTGGCCCTTCTATGGCCCGTCTTGTGTGAAGCCATTTTACAACATGAACGTGTTTAAAATGGCCGTTTCTTTGACTCACATAAATATTGCATGGGGACTCAAATAGTGGTGTTGTGTGCTGTGTGTTGTGTTGACCTGTTTATTTGCTAAAATCTCCTGTTTTTCTTTCCTTCTCTCTTCACAGCTGTGACGCCCTCACACAGATCACTACTTGATGCCACAGCAGCTCGTATATACACAGAGTCCAGCTCCGCAGCACTGAGACTTTAATGGATGAAGCTCAGTTATTACAAAAGACATTTCATGATGATACTGTAAATTGGAAATCAACACATCATGCACATTGTCATGATGGTACATCAGTGGTCTGTACATTTGTGTCTAATGAGTTATAGATAAGAATCAGTGTTAATATTGTAGATGAGTTTTTTATTATGTATTATACAAAAGAAAAAAAAAGTAGCAGGCAGATCCACACAGACAATGTTTTATTGTTATGTTTCTTTTGTCACCAGATCTGTGTTAAGACGAGTTTGTACAGATGATTAAAATGTGTAAAACATATCTTTGTATACTTATCTTTGTCACACCAAATATGAAATTGAGTATTTCCACCTGTGGCTATTTATTTTAAACCTCCGAAAAACATATAAGACACAAATACTTCTGAGCTCTGTAAAAACCTCTGTGAGAAACTGAAAACAAGAAGCAGATATTTCCAAACTGATAAGAAAACATGAGTGTGAAACCACACACGCACACACAGCCCTGCAGAGAGGCCAGACAGAGCTGCACTATGAGAACCACTACTACCGTTTTACAGAGGCGCTGAGGTTGAGGAGGTTGAAGAGAGACTTTTCTTTCACATGAGAGACGCTGACATTAGCCCACCACAAGCCGTGTGTCCTCAGTCCAAGTCAAACATCCGACACAGCCCACAGCCCAGCCTTTTCAGCAGCGGTTTCAGCTCCACATATACAATTGAGACAACTAAAAGCCACACATGATGAAGAAAACAGAATTAACCAGCTTCATCATGGAGATTTGGCACGTTTCTCTCTAATGAAGAAGAAGCAGAGAATCGCAGAGAGGAAAACCTCGAGCCCCATCACACAAAGTTCCAGCACTTCTATCTGTGAGAGAGATAAAGAGCATCAGCACATTCAATTCACTTCAGCAACTACAACTTAACATTCACTGTAATACAAATCCATGATTGAAACGGGGGGGTTTCATTTTCCTCATTTTCACATGTTCTCACCCTCAAATGATGCTCATTCCTCGGATCCCATTGAACCAGGTCAACGCTTATCAGACAGGCTGCAACCACAGCTGCGATGATACCTGCACAGTTAACCCCAAAGGACAGCTGCAAGAAAAGTCAAGACAACCTATCAACCAATCAGCACGGCCACCAGCTCTAAAGTGCTATCAGGCCTTCCACTGAGTCACACTCACAGGCAGTAATCCTGGATATTTGAAGAGCAGGTTGGAAACAGCTCCAGCAAAGATGAACTGAAGAGAGGAGAGGAACGCAGCACATTATTCACACTGGGAGATTTAGGATTC
Source organism: Pseudopleuronectes americanus (assembly GCA_038501795.1). Classification (NCBI taxonomy): domain Eukaryota; kingdom Metazoa; phylum Chordata; class Actinopteri; order Pleuronectiformes; family Pleuronectidae; genus Pseudopleuronectes; species Pseudopleuronectes americanus. Next base: position 12,894,716 of record CM076722.1, read on the forward strand.
GTACACATTAAGAATGAACTTGTAGTTTTATCATCTTTAAATGATGCCTGGTAATGAAGTTCTGGATTGAGCAGAAACCTACGATCACACCAGTCAGGTGGGAAAGTCTGAACATGGTGAAAAGGGACTCCCTCATATCCTGGGTGGCAGCGAAGAAAATCCCCACTCCGACACTGAGGAACCCGCTCACCATCTGCAGAGACTGACAGAGGACACATAAATACATATAAGACTATATATACACACACACACACACACATATATATATATATATCTTTTCTTTCGTAAACAATTCCATTTCAGCTTACAAACTATGAAGCATTGCACTGAATCACAATATTAAACAACACTTTCAAATATGATGTGAAACATTTTTGCTGCAATCAATACTTACAGTGCTGAAGTTTATAATAATCAATAATTATTGAGATATATGCCAATCTTTGTATTTTGTAGTTGCAGTAGCACTTTGATCCCTGTATCTCCTCTTTCCCCCTCTACCTCTCCTCTCTCGCCCCCATTCATCTCTCTACCCACACACACACACACACACATCAACCGGTCGAGGCTGATGGCCGCCCATAGTGAGTCTGGTTCAAGAAGTTTCTTCCAAATAATGAGGAAGTTTTTATTTTCTCTGCAGTTACCAAATCATTTGGTCGGAACTCTCTGGCTTCTCTATAACATTGTAAGATCTCGACTACTAAGTGTTGAGCAAAACACTTAACCACCAACTCTTCCTGTTCAGCAGTGTGGACCATCTCTGTGTGCTCTTGTTGCATTTGAAGCAAAATCTCTTTGTTTCCTTTCTTTAAGGTAAAGTTAAAAACTAAAATCATACCAATTTATGACATGAAAGACATTTCAAAGACATTAATTTGTCACATAAGAAGTAAAAAACATTTAAAATTTGGAACTGTCAAATAAAGTGACAATTATCTATGCTTGGATGCTTAGAATGAGAGATTTAAATTGGGTCATTCACCCAAAAATGTTGAGTGACCAAAATCGTATTTTGGTTGGCAACTTGTAGACCTGAGTAAAGGCTCTAAATGGTCTGCATTTAAAATGTTCTTTTCAGTACACTTCAGTTTTGCCACTCAACCACTCACACACCCATTTATACCGTGCATCTATGTGCACACTCTATTACACATCAATCACACCCAGGTACAGACGTCAGAGGCAATTTGGGGCTTTCGGGTTCAGTATCTTGCTGAAGTACAACTCAGCATGTGTAATGGGGAGACTGGGATTGAACCGGTGACCTTCTGGTTAGTGGACAACCCGCCCTACCTGCACAGTCATCACTTAGGTCAAACAAGACTGGATATGGTTTATTTTTCGTGGGTGATAACATGAGATTGATTTGTATTATATTTTGCTGAGCTCACCCCCAGCACAGCAGGTTGTTTCTGCAGGAGGTTGTGCAGCGGCCCTTTGACTTCTGGCACCAGCTCTACAGCTTTGTACTCTTGCACCAGAGGCCGCTCGACTTGGTTTAGGTTGAACGACTCCTCGTCAGCTCTTTGGATATCCAGGTTTATATCAGCACAGGCCATGGTGCTTCCCTAGCCTGTATGGATAGTTTCCCCTTATGATCTATAATGATAGAACATTTTGAAATCTTTAATTCATCAGTCATTCAGTACTCGTTAAGCCTCAGAATGGAACAATCCCAAAACTTTCTATAATGTAAGATAATACGATATAAAACTGTCATAGTTAAGATGTAATATGTAAACAACAAGATATTAGAAATTCACTCTATAATGCAGGATAATACCAATAAACTACAGCGTACAGCTTTGGAAAATTAAGTAAACAATTCAAAAAGTTTCCTACCAAAAATCGTCAAGGTTTTTTTTCATATTGTTTTTTATATTTATTGTACAGAGAGCTTGGAGATTTTATATTTTAAAGTGTTAAATATTCATATGTCTGTAGTCTGGTGAACAATCATAATTTTTAAATCAATTGTGCATCCCCCATTTTTCATAATGATCAAAAATACAGAGTGAGTTTTGTGTTAATCAGTTAGACTGCATCAAACGAAGGGTTAAGAGTTTGTAATATTTCAACATTTTATTCTGTTTCTTCTACTTGACACAAAATATTAATTTCCTCAAATTCTTAGCAGAAATGAATTTCAGATTTCATATTTAACATCAAATACACACAACTTACAATCCTATATATAAATACATACTGTATATGCAGACTTAACTAAATCAAATTGTGTGTTAAAATTTGTACAACAAAGCATTTAGAAGTGCAACAAAGATGTCTTACCCTGTTTGGCTTGAGCGGAACTTTATTTCACGCTTTGTTCGTGTCTCAAGCAAATGCTTTTTTCTTCACTCATTTCCACTTCCCTGCAAGTACTCAGAAATTTGAGGTCATCTCACACCTTCATTTCCCCACCCTGTCAGAAAGAGTGCGGCAAACAAAGAGAATCGTTGTGTCTGGTCATTTCCTCTTCAAACTTATTTGACAGAGCAGAGAATTTCAGGTCAGAATAGAAAAAAGGTACGTTACTGAAAACTTGAACAGGGACACAAACTGCTTCACCATCCTGTACACTGATCTTGTTCACAGGAGAATGAAGACGACGTTTGTGTGCAACGAATCGATGGTCATCTCTATTCCCATCGGGAAACTAAAGGATGCTGGACCAGCTGACCTGATGCCAGAGAAATTCACCTGTGTGTTCAAGGACTCCTACAAGATCTTTGTCCTCAATGGGAAACCCAAACCTCTCGGAGTAAGTTCACCTCTTTCTTAGACAGATATGTGGAAAACTGCAGACTGACCCTTACATGGTTTGTGTTCACATCCTTGTTCTAAATTTACCCGCAGCACTGTTATACAGTATTTTCTGATTATATATTAATTATCTATTTTTCATTTATAAGGCAGCTCAAGCCATTGCTGGAGTGTTTCTTTTCTGTCTTGGTGTGATTATGAGAGACACAACGCTGATCTACACTTTACCCAGTGTTCTGGTAAATATATATTCAGTATAAAAAAGAGTTTGAAACTTCTATTATGGTTATTTGTTTCTGGAGAATTTGAATGCATAGATATATACAATCACAAACCAACCATTTTATCTTATATTTCTACTGTTATGGTGAGCTATACCGTGCATCTGTGGCTCTCATACTTCCTCTTGTTGCTGTGACACATCTTATTTTATCCTCTTTAGTTATGAGCCAGTATTTGAAAATATCAATCTTATATTTATATATATACATATATATATATATAAACATTATGTTGCTATACTGCAAAATATTATATTGTGAAAAACTGATATTTTACCATTACCTTAGTTTGTGGTCTCTGGTTTGCTGTCCTATGCTGCAGGAAGAGGTCCGCATATGGGTGTGGTGAGTTATTTAATTTAAAATAAAGACATTGTTTTGCAAGTGTTGAACCCACCTTTCTCACTGATTTTGTCTAGAGTTTATTTTAATTGAAAAATGTATATTGTTTTTTTTGATGAATTATCGGAATAATCTTTAGTGCTCTTAAAAAGATTGAATCATAGGGAATGTAGTAATGTGTAAATAATAATATTGATGATTAACGTCTCTTCTTTGCTGATAATAGATTTCTCTTTGTGTTATAGTCTGTGTGGTCGTAGCTGAGCTTCGATCACTGGAATTTGGTGATAGAGCTTAATGGAAAAAATATATAAATAAAACTTAAATAGTAGGATTTGTGCAAAGAATGTGCTTCTAAGTAAATTTCACTCAATTCATTTAAACCGGACTACTAAGTTAAGTTGAGAAAAAACGTTATGCATCTAACTTGCTTAAATTATGATAAAATACACTTTAATTGTTTAAGTTTATACTTGGTTGAATGTTGGTTTTCTTACACAGCTTGATTTGAAATTACTCATCAGGTTTTACAGTGTGATTTAGTCATGGCTTAGTAACACACTGAGCCCACATTGCTTCTATAATGGAAGTCGGTGCGGACGCTAAATGTGCAGTAACATGATGTCTTCTTCCAGGCAAAGCTGTCGTTCTCTCTGAACATCATCAGCTTCTTCTGGTCACTTGCAGCGTTCACTCTCAGCGTGTTTGTCTCACTAGATCCACCTCCTTACCCGGTAAGGGAAACACCACTGTCCTCGACTGAGGGAAATAGGAAATATATGTGTTTTCGCTTCCAATAATCTCTTGAACTTTTCACAGATGATCATTGGAGTCAATGGACTGATGATCAGTCTGCTGGCTGTTGAATGCTTCCTCGCCCTGTTCTTGATCTACTGGTTAAGTAAAGCTGTTTGCAGGCAACACTTCAACACTTTGGTATGTTTTTTTCATTGCTGCTACTTTAGTTTAAGTTGAATAAATATAAAGTAAATTCTAATGGTCTTTCTCTCTCTGCAGCCAATCATACTCTTGAAACATGGAGACTGAAATAAAAGACTTGATGGAGCTCAACACACCAACCAACCATATTTAACCTTTTAACTTCCTGGTTGTAGAAAAAGTGCATATCAGCCAATCAGTGTAGTTCAGTATATCCCTGAGCGCATGCTCATGATAACCTAATGCTTTTGGTTTTTACAATTACATGTTTCATTGTCTTTTTAGAAATCACATCCATGTAAATAAAAGAAACAAAAAGGACGGAGAAAACTTTTAGATCATATCTGAAACCTACGTATTCCCAACGGGCTCTGGTAAATGACTTTAGATTAATTATAGATTCCTGTGGTAGCCTGTGTGTTCTGCCTCAAAAAATGTAAAGACTTAAAAATGTGTCTTACGATTTCAGTGACCCACTGTGGGTCTTCTGTTGAGTATTGACTCACGTTGTGTACTTTATAATGACTTGATTTAAAAAATCTGACTTGTATTCTAGATTTAATTTCATTTGACTTTATATTCGGCTTCAGATTAATGAAATACTCTGGACGGGTTATATCTCATATAAAAAAATCAAAGACTCTCAAGCTGACAGATACTGTACATTTTAATATGTGATTAAATACCTTTTAATTCTTTATCCATGAATTTATCTCCTAGACAGACAGAATATTTTTTGGATTGTGGTAAATTACCTACCAACTACAAATTTAATATTTTACATTCTTAATAAATTTGCCTTGAAATACTGGTGGGAGCATACAACATGTCCACCAGAGACATTGTGGTGATCGAGCTGTAGAGGCCTAAGCTGAGGAATGTCAGACCTCCACCTCCTCACCACCAGGGTTTATAGATTCTGTGGAGTAATTTAAACAGAGTCATGACATTATTTTTTTAAGCAGGGCTTTGGGTAATTGATGTGCACCAAGTCTCTGTATTATGTTACAGTGTGTGTGTGTGTGTCTGTGTGTGTGTCTGTGTGTGTGTGTGTGTGTGTGTGTGTGTGTGTGTGTGTGTGTGTGTGTGTGTGTGTGTGTGTGTGTGTGTGTGTGTGTGTTTTTATCCTCTGCACTTTGTATGAGCGTGTCTGAATTTTAGTCCTTAAAGTTGCTAAAATATTACATGAAAGGTCTCAAATGTGTTTAGGTAAATCTTAATTATCTTAACATTCATCTAATGCTGCTTCTGTTGCACTTGAAATCGTTTTTTTGAGAGAAATGTTTTAGCGACACACATAGTTTGTAATGTCTTCATGTGTTAGCTCTTTCTCAGTGGTATCATGTATTAGGATGCTGTAATAAAACAACAAACAAGACCTGCATGGAACTGATGATTGAAGTACACACTAGGCCCGGCTGTGGGAAATACTACACATACCTACTCTCTCTGCCTGTAGTTTAATTTCTCTACTTGACTACTTCACCTTATCTTCAATTATGATATTCCTCCATATCTATTTGACGTAGGTCTTAAACTTTTTTCATCATGCTATTTGAAACTACTTTGCATTATGCGTTATGCTTAAGTTTGTAATTGGACTTGTTGAAACCATATACCCCCTCTTTTCATCTCATGGGCCCACCACCTGTGGGAAGACCCGTTGGGGTCGGGTGCGCAGCCACATGGGTGGCAGCGAAGGTCAGGGGTCTCGACGGACCAGACCCGGGCGGCAGAAGCTGGCTCTGGGGACGTGGAACGTCACCTCGCTGTGGGGAAAGGAACCGGAGCTTGTGAGGGAGGTGGAGCGCTATCAGTTAGATCTGGTGGGGCTTACCTCCACGCACAGTCTCAGCTCTGGTACCGTACTCCTGGATAAGGGTTGGACTTTATTCTTCTCCGGAGTTGCCAAGGGCGTGAGGCGCCGGGCGGGTGTGGGGATACTCATAAATCCCCGGCTGAGCGCCGCGGTGTTGGAGTTTACCCCGGTAGACGAGAGGGTCGCCTCCCTGCGCCTAAGGGTTGTAGGGGGGAAAACTCTGACTGTTGTTTGTGCGTATGCACCAAACGGCAGCTCAGAGTACTCGGCCTTCTTGGAGACCCTGAATGGAGTCCTGTATGGGGCTCCAGTAGGGGACTCCGTAGTTCTGCTGGGTGACTTCAACGCCCACGTGGGCAACGATGGAGACACCTGGAGAGGCGTGGTGGGGAGGAACGGCCTCCCTGATCTAAACCCGAGCGGTCGGTTGTTATTGGACTTCTGTGCTAGTCATGGATTATCCATAACAAACACCATGTTCGAACATAAGGGTGCTCATAAGTGTACCTGGTACCAGAGTACCCTAGGCCGAAGATCAATGATCGATTTTGTGATCGTGTCATCTGATCTGAGGCCGCATGTTTTGGACACTCGGGTAAAGAGAGGGGCGGAACTGTCAACCGACCACCATCTGGTTGTGAGTTGGATCAGGGAATGGGGGAAATTTCCGGATAGACCTGGTAAGCCCAAACGAGTAGTGCGGGTGAACTGGGAACGTCTGGAGGAGGCCCCCGTCCTAGGTATCTTCAACTCACACCTCCGGCGGAGCTTTTCTGGCATTCCTGTGGAGGTTGGGGGCATTGAGCCGGAGTGGGCGATGTTCAAAGCCTCCATTGCTGAAGCTGCGGTGGCTAGCTGTGGCCTCAGGGTCTTAGGCTCCTCAAGGGGCGGTAACCCTCGGACACCGTGGTGGACACCGGTGGTCAGGGAAGCCGTCCGATTGAAGAAGGAGGCCTTCCGGGATATGATATCCTGGAGGACTCCTGACTCGGTTGCAGGGTACCGACAGGCCCGAAGGGCTGCAGCTGCTGCCGTGTCGGAGGCTAAGCAGCGGGTGTGGGAGAAGTTCGGAGAGGCCATGGAGAAGGACTTTCGGTCGGCACCAAAGTGTTTCTGGAAGACTATCCGGCACCTCAGGAGGGGGAAACGGGGAACCATCCAAGCTGTGTACAGTAAGGATGGGACTCTGTTGACCTCAACTGAGGAGGTCGTCGGACGTTGGAAGGAACACTTTGAGGAACTCCTGAATCCGAATAACACGCCCTCTATGTTGGAGGCAGAGCTCGAGGTTGATGGTGTTTCGTCGTCAATTTCCCTGGTGGAGGTCACTGAGGTAGTCAAACATCTCCGCAGTGGCAAGGCCCCAGGGATTGATGAGATCCAGCCAGAAATGCTAAAGGCTCTGGGTGTTGAGGGGATGTCATGGTTGACACGCCTATTCAACATCGCGTGGGAGTCGGGTACAGTGCCAAAGGAGTGGCAAACCGGGGTGGTGGTTCCCCTGTTCAAAAAGGGGGACCAGAGAGTGTGTGCCAATTATCGGGGTATCACACTTCTCAGCCTCCCTGGTAAAGTCTACTCCAAGGTGCTGGAAAGGAGGGTTCGGCCGATCGTCGAACCTCAGATTGAAGAGGAACAATGCGGTTTTCGCCCCGGACGTGGAACTACGGACCAGCTCTTCACTCTCGCAAGGATCCTGGAGGGGGCCTGGGAGTATGCCCATCCGGTCTACATGTGTTTTGTGGATCTGGAGAAGGCGTATGACCGGGTCCCCCGGGAGAAAATGTGGGAGGTGCTGCGGGAGTATGGGGTAAGGGGGTCTATCCTCAGGGCCATCCAATCCCTGTACTCCCAAAGCGAGAGCTGTGTTCGCGTCCTCGGCAGCCAGTCAGTTTCTTTCTCAGTGGGTGCTGGTCTCCGCCAGGGCTGCGCCTTGTCACCAATCCTGTTTGTGATATACATGGACAGGATATCGAGGCGTAGTCGTGGTGGGGAGGGGTTGCAGTTCGGTGGTCTGAGGATCTCGTCACTGCTTTTTGCAGATGATGTGGTCCTCATTGGATCATCGGCCTGTGACCTTCAGCGCTCACTGGATCGGCTGGCGGCCGAGTGTGAAGCGGCTGGGATGAGGATCAGCACCGCTAAATCTGAGGCCATGACTCTTAGCAGGAAACCGATGGATTGCTTACTCCGGGTAGGAAATGAGTCCTTAGCCCAAGTGAAGGAGTTCAAGTACCTCGGGGTCTTGTTCGCGAGTGAGGGTACTATGGAGCGTGAGATTGGCCGGAGAATCGGAGCAGCGGGGGCGGTATTGCGTTCGCTTTACCGCACCGTTGTAACGAAAAGAGAGCTGAGCCGCAAGGCAAAGCTCTCGATCTACCGGTCGATCTTCGTTCCTATCCTCACCTATGGTCATGAGGGCTGGGTGATGACCGAAAGGACGAGATCGCGGGTACAAGCGGCCGAGATGAGTTTTCTCAGAAGGGTGGCTGGCGTCTCCCTTAGGGATAGGGTGAGAAGCTCAGCCATCCGTGAGGAACTCGGATTAGAGCCGCTGCTCCTTTACCTAGAAAGGAGTCAGCTGAGGTGGTTCGGGCATCTGGTAAGGATGCCCACTGGGCGCCTTCCTTGGGAGGTGTTTCAGGCACGTCCAGTGGGGAGGAGACCTCGGGGAAGACCCAGGACTAGGTGGAGAGATTATATCTCAACACTGGCCTGGGAACGCCTCGGGATCCCCCCGTCAGAGTTGGTCAATGTGGCCCAGGAAAGGGAAGTCTGGGGCCCCCTGCTTGAGCTGCTCCCCCCGCGACCCGACCCCGGATAAGCGGACGAAAATGAGATGAGATGAGAGAAACCATATACAGTCTATGGTTGAAACCTGCAGTAACCCTGTTTCATCGGACCTGGACCATCTGACAGCAGCTCAGTCGTGCAGTGACTTACCACATCCTCTAGATGTAGCTGTTGTCTGCTTTTTTTGCTGTCGTTCATCACTCATGTCTCGGTCTTTCCCTTTCACACAGACAGCAGTACATCCACATCGAGGTTTCTGAACCAAAGCTAAACATCCACTGTTATACGTTCAATGCATTTTGTTATCTTAAACAGTATTTATTCAACAGCAGATACAATTAATACAGCAATATAATTCTTATCAACAACCACTATGCTGCACCAACGTTTTCTTGCAGTGGCCAACTTGTAAGAGACGTGGTTCCTTTTAACAAAATATAATTATTTTTATTACAAAAATAGCATGTCTTAAAAGGCAGTAAAATCCAGTCACACAGGTACGTGGGGAAAGGGGGGTCCTAATCAGGAACTGAGGCTTACTAATGGGGTGATGGGTTGACAAGTGAGGAGTGATCCCAAAAACCAAAGTAAAACTTCATCCCATTCCCATGTGAAGACCAGTCACACACATACATTGTGAAGAAAATCAAACCAGGGGGAGCAAGCACACAAAGCTGGAGACCACCACCCGGGACACCAGCACCACCACCTTCGGCTCTCAGCGACTGAAAGGGATAAGGGATCACAGTCAATAGGGTAACAGGCAAAATAAATTAACCAGTGTACAAATAAACACAACATACCAAAAACCTATAGGGGTTGGAAGCCTTATAAGATAAGCAACATAATAAATAAATAAATAATGATGAATTAGTTTTTATCTGTGGCTCATCATGTTGTTGTTTTTCTACAAACTGACATTTATTGCCAACAAGTTTATGACTGAATCCCACTGAGGGCCCTTTCTGTACATGTGGTTGAAGACTGCTGTGAAGTGTTAATTTCACAATAACACATTTTAAACTGAAAACATTGGGGATACCTTCAAACTCCAATACTACCTGTAAACTTATAACCCCAGTTCTATAACTGAGTGTCTCTATTTTAGATGACAGTGATGAAGGATTCGGAAATCTCAAAGAAAACACATAAATAGACTCTGGCAGAAAAGTGTTTATTTTGCTTTTTATTAAGAACATATACATTGATATATCTGATATGTTAACATATTCAGATTATTAATGACAATATGAACCATAACTCACTTTCAGAACTTAACCTAAAGAATTTTTTTTGCTAAATTGATACTACTTCATTCATCAGTTCAAAGTAAAGGAACAGGGTTGAAGCACCATGAAGAAGAACAATTGAACAGTGATGCTGTTGTTAACTAAGAGAACATGACCCAAGTGACCAGTGGAGCCACCAGGAGCAGGAGGCCAGCCCGTGTGCTGATGGCACTGTTGCAGTAGTTCCCCTGACAGCAGCTCAGCCCTACTCCAGTGACCCCTGGTGTCTGGGCAGTTTGAGAACCTGAGCAAATCTGTTTGGAGGCACAGCCCTTCATGGTCATCTTTTCACCCCCGAGGTCCACTGAGAGAAGAAGAGTGGTGTTAGAGTGTGAGCTTCATGTTTCAACTTCTATAGAATCACCACTGTGGGCCTGTCACCTGTCGATGTCATGCAGTGGTCCTCATTCCCCTCGCAGTTTAGAGTTCCACTGCACGTCTGTCCATCACAGCGGAAGCACTTTTTACCATTGGGGGTTGATTTCATGGGTTCTGTAACATAGAATGCATATTGTTTGTGTTCATTTTAGACAGTAGAAGGCGGCAGAGGCACAAACGAGGCTCACACACACACACACACACACACACACACACACACACACACACACACACACACACACACACACACACACACACACACACACAGAGCCATGTCCAGCTCCACTGTGGCAGATGGGGAATTGTGCCCTGGGCTCCTCTATGGCAGATGGCCAGGTAGAGAAAAGTAATTTACCTCGTACTTGATGATCTTGGAATTTGAGACTTGTTTGTCTAACATCTTTAATAAACATATCTACTCATCTCATATCACATAAAACGTCTAATATCCAACATAAACAAGGTTCTGATTCAGGTTCTGACATCATCAATTAGTTTTGGCAAGTAATTGGCATTGGTTAGCTGGTAAAGTCACTTTTTTCTGTTTCTATTTGGACAACTGAAATATGACCGCAGCAATCTGTGCAAACTTTTATTGCAGTCAAAGGGAGGATTAGTGTTTTTCAAAATTTTGAATAATTCTTGCAGATGAAACTAAATGCCAGGTTTAAACCATGAAAAGCTCTCAAGAAACATCACAGAATACATCTAAGTTACCTGGGGCAGGTTGACTGTTGCAGAGTTCGGAGGTGCAACACTTGCTGGTAATGACCGTCCTGGAGACTCCAAAGTTGAGCGAGCCCTCAACACACTGCTCGGCCATAGCACACATTTTCATGCTGATGTCGCTGACTTTCGAACCACCTGCAACGAATGAGGAACTTCCATTGAAGTGTGCCGATATGTAATAATAAGGACAGTGCACTGCAAGAATACCATACCTGCATATGTGGAGACTCTCATCGCGCCACACTGAAACCCATTGGATGGACATTCCTGTGCTGTGTCTTTGCAGGATCCCGACTGATCAGGTAAACACTCAAAACACTCTAGAGTGGAGGCTGAGGGAATGCTTATCTCAGATTAGTTTGAAGAAAATGTAAATGTTCATATGAACAAGGGGTGGACAAAGAAATGTTAAGTCTCAACATTCATTCTAACAAAGTCACCCTGAATTATTAGCATAGCAGCTCTGAAATTACATTTTTTAAGTCAGACAGACAAGAGACGATAAATTTATCTTCAACGAGAAACAAAAAGAAACAACAGAAACAAGTAAAAGTGACAATTAGTAACATTTCTCTGTGGGGCGTTACCATATTTGATTTTAAACCCGTAACCTTAAATGACCCCTTTCTTTAGCAGCATGTGAAAAGGGAAATTTGTTAACAGAAAATTACTCTCCTTATTTCTTCAAACATTTTTAAATATTTTAGAAAATCTGATCACAGAACAAATAAAAGCTTACCTTTCTGAAGAAGCACAGTCCCAAAGATCAGGAGGAGAAGCATTTTGTGACAGTGATGGACAAATGACATGGATTTGAGTTTTGTCTGTTAGTAGTTCTCTTTAGAGGGAGTGGTCTTCTTCACTCCCACACAACTCCTTTAGTTCCACTTTGATAACCGACTCCTAATGTTTGCATGCTATGAAAATATGTTATGTTCTCTTTTCTGGAAAGTGAAAGCTACTTCCCAAAACTGCTCATCAACTATTAAAATGAGGGTGTGGGTTTAGGTATCATTATGTGACGCTATACACTGTGTTGTAAAATGATTTATCAAAATATGTTTGTGGACTGTGCAGATTTAAGAACCACACAAATAATTGTTTAGCTGAAGTTTATTTTTATTCATGTGTAACTGCCTATAACTCTTATAGTGATGTATTAAAGAAAATACACATTTTACAGAGGGCTGTATATTTATCTCAGAAAACGTGTACACTGCCAATACATCAAAACTGCAGGTACAACATTGCAAATAATGGCTTTTCTGACTCTCTGTGCAGCTCCACCAGGGACAAACTGGTCCAGTCGATCCAGGACAGTGTTAGACGTCCTGTTGGAGAAGATCAGCTGCTTTGCAGTAGATCTGAAGAAGAAGAGCTGTAGGGCCACAGATTTTCACAAAGGAGCCAAACACCGATGCTGAAGAGGTGAAGCAGGAGCCTCATCAAGAGTCAGCATTTACTCCTCCTCCACAAGCTCCTCCTGTGACTCCTGCTGAGCCTGCTGTGGTCCTGGAGGGTGAGGGTCTCTCTCAAGTACCCACATCCCACCAGATACTGTGTGTCCTGGTTGGTCCTGTCATAGACAACATGAAGACATGAATGGAGAAATCAAACACCGCCAAAACATCTACAACCCCATCAAGGTATGTGTGAACACCTATTTTGCTGGAGTTGGACTGTACACATGTAAAGATGTAGTTTAATCTCTGAATAAGAATTCTTTCTTTACCGGAATTGTTTAAAAATACTTGTCATGCGATGTCCCAGCAGTGCTGCTGGCATAGCATCTCCTACATGGGACATGTGAGTACGACCCACTGTAGTTTCCAATCTGCATCAAGATGAAGACACTAAAATAATCTGTCCTTTATGTATACAAAAACACAAAGATTTATTTATTAAGTCATTTGACTTATCATTTGTTGTGTAGACTACAGTTATGACTGAGCTGCTGATACTTAAGGAGGACAATCAGCTCCCGTCATCAGTGTCTGGTAAAGACATGAAGAACCTGATCGAGGAGGAGAGCAATGCATCACTGAGAGTGCAGTTACTTACTGACACTGACACACACACACACACAGACACACACACACAAACACACACACACACGCACGCAGGCACGCACGCACACACACACACACACACACACACACACACACACACACACACACACACACACACACGGAGAGAGAGAGAGAGAGTCCAGTACTACACTTCGCCTCAACTCTGCTCATGTCACACCAATGTGTGGGTGAGAAAGAGGAGCAGTAGAGATGAATCTTGTGTTTTCTTTCTCTGTGAAGGAACTGGCAGGTTAACTTGAATGGATACAAAGACCCTGAGTTCCTCCTCCTGCTCAATCTTCTCAATCTGGCGAGTACACAGTCCTGAGAAGACGTCACACGAGTTTGGCCTGAATTGTTAAATTACTCTTTATTTCTTCTGTAAATTCGTCCAATCTTCTCCTCATGTCCTCTTTCCTTGTTTATGTCTGGGATGTGAGCAACAGTTTGAAGAAGAGGGACATTGAGTTTGAGGGACGACAGTTCGTCAAGTCCCTAAAGACAAGGGGTCTCATTTATAAAAGAGTGCGTAGGATTCATACTAAAAGTGTTCGTACGTCCAAAAACCTGAACGCAATGTTCGCTTAATAAATCACAGTCCTGTCAGTCCACCTGGAAACGTTCGTACGTGGATCTGCCTCCAAATCCGCCCTCGACACACCCACTTTCAACAATAAATGTTCAATGCAAAGCACGGCACGAATATCAAATGATGCTGCTGACCAAAGTGCTTCCCTGTGAGTCTTGACGGTGTCACGGCATCAAGCGATGAGAAGGAGGAAGTGAGGTGAGGTGAAGAGCGATTTTATGGGACAGCAGGGATCCCTCGCTTCCTCATCGTCCTTCCATTCGCATGCACACATCAAACAGAACCCCGGACCACTGTAAATCCCATTTATTTATATAGAGCATCGGATCGATTCCCTCACATCAGTGAATCCTCACCTCCTCTGTGATATGATTTGGAAAGTTTCTTCATTTCTTGCAAGTGATCTCCGGTGCGCTCTGTGCACCTGATGGCACAGTCACGTTCACTGCAGTGAGTTGATGATACAAGCACAGTGTATTAAACACTATTAATGAATCGGCTCCGTAACTCGGCTGTTAAATCGAATCTGAACGTAATTTGCTTTAAGTTGTTTATATATTTTTAAATTAAGAGGCTCGTGTGGAGCAGATATGTCGCGCGAGCAAAACTAGGATGTTGGTTTTAATGTAAATGATGAATTTGATCAATAATCTGCTTCAGTTCACCACCTCACGTCTGCATCTCCACTTTCCCGTCTCCAAAACGACCGTACGCATGGGTCAAAGTTTGCCTAAAAATATGCTGATTTTCCCGTCAAGTATGTTTTTATAAATCGCAACGTTGGCGTGAGACGTGGCGTACACACGTTTCAGCCCCGTTTTGTGCGTACGCCACGGTTATAATTGAGAACCCAGGCCTCCTCAGTTCAGGTGTGTTGAGTCACATTTCACACACATACATCACTGTGTGTGTGTGTTGTTACTTTGCAGTGCTTGTTTTGTGTTTGTGCTGTTGTGAAGTTGTGTTAACACAAACTTCAATGACTGTAACCTACACTCCTGAGCATCATCAGTTTGGCTCAGGAGTTCTCCAGCATCCTGAAGGAGCAGCAGCAGCAGCCCCTCACCTCCAAACGCCTGGGCCCACCAGAGGTGGTGCTGGAGGTGGGGCCTAAGGTACTTCAGGGCCTCTGGCTGCCTCCTGAAGACACCTGCCTGAACATGGCACCTCAGTGTTCTGGCTCTTAGCCTGACCCAAGCAGTTGAGGACAAAGTCTCCAAACTTCTGCCGTCACTGCTCCGTGAAGTAAGCTTCAGCCGCTCCACATGGGACAAACTTACCAGTCGATCCAGGTCTTCATTAGACGGAGCTTCATTCCTCTTGTCCTGATGGAGAAGATCAGATGCTTTGCAGACGATCTGATGAAGTCCATCACAACCATTGCAATAAAGAACATCTGTGAGCTGTTTTAGAATATGGAGAACAGTCAAAAACAATGATCTTATATAGGAGATCAAGGCTGTTTGCCTGAGCAGGTTCAGACTGGTTCTGTAGGGTAGTTTAATACAGGAACCAAAGCACAGGAACAAATGATTTAAATACATTTCCATTGTATTCTTTGGACAGTCAATAAGTAATGGAAAGGTCAAACAGGTATATAGAAAGGTCATACAGGTTTCAGGTCATGGAGTCTTAGAAAGGTATGCAAAAAGTTACTTTTCAACTATAAAATAGGTTTCAATCACCCTACTTAGGATTAGGGTTTTTATCTGTGGCTCATCGTATTGGTGTTTTTACAAACTGACATTTATTGCCAACAAGGTCTTGACTGAATCCCACTGAGGGCCGTTTCTGTACATGTGGTGGGAGACTGCTGTGTAATCTCACAATAACACATTTTCAACTGAAAACATTGGGGATACCTTCAAACTCCAATACTACCTGTAAACTTATAACCCCAGTTCTATAACTGAGTGTCTCTATTTTAGATGACAGTGATGAAGGATTCGGAAATCTCAAAGAAAACACATAAATAGACTCTGGCAGAAAAGTGTTTATTTTGATTTTTTTAAAGAACAGGTACATTGATATCTCTGATATGTTAACATATTCAGGTTAATAATGACAATATGAACCATAACTCACATTCAGAACTTAACCTAATGATATCGTCTTGCTAAATTGATACTTTTTCATTCATCAGTTCAAAGTTAAGGAACGGGGTTGAAGCACCATGAAGAAGAACAATTGAACAGTGATGCTGCTGTAAACTAAGAGAACATGACCCAAGTGACCAGTGGAGCCACCAGGAGCAGGAGGCCAGCCCGTGTGCTGATGGCACTGTTGCAGTAGTTCCCCTGACAGCAGCTCAGCCCTACTCCAATGCCCCCTGGTATCTGTGCAGAACCTGAGCACATCAGTTGGGAGGCACAGCCCTTCATGGTCAACTTTTCACCCCCGAGGTCCACTGAGAGAAGAAGAGTGGTGTTAGAGTGTGAGCTTCATGTTTCAACTTCTATAGAATCACCACTGTGGGCCTGTCACCTGTTGTTGTCATGCAGTGGTCCTCATTCCCCCTCGCAGTTTAGAGTTCCAGTGCACGTCTGTCCATCACAGCGGAAGCACTTTTTACCATTGGGGGTTGATTTCATGGGTTCTGTAACATAGAATGCATATTGTTTGTGTTCATTTTAGACAGTAGAGGGCGGCAGAGGCACAAACGCAGCACACACACACACACACACACACACACACACACACATTTAAATAATTTATTTGAATCCACCAACCATATTCGTACAAAAAGGATTCAAACATTTCTCAGAGGTTGAATACAGCTTAGTGACTCACGGGTACAAGAAACATCTCCTACGCCAAACAGCAAGACTACCTATAGCAGCTGATACAGAGCATAACTTTGCTAGTTGTTTAGGTCGTCTCTTACTAAGTCCTGCCAGTCGGAGTCGACTGACCGAAAGCTTATGGACATGCCCCAGACTTCCAAATATCAATACTACCAGCTTACATGTAAAGCCTAGGTCTCTCATTTTAGCAACAATGGGCTGGTATTTGGTCAACTTGTCAAGGAAGGCTATGTCCATATAGAGGTGATAGACACAGGCTACCTCAAGGACTACTACCTCCCTTTTAACCTTGTCCAAGAAAACAACATCAGGGGTGTTAGGGATGTTACAGAACACATCATCAGAACTGTTAAAACAATCTGGCATTATACGGGAGTGTTTGTACATAGACACATTTGGGGGTAATACTCCCTTAACAGTATTAGATACACACACACACACACACACATACACACACACACACACACACACACACACACACAGAGCCATATCCAGCTCCGCCGAGGCAGTTGGGCAATTGTGTGCCCTGGGCTCCTCTATGGCAGATGGACAGGTAGAGAAAAGTAGTTTACCTCGTGCTGGCTGATCTTGGAATTTGAGACTAGTTTGTCGAACATCTTTTATATCTTTTAACATATCTACTCATCTAATATCACATATAACGTCTAATGTCTGCCATAAACAAGGTTCTGTTTCAGGTTCTGACATCATCAATTAGTATTAAGCATATTTACAATGTCAGTGTTAGCTCAAGACATTAATAGAGAACCCTCATTTTACGTAAAGCTTATACATAAAATGTAAAACATTGGAATTGGTTAGTTGGTAAAGTCACTTTTTTCTGTTTCTATTTGGACAACTGAAATATGACCGCAGCAATCTGTGCAAACTTTTATTGCAGTCAAAGGGAGGATTAGTGTTTTTTAAAATTTTGAATAATTCTTGCAGATGAAACTAAATGCCAGGTTTAAACCATGAAAAGCTCTCAAGAAACATCACAGAATACATCTAAGTTACCTGGGGCAGGTTGACTGTTGCAGAGTTCGGAGGTGCAACACTTGCTGGTAATGACCGTCCTGGAGACTCCAAAGTTGAGCGAGCCCTCAACACACTGCTCGGCCATAGCACACGTTTTCATGCTGATGTCGCTGACTTTCGAACCACCTGCAACGAATGAGGAACTTCCATTGAAGTGTGCCGATATGTAATAATAAGGACAGTGCACTGCAAGAATACCATACCTGCATATGAGGTGACTCTCAGTGCACCACACTGAAACCCATTGGATGGACATTCCTGTGCTGTGTCTTTGCAGGATCCCGACGGATCAGGTGAACACTGAAAACACTTTAAAGTGGAGGCTGAGGGAATGAATGATTTTGAAAAAAATGTAAATGTTCATATCAACAAGGGGTGGACAAAGACATTTTAAGTCTCAACATTCACTCTAAAGTACATTCAGCCTGAATTATAAGCATAGCAGCTCTGAAATTACATTTGTTAAGTCAGACAGACAAGAGACGATAAATTTATCTTCAACGAGGAACAAAAAGAAACAACAGAAACAAGTTAAAGTGACAATTAGTAACATTTCTCTGTGGGGCGTTAACATATTTGATGTTAGATCCGTAACCTTAAATGACCCCTTTCTTTGGCAGCATGTGTGAAGGCAAATTTGTTAACAGAAAATTACTATCCTTCATTCTTCAAACATTTTAAAGATTTTAGAAAATCCGATCACATATCAAATAAAAGCTTACCTTTCGGAAGAAGCACAATCCCAAAGATCAGGAGGAGAAGCATTTTGAGACAGTGATGGATAAATGACTTGGATTTGAGTTTTGTCTGTTAGTAGTTCTCTTTAGAGGGAGTGGTCTTCTTCACTCCCACACAACTCCTTCACTCCCACTTTGATAACCGACTCCTTTTCTGGAAAATGAAAGCTACATCCAAAAACAGCTTATCACCTGCTGGTTAACTATTAAATGAGGGTGTGGGTTTAGGTATCATTAATTACATTACATTACATGTCATTTAGCAGACTCTTTTGTCCAAAGTGACTTACATTTTTAGTACACTCAACTAAACTCAACACTCAACATTTTTATGATGGGCCATTTTCGGGGTTCAGTATCTTGCCAAGGACACTTCAGCAGGCAGATGAGGAAGAGTGGGGTTTGAACCGGCAACCTTCTTTTTGGAGAACGCCCACCGCTGACGCTATACACTGTGTTGTAAAATTATTTATCAAAGTATGTTTTATGGTCTGTGCAGATTAAGAACCACACAAATGATTGTTGAGCTGAAGTTTATTTGTATTCATGTCTAACTGCCTATTACTCTTATAGTGTTGTATTAAAGAAAATACAAATTTACAGGTTCTATATATTTTTCTCAGAAAACGTGTACACTGCCAATACATCAAAACTGCAGGTACAACATTGCAAATAATGGCTTGCAAAGAAAATATTACCACATCCTGCTTAGACATATACTAAACACTGATTTTAGCTTTTTTCTACCCACATGACATGTCCTGGGGCAGGAAGAGACCACTTTCTGACTCTCTGTGCAGCGGGGGAAATCGGCTTCACCCGTTTCACCAGGGACAAACTGATGGAGAAGATCATCTACTTTGCAGAAGATCAGTTGAAGTCCATCACCACCATTGCAACAAAGAACATCTGTGAGCTGTTTTAGCCACAGATTTCCAAAAAGGAGCTCAACACCCTTGCTGAAGAGGTGAAGCAGGAGCCTCATCAAGAGTCAGCATTCATTCCTCCTCCACAAGCTCCTCCTGCGACTCCTCCTGCTGAGCCTGCTCGGGTCCTGGAGGGTGAGGGTATCTCTCAAGTACCATCCCACCAGATACTGTGTGTCCTGAAATAAACAGCATGAAGACATCTATGGAGAAAAAATCTAACGCCACCAAAGGCATCTACAAGCCCATCAAGGTATGTGTGATGACTTTTTCTGCTGAGGGTGGACTGTAAACATTTAAAGATGTAGTTTAAACTCTGAACAATAATCTTTAGAATGACATCCTCATATTTCATTACAGGAATTGTTTTAAACCGACTTGTTACGAGGTTTCCCAGCAGTGCTGCTGGCACAGCCTCTCCTACATGGGACATGTGAGTACGACCCACTGTAGTCTCCACTCTGAATCAAGATGAAGACAATAAAAAAATCTGTACTTTATTTATACAAAGACACAACGATTTATATATAAAGTCGTTTGACTTATCATCTGTTGTGTAGACTGCAGTTATGACTGAGCTGCTGATACTTCAGGAGAACAATCAGCTCCCGTCATCAGTGTCTGGTAAAGACATGAAGAACCTGATCGAGGAGGAGAGCAATGCATTGCTGAGAGTATTGTAAGTTACTGACACACAAACACACACACACACACAAACACACACACACACACACACACACACACACACACACACACACACACACACACACCACACACACACACACACACACACACAGTCCAGTACTACACTTGACCTCAACTCTGCTCATGTCTTACCAGTGTGTGTTTGAGGAAGAGGAGCAGTAGAGATAAACCTTGTGTTTTCTTTCTCGGTGAAGGAACTGGCAGTTTCAGCTGGAGCCCTACGATAACCCTGAGTTCCTCCCACTGCTCAATCTTCTCAATCTGGTGAGTACACAGTCCTGAGAAGACGTCACAAGAGTCATCAGTTTGGCTCAGGAGCTCTCCAGAATCCTGAAGGAGAAGCAGCAGCAGCCACTCACCTCCAAACACCTGGGCCCACCAGAGGTGGTGCTGGTGGTGGGGCCTAAGGTACTTCAGGGCTTCTGGCTGCCTCCTGAAGACACCTGCCATCGCAACGAAGAACATCTGTGAGCTGTTTCAGCCACAAATTTCAACAGAAGAGCCAAACACCTAGAGGCCGGAAACAACAAAGTTAAGTACGTGTATTTAATAAGTGGTTTAATAAGGGGCTTTCAGCAGAAAGGATCAACACACCAAGAGTCCCAAGGATCTCAGAGTGAAGATAGAGAACAGTCAAAAACAATGATCTTATATAGGAGAACAAGGAATCCAGTTTCCGCATAACATTTAGCCAAATTGTTTTTTTAGGGTGCCATTTTATCTTTCCACCGCTCCACCACTGGATGGGTGGTAGGCACAATGTTGTCCCAAATCAATGCCAAAATATTTACTAAATTGTTTTAATACCTTACTAACAAATGGAATCCAAATCATGCATGCGTGACACAATTTCTGAGTGTAGTTGGAAAAACCCTTTGTGAAACAGTGTTGTAAAAATGCAGCCAACATTGATCCTTTGCTAAACATGATCCATCCCATGCGTTAAATGTTATTATCAAAGCCCACCCACACCCCATCAATGTACGTGCAGCGACTCTTTTCCTCCAAAGTGCACGCTCATCTGCTGAGGCGCTAAGTTGGATTTCCTGCTGGTCAACTGTGGGGATGGTTGGGTCGACCTTGAGATACTGGGTCATTATTGAAGGTATTTGCATCACATTTACATATTGCAACCTGTTTCTGGAGGAGGTGTGAGGATTTCAATATTTTACCTATAGTCTCTGTCTGACTGAACTCTTAACAATAAAGATAGAGGCAGTTTGGGCCAGATATAAATGCCTTCTATACAAATGATTAATAAATAACTTTTTCCTTCCTACTGTGTAATCTTGAAATTAGAATGTATGTGGGTCACAGTTCTGTTTCGTTGATTGGTTAAGTTGTTTTGAATGTCTGTACAAACAAAACATTTCAGCAGCAGAACACATAATACCTTTTCTCCAACAACAACTGTTTGGCCCTTATGGCATCAGCCGTGTCAAGGCCTTGGGAGTGTCTCCTGTTCACTTCCTTATTCCAAATGCCAAGAGGAGGGACTAAGCGTGCGCACTTTCAAGGAGGAAGAACCAAGACCTACCGTTATAAAATCTTACAGATGCTGGCTGTTTGATGCGTTCTGATGGGTCTTGTGTGCTGATGGGTCTGGTGTTCTGATGGGTCTTGCGTGCTGATGGGTCTGGTGTTCTGATGGGTCTTGCATGCTGATGGGTCTGGTGTTCTGATGGGTCTTGCGTGCTGATGGGTCTGGTGTTCTGATGGGTCTTGCGTGCTGATGGGTCTGGTGTTCTGATGCGACTCGAGGATTCCCCAGGGCTGCTAGAGTTCTGGGGTAGTGTGTTGGATGTCCATTGCTTTGCTGATCTTTTCATACCCTGTCATTGCTTTCTAAATAAATACTTGATTGAACAAAACCGAGTTCGGCTCATCTTCTCATATTTAGGATAAACCAACACGCCTGACAGAGGATAGCATCAAGCATCACAGACACTAGAGCATGATATACAATTAGGTTGTCTCTGTTTCCAAGTCTTGCAAAATGATGTACTACACCACATGCATATCTACAGTCTGTGTAGATATTGACCCTTTTCCCTTTAGTCAATTTGCATGCTTCAATGAGAGCAGTGAGCTCTGCTGCTTGTGCAGACAGAGAAGCAGGGAGTGGTCATGCAATCAATGTATCATGTGTTAATAACACAGAGAAACCAACTTAATTTGCTCCTGTGTCTGAATCTCTGTGTGGTATGGCAGCTGCTCTGTTGCAGACCGGAAGTCACTGCAGAGGGTGGTTAAAACTGCCCAACGCATCACCAGTTCCACACTCCCCACCATTGCAGCTATTCAGAGCAAGAGATGTCTGCGGAGAACACGCAGCATCGTCAAGGACAGCTCTCACCCCAGCCACAGACTGTTTTCCCTCCTCCCCTCTGGGAGGCGCTACAGGGTCCTCCGTTCCCGGACCAGCAGGTTCAGGAACAGCTTCATCCCTGCGGCTGTCACCCTGCTGAACTCTGCTACACACCCCAAACACACAAACACAACCACCCACCCACACAACCTCCTCCAGCCACTGAACATTTGCACTCTTGTACATTTGCACATCTGAACATTTGCACAGTTGCACTTTTTCACATTTGAACATTTGTACTAAACTTTTTTTCTACTACTGTATTATCCCACCTATAGTCTATTCATATTTTTATATATTTATCTTGCTCTTAGTGTATTCATCATTGCTATATCATACCTTACTCTTAATACTGTTCATATTCCATTTATATTTCCATTCAAATTCAATGTATATTTCTAACTGTGCTTGCTATTTATTTAACATATTCCATCGCTGCACTTTAACTTCCTTCTTTTGCACTTCTGGTTAGATGCTAAACCGCATTTCGTTGTATATGTACTTGTATATGTGCAATGACAATAAAGTTGAATCGAATCTAATCTAATCTAAAATTGCGAGACGCTGATCCATCCACAAACAGTTCAAAGTCTGGATTCTGCATAAGTGTTTCCTGTAAGTCTGGTCTGGAGGAACAAACTTAAGTTATTGTTACTACACAGTTATGTTGTTCACCATCTCCTTCTGTTCGAAGAAGAGTAGCTGCGTTTAGAAAATTACCTTCTTTTTTTTCACGGTGATGTTAGACATTTCCAACAGAATAGCATGTTATCGATGGCATCATAGACTTTTGGGATCAGCAGGGTGAGTGAGGAGTACTATCTAAATCCTTGGAGGCCATGACAGGCTAATGTGAAGCTGCTACAGCTCTATGACAATTAAGGAGGCCTGTATCAACAGGATCATGTTTTGCTGAGAAAAATGCCAAAGGTCTCCTTTTGCCCCCATGATCTGGGAGAAGCACTAATGTCATTTAGCACCATTTCTCGCCAACTGCCTGGGTGAAAAGTCGGTCAGGGTTGGGTAGTCGTAAAGTCAGGGGTCATTTGTAAGTTCAGTTTCAAGACAGTGAACGCTTTCTCTGTGTAATCAGTCCATATAACTTTACTATATGCTTGTAAACCTGTGTGCGATTGCGCTGAGAGGCTCGTCAAGGACAGCATAGTTAGGAATAAATGATCTGTAATAAAAATACATTCACAGGAAGGACATCACTTATTTCTTTGTAACAGGTAAGGAATATTTAAATTACTGTCACTCTATTAGGGGAGAGGGATTTGCCCTCTGCTGTGATCACATGCCCTAAAAATTAAACTTGTAATTTTAACAAAACTTGTACTTTTACAAACTTGTACTTTTACAAACTTATACTTCTAAAAACTGGAGTATTTCAGGTTTGCCTTGTGACCTCCTGCAATTAGATTTTTTAGTAGAGCTACAGAATAATTTTCACGATATTCTTCAGTTGGAGCACAAATCACAAATCATTAAATTATCAAACTGTCGTAAAGCTGCTCTTCCTGGTGTTATCTCTAATGATCTTAAGCTTTCTTTTAGTGCCTGGTAAATGTACGGTGACTCACAATAGCTTTGACAAAGGCGTGTGAATGAATAACTTTCTCTTTTGAAATCAAACTCAAGCCAGTATTTGCTATCTTAATCAATTTAAACACTGAAGAATGCATTTGCTAGATCAACAACAGAGAATAATTTACTATCCTTCAGAACTTGCTAAAGGATGTTTTAAGAACTTGGAACATACGAAGCGCTTTGCAACTTACAAATCTTGGATGAATCGCAAATCATCAGGTTGTGTTTAATCAAAAATATTGTTGACCGAAAAATTTGGAGTACGCACTAGTGAATCCTTGCAAGGAACAATTACACCGGCCCCTGTAATACCATCAATGGCTTTCTGTTTGAGTGGATATCGTCAGATCATGGTGTGACAACATCAGGTTCCAAGTTTTAAATTAAACCCACATCATGATTACCCTGAGCCACTGAAATGTTGTTTGTATAATCTAAATATGCATGTACATATTGGGCTTCTGCATTTGTGTCTGGTACCAGTTAAACAACCTTGAAAGTGAGAACAACAGATGTAAATCCCTTTCTAAACACTTTCAAGAATAGATTATACTGAACCACAGGATCTGATATCTTTTCCCAAATGTCAGCATTGACACGTTTTTGTGTCCACGGTCCCAAGTCTTGCAATTCATCATTCTTCTTTTTGACAGCAAGTCATGCGAGTGTGAACCAGGAATCCTCTGAACATCTGTGAAGGAACTCAGAGGGTGACTCATTTTCTGGTTTGATTAAAATTACAGAAACAGCACATCTAACAACTCATTCGCTCATTTTAGAAAGTGTGACCAACATATCACCGTTGATGACTGAATGTGTTGCTCGTAAAACTACAAGGAATATACCGGTAATCCCTTTCCCTAGCACTGTGAGTGTTGGTATATGAACATATACATCTCATTTAAATTTAACATGTGTTCCTATCAATAGTTTGTCTTTATTTTCTAAGAGATCTTATACTACTCTGATAAGTGTTTGTGTTGGTGTGGTGCATTCACTCTCTTAATGTGTGATGTGTTCCTCACGGCCTCGTTCTCTGTTCAAAGTTGCTGGTTCCTCCCTCTCCTCCATCCCGCCTCGGTTGAATCAGCCTTATAATGTTGCTGTTTCTTCTGCAATTATTTTGTTTTGCGCAATGTTCCTTTTCTCCACTGAGAAAACAAATGTCCCAATCATCACTCCACATGGTGTCTCCTCTCCTTCCTTGAAATCTTCTTCTTTTGCATCCGCTATGTTCCTGTGAACATTGTCAGTGAGGCTTTATGCAGATCACTCTCTCTTTTCTTTTTCTTCTTCGCATGACCTGTATGTGCTTTTATTAAGCTCCTCCTGAGTCCCACTTGATGCCTGTACGTTTTAACAGGCTGGCCACATCAGGTCACTTCAACAATTCGCGATTTGGGATGGATCCTATCCCAGTCCGTATCGCCCGCTTGTCTGGTGCGAAGGAAGAGAGGAGTTGCAGGTCTGGAATGTTATTAGCTGGAAGAGGTTGTTGTGGAGCCTGGGCTCTGGCTTGTGGAACATCTGCTTCTGGTGGAGCTTGGTGTTGTCTTGTCTGCGGGGAAGAGTCGAGGTCAGAAAGCTGCATTATGAGACACTGAGACATTTGTGAGGTGTTAACTGGCCCTACCAGTGTGGGTTTTCTGTCCCTTTGATGCAATCTTTCTAACCACATTCAACATATCTTCCTATCTGCCTGATGGTAAAATTTACTTTTCTGGCCTGACTTATTTTTTCTGTCTCCTCTAGCTTCAGTCTCAGCTGTTTTAGCTGTCTTATACTAAAACACACCTCAGCTGGAAACCAGGGGTGGAGGAAGTACTGAAGTTAAGTACTTAAGTAAAAGTACAAGTACCCAGGAAAATATATACTTAAGTAAAAGTAAAGTACTACATCAACAATCCTACTTAAGTAAAAGTAAAAATTACTAACTTAATTAACTTTAAGTATTAAAACAGTAAAAGTACTCACGCAATGGGTTGTCTCTCAATGTCTAGGCTGTGCCATTTTGATTAAGAATGCAGATACAGCTACTGGTAATACTCATGCCTCTACAGATGTCACTACTAGTAATAATTATAAGCAACAACAATCTTTTATTGGAAAGGTTGGTGTACTTATTGTGCTTACCGTCTGTAATACTGTTCATTCTCTATCTTACAATTCTGCGGATGACAAGTTATCTACCAGGGATTATCTGCAAAGTTAATACCATTAAGCAAAATCTATAAAGACAACATGTTATATCTTTAAATCTTTTATTGAATTGTATATGTGTAAAAAATTGAAACACGGAACATGAAAAACAACTGTAAAACTGGTCAGAACAAGGCAGATCTTAGAATGAGAAATTTAAAATGAAGGACCTTGAAATGAAAATTTGACCATTGGTCAGGCAGCCAAAATATTCTTCTTCTGAATATTTTGAAATGGTTTAGACGGAAGGAGAAATGTTATACTTCTATTTTGAAAAGGTAGTTCCTGGAAAACGAAAAAGATCGCTTAATGGCAGGTGTGCCTCGTTGTTGCATGAAAAAGCATTACTTTTAGTTGTTAAGCACCTGGCCGATAAAGGCACAAGGTTTGTGGTTATTTCGTTACTTGTTGTCATTATTATAAACATAATTCTAAACGTCTTTTTGTAAGGACGTGTGTGTGTGTGCGAGTTTAAACTTCCAATACAGCAACGCAATCCATATTTCCTGGAGCTGTGTTCATAAAATTTAACGAGTAACGACACATATTGTAGAAATGTAGTGGAGTAAAAGTATAGATAATGGCTGCAATATGTAACGGAGTAAAGGTAAAAAGTATGCAGTATTATTTTTACTTAAGTAAAGTACAGATACGTAAAAATTTACTTAAGTACAGTAACAAAGTAAATATACTTCATTACATTACACCACTGCCGGAAACCCACATCTTCATTCCTCATTCACACTTGTATCCGACTTAGTGCTGCGTCACCATAGATCCTACGCGTGAAGTTCCTATTAGGACTATTCAGGTGTAGCCTGGATGCCAGACGAATTTAGCCCCGCCCACAACATTTGAGGTTGGGTAGTTCGGTCTGGAGTCGCTCCGTTGGAGAGAAATTATGCCCGAACATAATTCGGCTTTTCATAAGGTCTTGTGGCTCACCTCATGTGTACTGCTCCAAGAAGTACAGTTAATCAGCATTGTTGTCTGTTCTGGAATTCACAGTGTGTTCGAAGACCTTAAGAAACGATCCAGAGTCAAGTGGGTCACCACAGAAAACCCGAATGTCTCGTTGTGGCAGATGTGCTAAGTTCTGATTTTTCACAAGCAACTCTGCGATGTCAGTCTGCTGCATAATGACATTGAAGATATCATTTGTGGTGTTATTTTGCTGCTGAGGAACCCCATGGGATGTTGCAGCTGATTCTTCTTCTCTGTTTTCTTTAGATCTAGCTTCAACTGCAGTAAATATCCTATCAAGAGGCTTGTCACCCCCCTGAGGGTGTTGTGTGTTCTACAGTGTCCTGCTTCTGGCTGGGCAATTTCCTTCTTTAAATGAGTGTGTGACAGGTTTACAGCATCTACATACTCGTTCATAGCATCACCTTTAACAGGGGAATCACATTCTTCATAGATTTTGATTTTATCAGTAGAAACTGCCAAGCGGTTTTAAGTTCTAGTTCTTTCATCTCCGTTTTTAACTGTACTTCCTTTAAGGCTAAAGCTTGCTTTTCTTTGAATACAGCTGCCTTAGCTTCCAGAGCTGCTCGCTTGGCTTCTTCCCTTAAGCGAGCAGAAGAATCTCTACTACTTCCACTGCCAGACTGTGACCCGATAGATTGGAACAGCATAGACACACTTTCCATATGAGTTACATCCTCAACAATTTCTTGAGACTTTTCTTTTTCCAACTCAGCATCATTAATCCACATTTCAGTCTTTTGAATGAAGTCCTGAACCCTATCTGCCTTAGGATAGAACCACTCTTCTTGGTCCTTATTTGTTTCATCCTGGTGAAGATAGAGCAGAACCGTAATGTTGCATCTTTGAAGTCCACATAAGTTGCTTTAAGAACTTCTAGCCTTGACTTAACGTCCTCCAAGTTGCAGTTATTTTCCATTAATAGATACATTTTGTTTAACTTGGATGTTAACATTCTTAATTTTCCTGTCCTGGCATTGATGTGACGCTGGATCCTTTCCTCCATTGACTTTTCCGTGTGCTTGACTGCCAGCTTGAGGCCGTGTCCCGCAAGTGCGTCAATATCATAATTTTCATCCGCCATGGCGTATTGCTGATATAACGTCTCACCTTGACTTTTTCAGCTGCCTGTTCTTAGAGTCCTACAACCTTCCTGAAATGCGCAAGGTGCTGTCCGTTTTTAATAATCCAATTCCCTGCGTAATTTCTGTGGCAGGTCCTTTCACAATCACACAGGCACTTGTCCGTGCGCCCAGGTAATAGTCCGGTCCCTCCTCGTCACGATGGCTGCGCAGGTTTTGACTTATTGTAGTGGCCGTTCCACTCAGTTACAATACGATGGCTACTTGTTTGTGTCTGAGGAGTTTTTCTTACAGCTGACTCGTGTCCAAACAACAGACCCCGTCCCGTTGTAAACCAATGTTACACGAATCCAGGAGGCGGATTGCACTTGAAGTGATGGATTTTATTTTCCTTCCCACCACTTTTAACGTACATTTCACATAAATGTAACGGTCAAAACTTGTTTGAGTCTACGCCACAGAATCCTCACTCACAACTTTTCTTGCGCATCACTAACCAGCCACCCTGGCTCCACCTTAAGGCCTCATCAAACTGTTGCGAAAAACGCAAACAGTGCGCATAACAAAATATACTTGAAATATAGAAAACACACTATACAAAATATAATTTAACTGTACAAAACTTAAACTGTAAATCTGGATAACATAAGAAATTATAAAACCAACATAAATATTATTTAACTATACACACACAGGCTGCATAGTGGCTCTTAACAACATGTTGACCTCAGGTGACAGATAGTCCGCTCCCAGGCCAGGAAAGATGTTGCTGTCGAGCATGGACAATGTACCTTAAGACAAACCACATATTTATCCACCACCATATGCATGTTCTTCAGATTCTTTGGGCAGAAATCATCTCGCTTGGCCTTATTCTGGAGGAACACTGTTTGAACAACAACAGGTTTTCAGTTTAAGAGCATTGAACCTGGTTGGTGTGTGAAACTGTGTTCGTGTTTCTGCCTAACAAACCTATATGAGGATAGTACTCTGCTCCATCATCATTGCCTGAAGAGCCAGCGCTGTCATGGCTTGCAGACGGAGTGGAAGGCTTCAGCATCTCAGCGGTCTGAAGAAACCTATCCACATAAATAACAGTAAACTTCCTGTGTGGTACCAACATCTGCAAACCAGGACTGGGTAATTGTTCGGGGTTTCAGTGTGATCATCTCTGTGGAGGAGATGTAGTAGGGGAGGGTATCAACTGTTATGTGTTCAGAAAAATGTGTTCTCTGTAAATTGAAAAGCAATTTTCCCATTTGTATGTTGTCATATTGAAAATGCCAAACACAGGGGTGCGAACTTCCACAACAGCAGCAACTGTACCCTACAAAAAATGTCAGAATCTTTATTTGAGATATTCATATTGCACATAATGTACAGAAAAGGCTGTTGTCATGGTTTTTAACATCAATCATCTCTAAGATACAGTTTTCCCAAGACGTTTATTTCATCCTTGTGACAGATGAGGTCATCTATTTTATTTGCAAATGGCCAGGTGACTCTGAGTCAGGAGGAGGACAGCGCTTCCTTGGAAGCCGTAAGCCGTAAGACATGTCCTCTGATATCCTCCTCCAGAGACGCGTTCACAAAATAGAATTATTTTTATTACAAAAATAGCATGTCTCAAAAGGCAGTAAAATGCGAGCACACAGGTACGTGGGGAAAGGGGGGTCCTAATCAGGAGTTGAGGATTACTAATGGGGGGATGGGTTGTCAAGGGAGGAGTGATCCCAAAAACCAAAGTAAATCTTCATCCCAGTCACATGTGAAGACCAGTCACAAACAAACATTGACAATAAAATCAAACCAGGGGGAGCAAGCACACAAAGCGGGAGACCACCACCCGGGACACCAGCACCACCACCTTCGGCTCTCAGCGACTGAAAGGGATAAGGGATCACAGTCAGTAGGGTAACAGGCAAAATAAATTAACCAATGTACAAATAAACACAATATACCAAAAACCTATAGGGGTTGGAAGCCTTATAAGATAAGCAACATAATAAATAAATAAATAAATAGTGATGAAATAGTTTCTGTGGCTCATCGTATTGGTGTTTTTACAAACTGACATTTATTGCCAACAAGGTCTTGACTGAATCCCACTGAGGGCCGTTTCTGTACATGTGGTGGGAGACTGCTGTGTAATCTCACAATAACACATTTTCAACTGAAAACATTGGGGATACCTTCAAACTCCAATACTACCTGTAAACTTATAACCCCAGTTCTATAACTGAGTGTCTCTATTTTAGATGACAGTGATGAAGGATTCGGAAATCTCAAAGAAAACACATAAATAGACTCTGGCAGAAAAGTGTTTATTTTGCTTTTTTTAAAGAACAGGTACATTGATATCTCTGATATGTTAACATATTCAGGTTAATAATGACAATATGAACCATAACTCACATTCAGAACTTAACCTAATGATATCGTCTTGCTAAATTGATACTTTTTCATTCATCAGTTCAAAGTTAAGGAACGGGGTTGAAGCACCATGAAGAAGAACAATTGAACAGTGATGCTGCTGTAAACTAAGAGAACATGACCCAAGTGACCAGTGGAGCCACCAGGAGCAGGAGGCCAGCCCGTGTGCTGATGGCACTGTTGCAGTAGTTCCCCTGACAGCAGCTCAGCCCTACTCCAATGCCCCCTGGTATCTGTGCAGAACCTGAGCACATCAGTTGGGAGGCACAGCCCTTCATGGTCAACTTTTCACCCCCGAGGTCCACTGAGAGAAGAAGAGTGGTGTTAGAGTGTGAGCTTCATGTTTCAACTTCTATAGAATCACCACTGTGGGCCTGTCACCTGTTGTTGTCATGCAGTGGTCCTCATTCCCCTCGCAGTTTAGAGTTCCAGTGCACGTCTGTCCATCACAGCGGAAGCACTTTTTACCATTGGGGGTTGATTTCATGGGTTCTGTAACATAGAATGCATATTGTTTGTGTTCATTTTAGACAGTAGAGGGCGGCAGAGGCACAAACGAGGCACACACACGCACACACACACACACACAGAGCCATGTCCAGCTCCACTGTGGCAGATGGGGAATTGTGCCCTGGGCTCCTCTATGGCAGATGGCCAGGTAGAGAAAAGTAATTTACCTCGTACTGGATGATCTTGGAATTTGAGACTTGTTTGTCTAACATCTTTAATAAACATATCTACTCATCTAATATCACATATAACGTCAAATATCCGCCATAAACAAGGTTCTGATTCAGGTTCTGACATCATCAATTATTATTGGCAAGTAATTGGCATTGGTTAGCTGGTAAAGTCACTTTTTTCTGTTTCTATTTGGACAACTGAAATATGACCGCAGCAATCTGTGCAAACTTTTATTGCAGTCAAAGGGAGGATTAGTGTTTTTTAAAATTTTGAATAATTCTTGCAGATGAAACTAAATGCCAGGTTTAAACCATGAAAAGCTCTCAAGAAACATCACAGAATACATCTAAGTTACCTGGGGCAGGTTGTCTGTTGCAGAGTTCGGAGGTGCAACACTTGCTGGTAATGACCGTCCTGGAGACTCCAAAGTTGAGCGAGCCCTCAACACACTGCTCGGCCATAGCACACGTTTTCATGCTGATGTCGCTGACTTTCGAACCACCTGCAACGAATGAGGAACTTCTTGTGAAGTTACCGATATGTAATAATAAGGACAGTGCACTGCAAGAATACCATACCTGCATATGAGGTGACTCTCAGTGCACCACACTGAAACCCATTGGATGGACATTCCTGTGCTGTGTCTTTGCAGGATCCCGACGGATCAGGTGAACACTGAAAACACTTTAAAGTGGAGGCTGAGGGAATGAATGATTTTGAAAAAAATGTAAATGTTCATATCAACAAGGGGTGGACAAAGACATTTTAAGTCTCAACATTCACTCTAAAGTACATTCAGCCTGAATTATAAGCATAGCAGCTCTGAAATTACATTTGTTAAGTCAGACAGACAAGAGACGATAAAAGTGACCATTAGTAACCTTTCTCTGTGGGGCGTTAACATAATCAATGTTAGACCCATAACATTAAAGGCCCCCTTTCTTTGGCAGCATGTGTAAAGGCAAATTTGTTTACAGAAAATTACTCTCCTTCATTCTTCAAACATTTTTAAAGATTTTAGAAAATCCTATCACATATCAAATAAAAGCTTACCTTTCGGAAGAAGCACAGTCCCAATGATCAGGAGGAGAAGCATTTTGAGACAGTGATGGACAAATTACTTGGATTTGAGTTTTGTCTGTTAGTAGTTCTCTTTAGAGGGAGTGGTCTTCTTCACTCCCACACAACTCCTTCACTCCCACTTTGACAACCAACTCCTTTTGTTTGCATGCTACAAAAACATGTTATGTTCTGTTTTCTGGAAAATGAAAGCTACCTCCCAAAACTGCTCATCACCTGTTGGTTAACTATTAAAATGAGGATGTGGGTGTAAGTTTCATTATCTGCAATATACGCTGTCTTGTAATATGATTTATCAAAGTATGTTTGTCGACTGTGCAGATAAGAACCACACAAATAATAGTTTAGCTGAAGTATATTTTTATTCATGTGTAACTGCCTATTACTCTTATAGTGATGTATAAAAGAAAATACACATTTTACAGAGGGCTTTATATTTATTTCAGAAAACGTATATACTACCAATAAATCAAACTACAGGTACAACATTGCGATTAATGACTTGCAAAAATAATATTACCACATCCTGCTAAGACATATACAAAAAACTGATATGTGCTCTTTCTACCCACATCCTGAGTAAGGAAGAGACCACTTTTTGACACTCCTTGCATCAATAGACTGCAGATTGTATTTCCCGCCAACGTCCACAGAAGGCGGTGTCCTCCTGCGTTCCTCTTCAACACTGACGAGCTTCTAGTCACTCCCTGAAGGGCCCAAACAATGGTCCCTACTTCAGGACCACATTTCCCTTTAAGTGACCTGAACCTGGAAATACGAGGTTCCACCACGAATGCATATAATAGCAGTTCAACCAAGGTGTTAGCAGAGCAGTCGACTGTATTCTGACAGCGATGAGGACTTTTTCACCCCATCCCAGATACGGGCTGCATAGTGGAACCTGTAATAACAGAAAATAAACACAAACAGGTCAGGTAAGGAAAATTTCAATAATAAGACTTAAATGTACTTGTTGTAACACATCTACCTTGTAAACAAATAAATTCAGTAAAACAGTAAAACAACTATGCTTCTGATATACAGACTCTGGAAAACCTTCAGCAAGATCAGGATAACACAAACAGTACCAAGATCTGGCACGTACACACATAGGCATCAAACAGGGCTTGAGCCCCTGCCCTTTTTCTTCCTTGAGAGAATGTGCCCTTTTTCTGGGCACATTATTATACTCCTGTTTGTACACAGCTTCCCTTTCAAACAAATATATTGATTGAATAAACAATCAAAATATCAGGTCCCAAGATTAGAATTTGTCGAGTTCCGATACCCTCTCTACCTTCCCCCCCTCCATATCTCCTGCACAGTGGTGATAACTAAAGCTGTGGACATGTCCTGATTCTTAGATACATCTCGACGTCGACGACTCTGTATTGTTGTGCATTCGAATCGTTGACTGCTGAATCGTAATGGAATCGGGAGGCTAGTGAAGGTGCACTAGTGATCACATAGTCATCACATTCCTGTCAGACAGGCAGCACCTCCCAACTGCCACTTTCCATCTCCTGTTACAGTTGTGGCGGTTTTTCTTAGCTTGCTACCAGTGGAGGTAGATGAATGAAGAGCATATAAAGGGAAAGTATGTTTACCAGTTCTTCTCTGTTAGGATGGTGTGGGACAGCTGACAGCGGGGCATGGTCAGTATTTGGCTGCGAAGTTTAGAAACCATGGTGGAGAAAGAGGGGTGTCCTCTGTAGCCCGGGAGCAGGGAAAAGAGCGGGTATGTCCCCGGCCCTAAACATGGAACCATGATTAATTTACAAGTTACACAATCTACAGGAGGACAACTGGGTTCTTTCTTATGTGACAATAATGTCTTTATAACCTGCTTTAGTCAGATTTTCCTCCCCATCATTCTCCTGCACAGGAAGAAGGAACATGTTGACCTCAGGTGACAGATAGTCTGCTCCCAGGCCAGGAAAGATGTTGCAGTCGAGCATGGACAATGTACCTTAAGACAAACCACATTATAGAATGAGTATAGAGTGAGTGTAGGTTCAGCTTGTATGTAGAGGCAACTTAGGGTTATTTAACATGGTACCTTTGTATTTGAGATGGGAGTGGGCCATTAATTTATCCACCACCATATGCATGTTCTTCAGATTCTTTGGGCAGAAATCATCTCTCTTGGCCTTATTCTGGAGGAACACTGTTTGAACAACAACATGTTTTCAGTTTAAGAGCATTGAACCTGGTTGGTGTGTGAGACTGTGTTTGTGTTTCTGCCTAACAAACCTATATGAGGATAGTACTCTGCTCCATCGTCATTGCCTGAAGAGCCAGCGCTGTCATGGCTTGCAGACGGAGTGGAAGGCTTCAGCATCTCAGCGGTCTGAAGAAACCTATCCACATAAATAACAGTAAACTTCCTGTGTGGTACCAACATCTGCAAACCAGGACTGGGTAATTGTTCGGTGTTTCAGTGTGATCATCTCTGCTCCTGACCTCCTTTATAGTCATGAGCTTTGGTTAATGACTGAAAGAATGAGATCTACAAAATATATTCAAAGAATATCTGGGGGGGAGCTCGAGAGTAGAGCTTCTGCTCCTTCACATTGAAAAGAGCCGGTACAGTTGGTTCAGGCTGTCCTTCTACGCACGTTCAGACAAGACTGACAGTTATGACTCAGACACCTGCTGTGTTGCTTCACTCATTTGACCTATAAGAGGCGGAGAATGTAGCCTGAGAGATGCATAACTTCTTTTGTTGAACTGCAACCACACCCCAGATACGCAGCAGAAAATGAAGGATGGAAAACCGATGGAAGGGCTATGCTCTGTGACACAGAATACTAAATACTTGGTATATCCAAATACTTCATCACTTGGCTGTAAAAAAAAATGTTGGTATGGCCATAACACAGTTCTCCTCACTGATTTTCAGGACACTCACTTTATTTCAACAGATCTGGCTTTCGGCTGCATTTGTTGTTTACAAAACCCACTCGAGGCATAACGTTACTGAGCTCATGAAAATAGCAGAAGACAAATATCCTCTCGAAATCCTAGATGAAATACTCAACATTCCTGTGGGATGAGGGAACATGCAAGTTATTGTCCGAGTCGTGCAAAGAGCTACCCCTCCTTGCAAACGTTAGTATAACACTATCAAATAAACAAGTAGGTACCTGTAGAGGTTTAAGTCAGTGAACCAGTCTTGAACCACAATGATCACATGGCACACAGTGAACAGGAAGGCAGCGATCTGAAGAGACTGTAAACATATTATAGTGAGCATTAATGTGGTTACATGTGTCTGTGTGTGTACAGAATTAAATTGACCATTAAACCGTTTGACAGGGAACAAAAGCTTATGTTTTCATGAAGCGCCATCTGCAGGCTGCTCACTGACCTGCATCTCAACGTATGTGTGAGGGAGGTTGTACTCTGGGGGCAGCTTCCGGTCGTTGTTGATGAGGTGATCCAGAATAGATGGACTGAGCATTGGCTGAAGAAACAAATAAACAAACCAACAAACAAGGCATTTAAACATATGTTGTTGCTCCAGTGCTGATTAATCTACATTCAGATTATTTTACAATCCAGAGGCTCATTGCTGCTTTCACAAATCAAAGGAGATGTGTCGGTTTCAAATGACCTAATTATCTGAGTCAGTCGAGAGTTTCCAACAACATGGCGACGGTGGAGGTAGTGATAATATTAAGTATTAAAGTAGCCCATATTAAATGTACTTAGGTATCAAAAGTATCTGGTGTTGAAATGTACTTAAGTATCAAAAGTAAAAGTACAAGTAATAAAAAGTGATTTTTATAGTAGGCCTATACAGACACAAAACTACCTAAAATTGTTCTCTTTAGGATTTATGTCAACTGACTGAAAAATTATAACAGCAATATACACATAATGTATAATTTTACAAATTTGGAAACCCCAGATGCTGAGGTTCAAATGGTATTGGATAAGTGCATATGAACTTTTAGGGACAACAAATAATCAACACAACAGAATAAACAAGTGCCTCTTGCCTCTGCCAATAAACCACAGAATAACCACTAAATAATTCTGTAAATATCACTAAACATGGACCTTTCATCAGTAGCAGGAATGATACACAAAGCCCCTTTTGATAATTCAGCAAAGGGAAACAAGTTCTAGGCACACAAAATAAGATAGTTTCTCTTTTGTTAACAGCCTGCACAGTGCTAGTACAGAGAAGAAAAACATCACTGGACACAGTCTCGTTTTGCTACAGGCCAAATTTCAGAAATCAGAAAGTCCAACTGAATCATTCAAAACTAAAAAGAGGACTCACAGAAAGGACTCAAGTGAGTACCTGTCGCAGGCCCAGCTTTAACGCCTTTAGTATATTTGGTTACACCTCAAATGTGTTTGTCTTCTCCCGGATATCCTTGTCGTGCTCGGTTATAATAACAGTAAGAATATATTTTTAACAATAACAACAGCAACCCTATTTGCACTTTTTTTTTATTTTTTTTTACATTTGTTGCTTTGCAAATTGTTTTGCTAAAATGTGGATGTTATTGGATTTGCACTGCATATGCCTGCGTTTATAATACAATTACTTTTGTTGTACAATGTATTATATGTATGATTCTTATCCTGTGTGTGGATAATATAGTTGTGATTAAAGGTGTGGGTGGGCCGCACACATTCTTAAGTTTGGGAACGACTGATCTAGAGGAAGTAAAACTTTTAACAACGTTTCTGAAGGTGAACCTGCAGAGGGATCGTTACCAGAACAGCCTGGTCGACCCCTGGTCGGCCAAGGCAGCCCGATCAACATCCTGATATTTTAGGTCTCGTGCTGCCCCCCATCCCCCTCCCCCCCCCGACGGCAAACACGCTGCCGGACCTGCACATCTCCCGAGGCAGCGGGCACGCAAGTGAGCTAAAGAAACGAGCTAGTTTTGAGAATATACGAAGTAGAAACATCATATAAACGCCTTTAGTTTCTCACCAACTCTTAAAGTCCCTCCTCAAAAAGTTTTACCATTGTTGACATCATTTCTTCAGGTGTCATGGAAGTCTTGATTGAGCTTTTGGCTACACTTCCGCCCACAATTTCCAGTGGCACTATTCAATTTTGTCTGTTTAATCCATATCCGTAAAAGACGTAGAAGACGTCCACAAACATTAATGGAATGAGTGCAGAGACCGGACAGAAGGCTCCAACCTTTACGAACGGTATCTTATCTCTTTTCTAAGGTGACATTTCTATTTACACATTTCACCACCTGTGGACATTATGCCAGTAAATTAAAGGTACTGCAGAAAAAGACATAGAAACACACCCTGTATCTTCAATATTTTATTCATACCTGTGTATCCAAGAAGATGACTCTCTCCTGAGTGATGAAGAAGTCAATTCCTGTGCTCTGGTTCCCTCCTCTCTCCTTGATTTCTTGAGTCTGGGCTCTGAATACATAACTCCTGTGCAAATACATGTTCAAGCAATCACTAGTATTAGCAATTAATCTTTTTCTTACTAAGGGTGCAAGTCTCAGACCCTGAAATGTGTTTGGGTAAAACACAAGACTATACAAAAGCAGGTGGGTCCACTGTGTGGTCAGAAAGAGTACTGCTACTTTATGCATGAATATAAAATCCAAAATGATAAAGGGAAGAAAACGGGTAATGGAATAGGAACACTTCTAATTGAGAATTAAGAAATGTTGAGCGGAAATTTAGATCAAACAATATATGTAAACATTTATACATTTAAACAATAACAGTTGTTTATGTGCAAAAACAAAATATATTACATTCATCGGTTATTATCCTTTGTTTGACCTATCCTGGTCAAAGCATTTAACTATATCTGATAGAGGCGTTTCATTCTTATGGCAGTACAAAGCAAGTAAGAGCTGTAAAAAAAAGTTTAATATTTTCTCCTACATTCATGAGGACATTTTGTGTTATTATATGAAAGTCACATACTCAATTTCTGCAATTTTATCTTTAAGAAACTGAATCCTTTTTGCCCAAATTATTTTACATATATGTTTTATAAATGTTTTCACTTTCACTTTTGACAAGTGCAAATTCAGACAACATTACCGTTGATCTTCCTCAGGGGTGTTGGCAGACAACAGGGACATGACTGTAGATTTCCCGGTTCCCTGAAGGCCAATTACTCCTACCACCAACATATCTGTCTGGTCCCTGAGATACTGCAGCGCATCACAACAAAAAGCAACTTCATCTGAGTAAAAACAGTACAGTGGGTACAATGTATTGAAATATTTAATACAATGGCTCCACAATCAACTAAATACATTAAATACTCACCTCCATGGCACTGTCACACCAGTTCATTTGATCATCAACGAGCTTAATGCTGTGCTTCATCTTCTCTGGAGGGAGGAGTTTGGACTGGCCAACCGTGGCTGAATGTTATTTGAAAAAAAAAGATCAAGATTTGCTTTTCTTTTCTCTGCACACAAAAGTTGCCCTTACGCAGCTCATCCAAGAAGAGTATTTGTAAGCATTACAGCAAAATTTGTAATTTACAATTTTGGTTGTTCCTTGTTGAAATCTACAATAACTCACGGTCCACAGCGCTGCTGGATGCAGAAGCACCCATTCCTCGGTTTTGGATCTGGTAGACAGGTTGAGTAGGTCGCTGGCCCCTCTCTCTCTATCTTGGAGGGCCCGAGGCCAGAGGGCTGAGCTGCCGCCTCTGGAGGGGTCCCCGTCTTTGTTCCATCATCCCTGGCTTTCATCAGCATGATTGGCTTCTCCAGGACCGGAGTTCCGCTAACAGATGTATTCGCAAGTGGCTTGGCCTTGAAAAAGATTAATTTAACAGCACAAGTGAATGAATCATATGAGTGGAGAGTTAGACAAGATGAACATAAATCACACTTTATGTCCTCTACCTCCACAGAGGAGGTTAAGTTTTCAACAGTGTTTGTTTGTTTGTTTGTCTGTTAGTTAACAGCCTTACACAAAAACAACAAAATAGATCACCATGATGGTGGAAGGGTGCAGTATGGGTCAGGGAGGAACCCTCTCAATGTAAGCGTCAGCTGAGCCAGGCATTATTTTCTCTTTCCTTGTGTTTTGGATGTTGTTTTTTTTGTATGTTTGCACCAATTTCACCAAGGAATGATTCTTGGCTCTTGATGAAAAATACAGGCACATAATGGGGATTGAAATCGGTGAGCGTGTACTGTTGGTACAAGTTCTTCTCAGAGCACATCTAGTTTGTTACGGCAATGTGAGTGCTGTCCTAAATTCTACAAAGAACTGTGCCTTCAAAGCAAATAACTTCAATAATGAATATTGCAATCAGGGTTTAGAGTGTTTCACCAGCCAACGTACCCTTTCCCCGGGGGGCTTGGCAAGAATGATGGGGGTCTTCTGGATGGTTGGACCTGGAGGATCCTCACTCCCATCCTGAGCAGACACGTGCAAGTTACTACCCAGTTACACCAGCAGTGTCAACAACCCAGACTCCATTAGATAGTGTTTGTGTTACCCGTCTTTCTCTTGGTTGGAATTCTCTGTCCCGGCTCGGGCCGGACAGGTTCTGCCCCGGGGTTCCGACGTCTCTGTCTCCGCGGCGGCGCCTCCTCCGGCGCCCCTGCCCGTACATCCCGGGCTGACTGTGGCCGGACTCGGACATGTCGTCTCCCCGCTGCTGTGGACAGAGAGCTAGCAAAGCACTGGGAAGCAGAGGCGATCTAAAGGTTGTTGGATTTGACTTATATCTGCTCTCCACTATGAGTCCTGACAAACTAACCTCATTAATGTCAGATGTTATCTAGTAGTGACACCGGACAAGACCGAACACAAGTAAAGGCACTACGTTGGCCAAAGCTTGTTGTTGGTGCGCTTGTTTTGCAGCTCGATCTCAACCGTTACGTTACGTCTGTGGAGCGGTTCGTCGATATTAACAGGCTCCACTCGCTTGAAATGACAACTTGCTACTAATCAAACGCATCGTGTCCGTCTGTTAGATTGTGTCGTTCTAAAACATCGTAACGCTTTAGTTCCGGTTCCCACCTGGTCCCGACACTTCAGGGACCATTTAAGTTGCATGTGTATATTAGCACTCCCCTGTGGTTTTACGTTTTATTGAAAAATACATTCATAATAATCACAATAATCTTAAACTAGGAACGGCTCCTGTTTTTCATGTACACAATATTGTAAGTTATGGCGTCTCTTCCGGTTAAACCGGAAACGGAGGATCTCGGTGTGCGGATGCCATCAATTTGATGCTGAAATTCACCGAAATTAGATATTTCTGTTATTCTTATCAAGTGAGACATAACTGTATTATCGTCCCCATCGCGGTTAAACGTGCTGGAGACTGACATGTGTTGATGGAGACTGTTTATTTCTCATAAAACCCCATTCATTGTCAAATAAGTCAACACTAGCTGTTAGCAGTTTGTTTAGTTTTAGTATCGTGAACTAAATGACCTGGAGTCGGTTTCCTTCTTGTCTGGGGGAGTTTGGTTGTCTTACCGGTGTTGTGAGCTGAAGGCGGCGGGGCTATATTGCGGTTTCTGTGGGCAGAGGTGAGTCATTTCCCCGTGTAGCTTAAAGTGTAATGTGTTGATACGTGGCTGACTTCTTACATATAAACATTGGGCTTTTAGGCAACAACCTAAAAGTGGGAAACAAGCCATTGTTAAAGTGTTCGTGCTTCAGAAGAAGCAGATTGTGTTTGGTCATATGAAGACAGAAAGTTAACCACAGTATAGAGCTGCTACTGTTGCTGAAACTCAAATACATTGAATTGAAATGTTATAGCAAAGGTAAAAGACTGAAACAACTGCAGTTACAATAACACCACAGCCATGCTAGCATCGTTGTGATGCTATACTATGGTACTCTGCATGTTTGGGCTAAATGCTAACATGCAATGGTAAGTTGGAAACACTTTGGTTAGCATATTAGCATGCTAATTTGTCAATCATGAATGCTAAAGTGGATGTTTGTGAGTTATGTCATGTCAAGCTGGTTGTTGGGATATGTCACGTAAAGTGTTTATTAATACTAAGTTTCATGGCGAGCCATCAGATGGTTTCTGCATTTCAGAAAATATGATCGCAGTTTGGTCACTCACTCAAATGAATTAGGAGGATATAAACGTATTAGTTCTGTCTGTGGTCGGAATCATTTCAGTATCATTTTTCGGGTAAAAATCCCGTTTGTAATAGCGTTTTGCCTAAATGTCATTCCTAAACATTTTCAGTCATCCTGTCTTTTCTGCTTTGACTTGCAGACATCTCAAACGATGTCTTGACCACGTCCTTATGTCTGAAGACTCCAGCAGCGATGAGGAATGGCATAGATCTACCAAAAGGCAGGCGGACGCACACATTGGGGATGTCGCAAAACCTTCTGTGACTCAAAAAAACCTGATGTCGCAATTCATAAACCACGATAATGCGAGTTTCCGATGCCTGACTTCACTCTCACACATCTGGATACTCAAGTAACTTGACGTCCGTCTGCAAAAAAGTGCCATCAGTCTTTCAGTAATGTGTGGGAATTGAATGCAGCAACTCAACGCCATGTAATGAAGCTCCTTCGCTGACTCCTGCAGTCATATATCAGATTTCAAACACTGGCATCTTTTCTAATGTGGTGACTCTTCAGCGAAGCACAAAGTCAAAACCATCCGACTCAGAGTTGAGGCTTCAACAAAGAACTGAGATGAAGCCTAAGAGTCTGGAGCCACCTGATAACGGTGTGGAGTATATAGTGATTGAAGATGATACAGACATGGAAAGTGACAGTGAAAAGGAGGAGGATTCTTCAAGCTCTGAATCTGATGAGGAAGACGAGCTACTCTCCAAACATAATAACTTGTGTCCAAATGATCCAGATTTGGACGATGACTCAAGCTCAACTGATTGTTCAAGTGACTCTTCAAATAGTCTGCATTCAAAAGAAATTGTGGCACCCCCTCCTTATGTTAATAGTTCCATATGTGCAGCCTGTGGTAGAGGGCCCTTTAGGTCAATGAAGCTCCATTTGCTGCACTGTAGTGGTATTAAGGTGAAATATGAGTGTTCACTGTGCAAGAAGCTCTTTGTAACCGAGGATGCTCGTAATGAACACTACATGCCTTTGTATTCATGTAACATATGTGACCAAGTCTTTTCTCACGAGAGCTCGTACCATCACCACCAGTGTCCCAAGGAAAGCAAGCCACCTTTGGTCTTCTTTTGTTCAGAGACGATGCCCAAAGCATGTAACATATGCAAATCCTTTTTCACTTCACAGAAAACTTTGTTAAACCACATCAACAGAGTTCACACATCAGTGGTCAGCACTAAAATATGCATTATTACAGATCCATCAGCACTGACCAATAAAAAGTTTTCACCATCTCTCCGTGGCACAGCGGCCCAGTCGGCCATCACTACAAATGTAGTCAACCGGGTCTGTAATGGAAAGCTCCACGTCGGCCAACCTTCTGCGGGGTCACTCTCCACTTTTTCAAGACCTTGCCCTTCCTCTTTCTCGACCTCACGCAGACTTCCTCCCCGGTTACTCGTGGCATCTTCTGTTTCCCCTGTCAGACTGGAGAAAGATGATGCCCTGGGCGAGCCAACCAACCAGCCTCCAGCTTGCCTCTCTGCCCCCGCTGAGACAACTCCAGCCACTGCGACCTCTGACCCCGACTCCCCACCAGCACCCACTATCATGGCCATGTTTGAGAACGACAGCCAAGATGTGGCCTTGATGAAACGCATGAAGACAGGCTGGCGCTCCAAGGTCCCTTACTCCTGCAGGCAGTGTGGTGCCGTCCTGAGGCAGCCCTCCTTCATCATCACCCACCGCTACCTCCACAGAGGCTACCGCTCTCATCGGTGCCAGTGTGGACGAGCTTTTAGGCACCGGCTGCATCTCCTGAGACATTGTGTTGAGCATGCTGAGGCTATGAGCTACATCTGCGTCAGTTGTGGGGAGACTTTCATTGGAGCGAGACTCTTAGCTGAGCACATGACAGGCAAACCACAGAATAAGTCCCATATTTCTGGGCATACATGGAAACATGAAGATAAAAGAAAGTGCAGAATGGCCTTTACATGTGACTGTGGACAACTATTTTTAAGGCCCTCTGCTTACATATGGCATCAACTTCAAAACCGGACAAAAAATACACATTTGAAAAAGCCCCTGAGCTGACAAACCATCAACACATGTCTGGTTTACTTATTTTTTCGTTATGTAAAACACA
Organism: Pseudopleuronectes americanus; assembly: GCA_038501795.1. NCBI lineage: Eukaryota > Metazoa > Chordata > Actinopteri > Pleuronectiformes > Pleuronectidae > Pseudopleuronectes > Pseudopleuronectes americanus. Next base: position 12,938,546 of record CM076722.1, read on the forward strand.
GTGTAATAATAAAATTCATCATTCATCAGTCATTGAATGCCCCTGTTCTGTTTAAAGTGTCAAAGCAAAATCACATACACGTTCTTTCTTGATGGCTCTTTAATTATAAGCATGTTCTGGATGGTTAACATGTTCTCACCATGTGCAAAGGATACATAGTAAACGGTAAGAATAAGTTTCTCAGAAGTTCTTTTGACAACCCACTGAAATACAAAGGCAGTCAACCCAGAAGGCAGTTTTTTCAGTATTGTGATTAAGTAAATAAACATCCAAACTCCAGTTTATCCTCCAGAGGAAGAGTTATGTCCAGTTTTGCTTAGTCTTCTGAAAGTGCATTTTTTACAGTGATGGATGTGAATGGGGGGGTTTCTTGGTCCTTGTGTTCTGTTTTTCAGATTTTTTTATTTCAGCTTTAACTACTAAATATAACATCTGCTTCTGAGACATCAATATGCTGGTTGAAAATAGCAAATAACTGTTTTTAACTGATTGTTATACATATATTTTTGACTCTCCACAATATCACAGTTAAGTTTTCTCATGTCCACTTGGTGGAGCTGTTGGGTTGCTAAAAGTTGATCTTCCAAGACAACTTGAACAAGTTGGATTATTCTGATACAGGTGTAGACTGCAGATGAAGATCACAACCCTCTATGTGGACATTAATCCATGAGTTCTAGTTTATTTCGGTTACGATGTCTAGCACTTTACAAATTGAAATAAAAGTTGTTTTTGACTACTATATTCAACAAGCCTGTTTGAAAATAACCTTTAAACTGTCTCCTAATGAACATATGACTTGCACAAGGGTTTTAGAAAAGTTTGAATATTGCAAAAGATTTCAAATAACATTAGTATGTAAAAATATATCTCATTCCACAGGAATAAGGCAGTATTAGAGTCCATCAATGAAACCTTATGAGTAGCAATTCAGAGAGAGATCCTGGAGGCGAAGAGGTTGTTGATTACATAGATTTCCACGGCCCTTGTTTGACATTAATTCAGTTCTTCTTACTGCTGAAATCACAACAGAGCTCTCAAAATGCACATCGATTCTTCTCCAACAATGAATAGGAGTCTTGTTTTATCCGTATAATGTTACAGCTATGAGTCAGTGTGCAGTGAAATCAACACAGGCCCAGAAGATGAGATCTTTAGTAAGCATGTCAGTCCTCCAAGTGGTTCAGCAAGTTAAAGAGTCTGGAGCAGCTGTGGGCGGAGAGGATTCACTGCATTTTCATGGATCTTGTAAATGAAAACACTGGAGGCAGTTCACTCTCTCTTTTCTTCAGAAAGTCATTGGAGCCGTGTCACCTGCAAAGAAAATGTAGACCAAAAACTGGTTATTTTCCTCCACAGGAAGGTTCCAATTCAGCGCATATAGGCCTACCACATCCTGCAATGCGCAGTTACCAGATCTGCACAGTGTCAAAAGCACCTCTCTGTGATGTTTACCTGATCTCTGGGTTGGGGTGATGTAGGAACTGAGACAGCAGCTCAGATGTTTGTTGGAAGCAGCGACTCAGTTCGTCCAGCTTCTGCTCCATGGAGAGGATGCGCTGCTCCAGCTCCCGATAGGAGTTGTTCCAGTTGGCGCTCAGGTCACACATGATCATCTGCATCTGTGGAAACCGGCCACACTTTAAGTATGTGTTACAGATTCACAGCAAAGCTCTTAGTTACTGACTGAGTGACAGTGTTATTATTGTGCATGTTTGAGGCCAACTCAGTGAGTCAAGCTCGAAACCACCCGAGAATTGTTGACTCAGAAACTGTCACTCATGGCGGTGACTCCTTTCGGCAACTTGAAGAAACCAGAAGCAACAGACTTGGTTTTTTCTTCCTCTATGTTAAGTGTGACTGTGGCTCTGCTGCATTTAGTAAGTTTCAAATTCAGCATTGAAGTTTATTTTATTACAAGAGCCATCGCTGTAAAAACGGAGTAGAATGAGATTGTGTTTCCCAATGAGCTGCGTGCACATACAAATGATAAGAAAACTAACAAGAAAGAAGCAGTTGGACTAATGAGATGAGTTCTATCAAGTTCCTAAGTTCAAATAAAACAATTGTTTAAAATATATACGTGCATTAAAGTAGCTACATGATTCTAAAGAAAGCAGCTTATTATTCGATTTTGCTAGTTAATAGAGAAGTAAGCCTTTAGTCTCATGGCCAGTCTGAAGAAGCTTCCGTAAACTCTGGCTGTTGTGCAACACGTCGGGATCCCTGCTTGACTGTATCTGATTGAGAAGTGAATCCTTGTCATCTCATTTGGCTTCTGGCTTTACCAGTGAAACATGCATTATATACAGTGACAGTGTCGCTCACCTTAGGCAGATCCACCATCTCACTTACGTAATCCCTCAGTTGTCTTTGTTTGAAGCGTAAATGACGGAATCTGCAGAGAAAAAGGTTTCGATTGATCTCAGTCATGAGGAACTATTTCTCACATTATTGCATTTTCAAACAGTGGGGCAAGAGAAACTAACCTCATGTACAAATTTTTAAAACCATTTCATTGTGATATTTCTATGCAAAACAGAACAGTTGAAACACAGAACTCCGGTTTGTGGAGGAATAAGACTTTATAAATCTGAAGGAAATTCTTGTGCCAGCTTGCTCCAAGAATACAGTATCAATAGAAGACAGTGAATAAAACAGTAGAGCATTAACTCAAAAAATTAAGAGAAAATAAGAATAAAAGTATAGTGCATTATAAATAAATAAAAATATAAAGTGTATATAGTGTCATGCAGCACCACTGCCTAATGGAAATAATAATATAAATGAGAATAAAATAAGCAAGTTAAATGTGATGGTATATAAATAAAAAATTGTCAGTAAGAAGTTATGATAACACAAGTAAATAATATGGAATAATACACATGGTATGGAAGTTATATAATAAAACAACTGTAAGTGTGTTGTCAGGATAATGGCCGTACACTTCTGTACTTCCTGTCTCATGCAATTCATTTATTCGTGGAGGAGGAGCTTGGGCTCAATGACGAAAAGACCAAACGCAAATTGGGAAGAAAATGGCTCCTCATTGTAACATTGTACATGTTGTTTTTCGTGGTGGGTGTCTCAGAGGATTGACATTAAGATGTGTTTAAGAAAGTAAGCAGTAACACATGAAATATTTTCATTTTGACAGCAAACTGAGGAATTTCTTGTTTATTCTGTTGATTCAAAGGTTGAGACTTGCCCTGCTGACATAAACCTGGCAAACAAATCGAATGACTGATCCTAATTAGGCAAAGACAATGTCTCTGTGGTTAAGCATGTTGACAGTAAGTTAATGACCCGTAAAATACACATCTAAGACGTATAAACCACAAACCACTTGTATCCCTCGCCCAGATAACAACACGCAGGGATCACTCAGCGATATGGTAACACCCACACTCTGATGGCTTCCAGAAGGCATCTCTGGTGTCTCCGGTGCTCACCGCGGTTACCCTTCGTCAGATTGGTGCGATGCAAGAGCCAGCATTCCCTCAGAACATTAGCAGCAGCGTGGCGGATCTGGTAAAGAGACAGAAAGTTCAAAATTGGCCGATCAAACGAGGAAGTTCCGGGAGGAGAAACATGTAGATAAGACCAGGAAGATCAGAGTGGCAGAGTTAACCAAGCTCTTATCTTTTGTTTTCCAACAGAATCTGCATTTTACATCGTACATTTTACTACAAGAAATAAAATCAGGAGTCATCCAAGCATGCTGATTAATTCCAGACAGGGTTTCCTGTTCGGCTCTTTTGCTTTATGATGCTGATTACAGATAAAGCAGAAGTATGAAGGTTTTGTTTTCACAGAGAGGCTTATTTAGGAGAATTTGAAGAGCGGGCCATTCAGAGTGGAAGTGAGATTCAATGCATTTGCAGGATTTCTACAGTATCCCCCTTTTTTCTCTTTGATTCTATTCGTGTCTGTTTGTCTTCCTGCCCCGAATCACTGTAAGTGCCCCGTAATGATGTCACGCTGGCCCTGTTGTGGGGGTTATTAATAGAGGTTTGTCAGTGTCTGCATCCAGATGTCTTCCCTTGTTCCCATCAGTGTAAATCTGGACTGCACCAGATAGCTCAGAAGGACGCAACCACATGCACGAAAACACGCTCAGACCAAAACAACCACAAGCTGTGCGTAAAGATGCACCGAGTGACAGGATGCAGCCACTGGGAGAAAGGAAATGGTTGTATCCTCCAAAACAGTGTACCTACTGCAGTCAGTAGCTGCTTTACAGTTTGGCAAGAGCCCGTAGCATTGTATACAAAGCGCCTGGAGAAACTAAGAATGTAAGAATCATTCATTACGTATTCATGTATATTCATAAAATACTTCTCTGACTTACTGGCAGTGTTTCCTACCTTTTATTTATGGGACACTTGGATCCTGTCCAAGGCTACGAACACAGTTACTCTCCGGCAAGCCACTTCCACCCACACACACCTAAACTCAACCAGTTTCCTGCCCACAGCCGCACCGTCCTGAACTGACACGAGTTTCTTTCCTGACAGAGATAAGATTGTTTCCTCGGTTTGACGCCTTGAAAAGGCTTTTAAAGCGATTGGCACAGCTCATCTCCCTCCTCTTTTCCCACACTCTCATGTCCTGTGGTGTCTCTTATTTAAAGAAAATGCAACATGGAAAGTAATGACGTGTCCATCCTGACAACTCCACGCACTTTGTCATCCGTTGTATTTGTCCGGCTACACTGTAGTAACCTCTGAGAGGAGGAAGCCTCGCTCACTATTCATATTTATATAGGGAAGTGCATTTGATGACAAGATAAATCCCACTTGTGTTGTAACCATAGACTGTATATAGGCTCTACCTGTAATATTATTTTCCTTGATATCTTTACGTCATTTTAATCTACAGTTAATTATCTGACCTATATTGAGCTGTTGGTCTATAAATCTGTTAACAGTTGTATGTAAATTCCAACCTCTATCAATAATCTCAGAAGTTTTATAAGCTACACACAGCAAAGTTCTGGTCAGCTGCAAGAAAATGCTAAGAAGCACCGCAACACTGTGCCGCAACGTCACAGACCTATCAAATAATTGTGAGTTAACAGTTGCATTGACACGCAATCCTCCAATAAACACAGGTATGCAAACTAACCCCCTCAGCTGCAGGCCAAACGCCATCTTTTTATACAGATTTGGTGCACAAAGTGTGAATTCCAAAGCAAAGCAGTCAAAAGTTATATGCTTGAGAAAAAAGAAATTGCTAAACTGTTACATAGAATAATCCACAACATGGTGAGCGTGTATGTTTTTCTCATATTCCCGTGTTTCATCATGGTGTAGCTTCTCACCCTTTTGGAGATCTGGATGTCCAGCATGAAGAAGTGCACATGTTTCTCTCCTTTGTTCAGCACCAGCTTCTTGGTGACCACTGCCACCAGCATGGCCGTGCAGGCTACACCCTAAAACCCAACACACACACACACACAGAGCTGTTGGCATGGTTACTGATATATTTACCATCTGCTTCAAGAAATTCACAAAGATTATGAGGGAATTATTCTGTTACATGCCGATTTTAGTTCTGATTTTTTCTCATTCCTTGACAGTGGCTCTCTCCTCTTTTTTTCACCGTTCCCCTCAGGGGGGAGTAGTGCTGCTTATTCAGAAAACTGGATGTTGATCTCCATACCTCATATGGTTTCATCCAATAAATCAAAGTTATATTTATAAAGTGAGTGCAATGGTGAAACACAGGCCTCTGTGGCACTGCTATGCGGGTTTCCTCTGAGAATAGCTGTGTGCTATTGCTGGACAGACTGATGGTGAATATTCAGATGGGCGGCAGAGCGAGTCACAGTCACATAGTCTCACATACAAACACATAAACGCAGACAAAACCCTCCAGTGAACCTGTAATCACCACAGATAATCATAGTGTTTACCTGTTTTCCTGTTTTTCAGCTTGCATTAGAAAGTGAGAGAAAGGAGAGAGCAGCGTCAAACAAGAGCACAAAAAAGCACAAAACAGAGTTTAGAAAGACATGCAGCATTTATCCTTAACGCCAACAGCCACAAAACATCCATCATTGCATAGCCTGTGAAAACCTGGGAGGTACAAACTCTTTCCTTGGATCCATCCTCACATAGTGATGGGATGCAAACAGTGTTGTCAACCCCTGGACACAGCTGCAAATTGAGTTACAGCAGAAGTTCAGAAGCCTTCAGCCGCATTACAGGTGCGAGCAGCACCCCAGTCACTGGCTAGAACTGCATTGATGGGAGTAGGAATTTTATTTATTTTTTTCCAAACCATGGGCACAGGTTGGCACACCCTCCTGTTGTAGTTAGTGCCAAAGACAATAAACCACCTAAAAATGGATATGGTGGAAAGTTTTCCCTTACAAGAGCGGGAGCTTATAAAAACAAGGGAGAGAGAGAGAGAGAGAGAGAGAGAGAGAGAGAGAGAGAGAGAGAGAGAGAGAGGAGAGAGAGAGAGAGAGAGAGAGAGAGAGAGAGAGAGAGAGAGAGAGAGAGAGAGAGAGAACTTTTTTCCACTTTGACGCAGAGGTGTCTCAACCAGATCCATGCCCATTACCCACAACTTTGGCAACAGCTCTTATCTTCTCATGTACTGCATTAAAAGGAGGTGTAGCAGCAAACTTAAGTTTTGTCTATTCAAATAGACAACCGCTCCTGGATCTCAGTGACTTATTGTTTATTTAACTCAACTGTAACTCTTTGTGTTTTATCTCTAATATGATTCCCCCATCCCTTTGACCTCTTTATCGCTGCCCTTCCCTCCCACTCCCGTTTGGGTCTTAACCCTGCATTCCTTTACAGCACCATAAAAAATGCCATATTATTTTGCAGCGAAATTGAAGAGACTCTATCTCTGCTTCCTCTCTGGGATATTTTCTTTCTTATACTCTATGATGAGATGTACAACTAATCTAAACTCAACCTCTAATGTATCTCCACTATGTATGATGAGGAGCATAGAAAAGCAATGTCATCAAGCAGCAGACACACCACACCCAATGCAGATGTTTTGTGTGGTCTGCACAGAGCCAGCTCAACTCCGACAGCTTCCCCCACTCTGTCTTTGGAGTGCCTGGTACAGCCAAGGTCCTGCAGAGGCACCATCCATTTATCTACAGCTGTGATCTAAATCAAACACTCCAAGGAATGAAATGTCTGTCAGCACCTCTATGGTGTGCAGCCGCGCAGAAAGTGTCCAACGCGTCCAACATAACGAGTGGAATAGAGCGTAAAAGGCCTGGATAGAATACAAGAGGTGAAGGAGAGAAGTGAACCAGACTGGACCGACCCAGGAAATGGGAAATAGGAAAATGGGCAAAAAGTTGATGCAGTGGAACAGAACAAAAATGGAAGGGAATGAAACAAACCAGATGAGATGATATGGACCAGCACAGAACAGAATATAGCAGAGAAATATCCCACAGAAGGGAAATAGGAAATAGGAGAGAGCAAATCAGAACGAATACAGTACATTGGGGAGAAAGTGCATGAAACGAAATAGACTTAAATCAAACAGAATATAACCGAATCAAATGGAACACAATGGAGTGAAATGAGTCAAATCAAAACATGAGATATGAGCAGATTGGGTTATAAAGGGAAAGAACAGAGAGGAAATGGAATAAAATGAAAATAAGGGAAAATTTGACCCGTACAAAGAGAACATGGAAAAGAACAGCAACAGGACAACTTGTTTTGTGCGTCATCAATGTGGTCTGGTCATGTACACAGATGGTTTAGTTAAGAACAAAGATAAGATGTCTTCATTCTTTGCGTTTACCTGGTCGAGTATTAAATGCCACTTCTGTTGAAACAAATACTGCTCACTGGCTAAATGACTGAGAAAAAGCACAAAAACAACCATGTGTGTGACTTTTCACTTTGATGCACTCAACTGCGTTTAAAGAAACAATTCTTAGTGCGTTTCCGAGCATGAACCCTTCAGTGTCTCAAATATGACATTTCCTCTATAAGCCAACCTATATTTACCATGACTCCAGTGAAGAGACACACCACCTTTCCACAGCTGGTGGTGGGCGCCACATCCCCATAGCCCACTGTGAGGAAGGTGATGGCGATGAGCCACAGAGACGTGTCTATGTGGCCTGTTACGGCCTGGGTCTGCCTGCAGGGAGGAGAAAGCATAGACTGAGACTGTCATAGCCAAAGGACTAGAATGGTACTCGGTATACATCCAGCAGGGCCCAACAGTTCAATTCAATTCAATTTCATTTGTTTGATTGAGAAACCCAAGAGTTCCCGGAACTAGCAAACGCTGTGGCGACTGGGAAGAGAGAAAAACACCCTCATCAACTGGAAGAAAACCCTTGAAGGACCAGATTGAGTTTGGGCGGCCATCTGCCTCGACCAGTTGGGGTGAGCGGTGATAAATTGGGAAGAGAAAGGGGTTGAGACCGAGAGAGACCAGGAACTGTTGTGTGACCTTTATAGACGTAATGATGTTATTAATGATAGCAGCACCAGTAATAATACTACTAATAATAATAATAACATAATAATAATAGTTGTTGGTGAGTAGTACGCTTAAAGCCAGTCACACTTATAAATATCAGTCCCCTAATTATACCAGATTTTTTTTATCAAGATTCATGAATATTTCCCTCGGAGTAATATTCCTGATTCTGTTTCTTTCTTGGCCAAGTCTTTGTGGAAATCTTTTTGGTCGTCTTTGTGTCATCCTGCTGAAAAAAAAACCATGACCTCTTTGGTGGAAGAAGCCGATGAACCAGAATGGTAGTGGGACTTGTTAAATGTCCCTGAAGCTATAACCAGTAACTATGAATATGCATTAATCTCTCTGGAACGTTATCTCAGATTCAGCTAAATATTAAACAACTATTTCCTGTTCACGGTGAGTCGGCAGAGTTTGATAAAGGTGAGCTTTGTAAATCGATTAGTGTAGTAGCTCCACTCCACAGTTTGAAATAGAGTCAACATTATAAAGTACAATTGTAACATATGCTTGGCAGAAACCACACAAAGAGGTTAATCAGGGAAGGAGATTTCTCCTTTCTCCTGTCACAATCAAACAAGGGCTGGGGTGACAGTTTTAATCAGCTATCAATCAAAAGAATGACCTCACACTGAACAAACAGCCAAGCAGACTGTAGAGCATCAGGCTGACGTTTAGTTGGCTCCCACTGAAGGGAAACTTGTCAGTGTTACAAAATAGAATATGATTATCAAATCTTCAAATCGTTGGAAACCGGTTTTGAGCAGGAAAGTCAAATTGACCATCAAAGTTTGTGTGTGAGAGAACAGACTAAGAGATACCATTCAGATGTGACGAATAGAAAGGTTCTGGTTAATGGTTTGCACAGTGTAGTTAATATAGGGTTCGACTCCTGACTCAGTCTTCCATTGAAGGGGAAATAAAAACATAGTTTGCTCAATTGTTTGTTGTTGGTTTTAATTATCTGATGTCACGGTAAAGAAGAGTGAAACGTCCTGATTTACAGCTGTGACTGACTTGTGATTGTTAGAGGGCATATAACGATGGAACATCACTACCACAGCTTTATCCCATTTGTATCCAGGATATCTGAGCTTCATTTCTGGATAGTGGGAGGAAGTGGTGAAGTGTTAGTCATCTTTATATAAAGTCTATGATATTCCTCACAGTCCTCCGCCTCAGGAACCAGAAGGCGTGTCGCACCACAAACTCTATTTATAATTCTAAGTTTTTAAACAAAATACTTGCAAAATATCAAATATGAATAAAAGTCATTGAATTGGTCGCACAGAGATGCAAATTCAGTATGAAAGAATCATGTTTGCAGGGAACTGCTTTGTTCGGAACTCAAAGATATGTTGTGCAATGACTGCAATGAATCCTTGATTTCAATTGTTTTACTCAAAGCTGCTAGGAAGTTTTCAAGAACCAGAAAGGATCTTGTTGAAAAGGGCTGTGACTAAGAGCTCAACTGAGCTAAGACAGATTTCAGGAAGTGATTCAGTGTACTGTACAGAAATGAGAGTGGTTTCAGACATTCAACTCTCCGCAAGAACGAGAGTAAGCATATTTCCCAAAATAAACAGTTCCTTTAAATACACAGTCTTTCCTTCATGGGTTTGTGGTCAACTTGTGATTATTAAAAAAATAGTGTCATTAGAGTTGTTTTGATTAAATTTTCTTAACTGCTTAGCATTGTGTATTTCATCGAAAAGTTTCCTATTTCCTCAAAATATAACAGTTCAATCTCTGAGTGTGGCATACATCATTTCTGTAGCAGCCTCTTATATAAAAATATACTACTTATTATAATGTTTAATATGCACATATTCCATTTGATTACTTACACGCAGCTCTCTTTCCCTACCTCTCACACAGCGTAAGCATCCAGGACGCAGTGAGCCAGAAGAAGAGGATGAAGACCAGCAGCGTGCGTGCTGGGTGCTTGTTCATCAGAACCTTGAGAACAAAGCGGAAGGTGAAGTTGATGTTGTTGAGCGAGCCGATGCTCCTGTAGGAGGCGCTCAGCAGCACTTTGCTGTGCAGCAGGATGGCTCTGTGCACCAAGTACAAACGCAGGAACATCAGCACTGACAGCAGCAGCTCCATGTCCAGCAGGGCCCTGTTGTGATGGCTGGTATGACAGAGCGGAGCTGGGGCAGAGGAGTTGAAGTGGAGGCCCACCTTCCAGTATGTGCCTATGGGATGGATGGAGCACACTAACAGCTCAATGGTGATCACCAGAACCCGGTGGCTGGTCAAGGCGATACGCCAGTCCACCTGGTTGTGGTCATTGATGAACAGCTGAAAGATGGAGGAGGACATCAAAGACAGAGAGTGAGAAGATGAGAGATAGAAACAAGTGAAAACATCAGATTGTTACCATTTTTTATATGTAATGTTTATAAGTCATGTAAAAAAAGTGAAGTGGAAAAAAGTACAACACTCAGGTAGCACGTTTAACATGGTAGTCATGAATGTAGTCACTTGAATTGATTTATTAGTTATATTATTAGATTTATTTATCATCTGATTTTGTTATTGTTTTCTTTACATTTACATCATTTATTATTATTATCACAGTGATTGGTTCATATAGGAGGTGATAACTAATGGTTAACCACCGGCTCACCTGTGTGTGACAGAGGGGGGGAGTGGGTCGCCACATTTTTCGTTGACACACTTTGTTGATAGCTTTGATTATTTTGCTTATAGTTTGTCAACATTCAAAATAAGATGAGCTTTTTACATTATTATTGTTTTTACATTACCAAAATCCTTTTTTGAAGTTTTCTGGATCTCAGCGATTCTCTTTATTAGCACGTCAGACAAAGTCACTTAGGCCCGATCCTCAGCCTCTCTGCAACTTTTGTGTTTATCCCCTGAACCTGCAACAATGTCATCGACTAGATGGTATTAAATATTGAAATCAGTTAAAAATAGAGTCATCTAACAGCTACCTGAGGGGAGAAACGTACACAAGTTTGCGTTCATACTTCATATGAGAACAATGAGGAGAGTGTATTCTCCATCGTTTTCACCCTCTTTTCCTTGCTCCACCAATTCCGACATGTTCTTGTTGTTGCACAATTTAGTTTGTCCCCTCTGACACTGCATTATGGTTTGGTCTCCACCCTGAACCTGCCCTACCTTATCTCCTATACGCACTCTGCGTGGACCCCTCTTGTATCTGACATATGACTTGCAACCAAACAGGAAACACTGGGGGCAAACCCTGCAGCCCGACCACAATGATAAGAAACCTGAATCCTTGCACTTTAAATATGCACACTGTGAATACATATGAAAGTAAAGAACAGTGTTTACTCAACCAAATCTTTGTGTATACGAATCAAATCCACACATAATAACAGAGAGCCAGGTGTGAGCTGAGGTTTCTGTGTGTTCTTTGCACATAGCAAATAAAGCACAGACAATCAGTGTTTGATCAGAGTTCCTCCTAAATCAACTGCCCTCAAGTACATCTAACAAAGTGTCATCATAACCAAGCTAATGAGGAGCTATTGTTATCGTTAGTAAGAGTGATGCACAAATTAAAGCCATGAAGTGTAGAAATGTACACACAGGCCCTCTCTCTCTGACACACACACACTCAGACACACACAGAGCATCCAGACTGATGGAAACAATGAGGGAAACTCACCCTGATGTCCTTGTAATGAAAAGCTATGATGAGGATGATGAGACACCCGGTGGACAGGCTGATGGAACAGTTGATGATCAGGGGGATGTTTGTGCCCTGGTTGGAATTGGGGGGGGGGATGGAAACAAAGGCATGAAAATGATGATGTCCATTATCAAGGGTTTTGTTGACATAACGTTTGGAAATAAAATCATAATATTCTAAACATTTACATGTGTTTGATTCATTTTAATTACAGTTAAAGTTTGATCAAAAATAAAGGGCCAAAACAGACATGGTAACATCCAGTCACTACAAACCAATGAATAAAAGCATATTTAGTGTGTAGCTTTATTTCATTGATTCCATATTTTGATCAAATATTGAAATGTAGCGCTGAAACAAGCAGTGGCCGATCAAAAGAAAATTAACCCTTAACAATTTTGATAATCGTGAAATTGTTTTTGGCTTATTAAGAAAAAACTCAAACATTCACAATTATCCAGTCAGCTATTTCACAAGGCATTTCCTTTAGTTTTGTGGATGGAAAAATTGTCAGTAAATTGAAAATAAAAAATATTGGATTCATGGTTATCAGTATTATCACGGTGATGTCAAAATGTGCTGAAAATGTTCAAAACGTAAGTTGCTCTAAATATTTATTAAAATAAAAATATTATGGCACCATGCAACACCATATAAAAGGTGCACAGCACGGTGTTAGTTTGAATGTTTCCATATCATGATAATGCGTAAAAACAACAAATTCAAGACTATACTTGGACTCTTACGGTTTGACTTGCTAACTGTGGTTGATGCTGGACAGTAGAAACCAAATCAACAAGGTAATTATAATGATTCAAGATTGAAATGGAACAATTAACCTCAGGTCTGGACTTTGACCACAGTACGCCGTGAACCCAGTAACCACTTCATCATGAGCAAAGTCATTTTCAGTAAGAGAATGTATTTCTCTTGTGCTTCTGTCTTATCAATAATAATACTACCAACTTATTCCTTGCTTATCTGTGACGTGTTATAACCAAATTTCGTTTAAAGCACAGATTGTGTCAGAAATGTCCTTGTGATTCTGGAACTTTGAAAATAATTGTGTTTTAACAGCATAACTGTAGGCTAAGCTAATCCTTGCATTTCCAAAGGGAGCTTCAGAACCCAGGCCTCATGAAAGTGGAACTGCTGATTCTGTAATGTACTCCAAAAAGGTACGTAAAAACCCCACTCAATTACAGTAACAACAGCACTCAAGGTTTAAATACTTTCCGCTCCAGGGAACGGACAGCGTGAGACACTGATACACATACAAACGGTTTTCCCCGTCACTTCAAAAAGTTTTCAAGACGTGTATTTAGAAAAAGAAATAAGCACCGGCCTCTGCCACACCACCTTGGCCTGAGCAGGTTGAAGAGCTACACCCTCTTTTCATGCATCTCAGCGCCACTGATGCAACGTCAATGGAAGCTTTTTAACGGGAAGTGAAGTTTAATGTGGTTTACAGTTAAAAAGATAATTACAAACTTTCAAACTTGAGGAAACTTGAGCGTGTAGGTGGTATGGTGTGACGTCCATTGGCAAGGTACGCCGTTTTCCAGTTTCTCCTGTAGCATCCACATCGTGTCTGTATTTCATCCAGGGCTCGTTAGAATACCCCACAGAAGCTCAAAGTTTCACCGCATTCCATAACACAGAGTTCAACATAATGATTCTTGCCGAGTTTCAAAAAAAAATTGTTGTACTGTTTTCCCCATTGGAAACAGTCACTTCAAACCCGCTGAACCTTATTTGGGTTATCACGTTTGTTTCTCATGGACGTACAAAGCCACCGTAACCAGGACAGGCCACTTACAGCTCTGAATCTAATGTTAAGGTTTGTTAGTTCTGATGTGAATAAAATACCTTCCAAAGCAATAGTACATCTGACATGAGTTCTCTAATGTGGTGTGTTAGTCAGTGGGGTTTTATTAGCGTTCACGTAGATTTTTTCGCTATAGGTCACTCATGGAATCCTGTAAAAAAAAATAAAGGCTTACAAATAAAATCCCCCCAAGATTATTAAACTAGTGGGTCAGTCACAGGAAATGAGACGAAGCAGGGGGTAAAACAGTTGCAGGTTTTGTTCAAAAACAACCAACACCTGCATGAGGTGAAGACCTTATGTTTAGATTTCATTAGAAATCTAGAACGAGGCTCAAAGGTCAGTTAAATTCACAAACTCACATTTCACACACTCATAGATATCAGCGCCCTAATGTTAATCTCGCAATGTTACACAAAGTGAGAAATTATTCCTGGATCTGCACCTTGATCTCGACCTGTACCAAAATTGAATGAGATCTTCCCTGACCAGTAATACATCCTACCAGCAAGTTTTCATGGAAATCATGGAGTTATTTTTCTGTAATCTTGCTAACAAACAGACGAACCAGGGGTCTTCATGTCAGTCATACACTGCGTTACATACTGTGAGTGATTTCTCAGTTGAATGTTCGCTGATGAGTGAAATCAACGCTGATGTTTGACTAACTTCACCGACTATGAACAGTGTAAAGGACGGGTTGGGTTGATAAGCTCCCTGAGAGGAACAGAAGGCCGCACATCACCAACCCTCCAAGACCACAAGTACGTAAGTTGGCACTTTACTTCACAATGTGGTACAAGGTATGTGGACCTCGTAGCACTGCTGGTTCTCTGACTGACTATAGTGAGCTAGTTATTGGTGGACTGCAGTGTCTCATCAGTCCTCCATAAAACCAGGATTGAGATCCGCCGCCCTGCAGAATTACTACAGTTCTCTTTATTGGACAAGGACAGGGGTTTGTCACCACTAATCACCATGGCAGCACGTTTTCAATAAATCCTGAATTCATCTTACACATGTGGGCCGGATCTGGACCAGTTAAGGTCGTTACAGCTTCATTCCAGCAGTGGAAACACTCTTTTTGTTCGTTGTGGCCTCATCCGTAGCTGGCTCATACTGTATTTAGCCCCAAAGTTGCAAATGGGCCAATCTAATACACAGAAAGTTGCCTCTGGGCAAGCGGTGACATCTTGCCTGCATGAGGGTAACGGATACAGTGTCCTGTTTTATGAGCTAATTTGCATGCAGGTAGTAGAGCTACAGTTAGAGTCCATGTGTGGGTCCCTTGTAACCACATCACAGCAGTCAGTCTAAAAAAAATCACCTTTCATTTTACACAGTATGGGTCGTATCGCTCCAAACAGCTTCATATTAATGTCAACAACTTTATATTTCAGAAGGATATTTGGCTGAACCCCTGACTGCTTCTTAACTTAAAACATTTGAAATCAGAATCAACCACATCAATTTGGTTTATTTTTGCATGCAGGTAGCATAGCTACAGTTATAGTCCATGTGTGGGTCCTATGGGACCACATCACAGCAGTCAGTCTAAATAAAGGCACCTGTCATTTTACACAATATATGGGTCGCATCACTCAAAACCGCTTCATATTAATGTCAACAACTTTATATTCCAGAAGGAAACTGGGCTGAGCCACTGTCTGCTCTTTAACTCAAACATTTTTACATCAGAATCAATTTGTTGTTTTTTTGCAATTGACAGTAAGGTCAAATAAATGATTAGTCCACAATTATTCATCTCCACTGTCGTGTGGTTTGATTTGATTTCAAAACAACATTACAAATAATGTAAAATCATAGCAGGAAAAAACAGCCATGAAGTATTTTATTTTGAAACTAAAGTCTCTTACCAACCTTTGGGACAACAATGTCGCTTCACCTGTCAAACCTAACCTGCCCTTTTACAGTCACATGTGTGGGAAGGAAAACAAAATGAGCTTGTCCAAATGATCCAATTCATTTCCTGTGTAAACACAAAGGACTATTCTGTTCAGATCATGGACATCATGCTAGGCACATGCTCGGCACACTGATTCGGACCGTGAAGTCATTCCAGGAAAGTTGTCAAAAAGTTGCAGGAAAGAGGACATGAGGTTGCATGCAGGTCAAAGTGCACTCTCCTGGATCTTTCCCAGCCAAACTCAAGACACAGAGACTTCGAGACTGGCCATGCAAACACTCTCATTATACACTAAATGATGTGGAAAGATAGCCTGAAGTACCGTGAGCAATCTTGCTGCAGGGGAAGAGGTGAAATGTGGAAAAACGTTCCAGAAATAGCCCTGTTTTCGTGCATAACCATGAAAAAGTAAGCTTAAAATATAACTTTGCAGACTGGCGTCATAATTCTGATAAAAAATCACACACCGCAGACTTAAAAGTGCTCCGAAAAAATAAACAGCAGTAATAGTGTTTTGCAACGCAACTGCAAGGATGCTGTATTTTTGTTAAGACGGCCCCTGTGTGACCAAAGCTGTCCTGTCACTCCAAAAGGAGATGTCACTGCTCACACCCACGACTTGAACATCACATGTCGTTTCCAGATGAATGTTGACAACAGTTACATAACTGATGGTTAAATAAGGAGAGCAGCCTCTCCAAAATAATATGCTTTAACTGCGGCACGCACAGCACTTTTCCAGTGCATCAGCATTTCCATGGTATCGAAGCTCATGGCTGTTGTTAGGAATGGACAGACAACACCTGTTCTTGGTTCGAATTTGTAAACTGGAATAGTAATGTCATCCTCGTGCCAGCACTGGTAATTTCCCAACCGTGTCTCTCCTGCTCCAACTCTCTCAACGCATCAGGCGTGTGTAGTTTTGAGGGCCAGGCCACATTTCCATAGGTTCCATGAGATTGCGAGCTAGAAATGTGGGGGTTCTCTGACAGTGTAATCAATCACTGACATTCACAGCGTGGAAGTGGTCTGATGTTTTTTTGCGGCATGATGCATGAGAACTTTTTTCCACATGTGGAACTGGCGTGTGCTGTGGGAAGTGCAGAGGGAGTTAATAATTTGTTGATTGGGTGGCCTGGCATTGTTATCCACTGAGATCTGCATGTTAATGTCATGAGGCTGTGCTACCAAATAGTGTGTCTGGAAACGGGACTAACTAATCAGGAGGTCAGGGGGGTTCAAATCCCAGGTGCAGGTTCTGGTGCGGAGCTGCATGGGTCCTGTGCTGTCTGCTAATCAGGGGAGCTGTTATGACAACCACTACGGCCAAGTTGTGTGTTATTTCTGCAACAATTATTGGCAAATTAGTTACTAAATATATCACAAGTAAAGATACAATGTGATTTAATATCAGTCTGTTGATTTCTATGTGATTAGTTATGTCATAGTCTGAGTGAAAAACTCTATTTTGAGCTCCGAACTCCTCCAAACAGCAGCAGAGCAGCTGTGAACAGACTCTCCATCAACAAACCTGCCTGAAAACAAGAGGATTTTGTAGATGATTTCATAATTTAATGATTAGATAATAAAGGGGAAACAGAGCAAAGTGAATGTAATGCTGATATAAGATTATTCCAGATGTGCTGCATGTGTGAATGGTCCAACTTTGCAGATGTAAACCCTTTGCAACATGTGTCATCAACTCATAAAAGCTCAACTTTTTAGTTTGACTTGTAAACTTGATCAAACAGCTTTTAGATCATCATCATTCTGATAAGCCTGGTTTTCATCACCAGCATGTGCGTGTGTCCCTGTTGTCTTACCGGTTTATAAACGTACGGACATATCTCCGCGTGGATGATCATGAGCAGGATCCCGAGCATCGCGGTGCCCAGCGCCAGCGCGCACAGCCGCTTCTTATCCTCCAGTAACACCTTCCTGTCCCGCAGTCTGTACAGGTCGTCTCCCTCCATGGGCGTCTTCTTCCCGGACAGCGGAACGGACACCTCCGCACAGTCCCCACTGACGTTCCGACTCATCAGGCCATCGCAGTTAACACAATCCACCACCTTGGAGTCGCCGGCCAGGCTGCGGGTCGTCATCTCCATCTCCAGAGCGCACACGGTCCCTCTGTCCCCGCCGTGCCCCTCCGCTGCTCCGTGCTCTGTCTGCGCTTTGCTTCGCTCCCAGGTCGGAGAAGGCATAGCCCGACGGGCGCGCTGTGTACCAGGCTCTTCTCTCCGTCGTTGCTCATGGAAGTGTCCGGTTCACCTTCAGCACTTTGCCTCTAATTCACCAGCACCTTAAGCACTCCTACCAAACTGCGCGCCGTGTTTACGCACACTGGTGCCGCACTGACACTGCAGCGAACTGTGCGCGCCTGTTGGCATGGGTTGTAATTTTAGGAGAGTGCGTCAGTCTGCCGCAAATCTTCTTGTGTGCATGTGTGCGTGTGTGTGTGTGTTCCTGAGGAATCACGACGCATTCAATCTCACGAACATGGCATGTCCACTGTTTTAATAGAAGAGACGAGATGTTATTTTTGTTTGATTCTTTATTTGATTGGGATCAGTTTCATCAGATAACCTTTTATTCGATGGAAAAAATGTTAAAAGAAACATGTGGTTTGTGTTTCACTTGTCATGGATCAAGTCACGAATCCTCGTTTCTCTTCTCTGGCAATTAAAAAATAAAATATTATGTCCCACAATAAATGTATTATATATAGCGCGCTTCAACAACGTTGAGCACAAATAATTGGTGAGCACGAGTTCCAGGACAGCTGCATAGTGACATCTCGTGGTTGGGGTCCATTCAAACCATTCCTCATGGTTCACCAGGATTGGCCATGGCTAGCACGGCTTCCAAATTATACTTTTCATTATACAAACTGAGTTGCCCTGTTGCCCTTTCATTTCCTACACACGGTTTCTAAATCCACTGAAGGCTAAACAAAAAGTGGAGCACAAACCCTCACCCTCTTCACTGGGCTTGTTTAAGGAGGAATAGCGTCATAACCTTGGGTGTAGTGACGTACCCACAGGGGTGGCTCCTGGTACAGGCGACAAAGACGGTTGCCTAGTGCGCAAATTGCCGAGAGGGCGGAGCAAGAGACTGATTTATCATGACGTGATAAATCACGTCATGAAAAGCTTTGTTTTTGGGATATACTATCTCTCACTCTATTAGTTTACTACAATTCAAACTCTTTCCACTTTAAAATAGGCAAATTACACTTCACTCTTATGCTCTGCAGCATTCATGAGATATCCTTCACCAGAAATAAATATATATATTTTTTAGATTAGATTAAATTTAATTAAAATAATATAATTTTTTTTAAATTTAATTTAATTAATTTAAAAAAGAACTGCGCGCGCACATCCTGCGCAGAAGCCCATTGCGCACATTCTGTGCAGAAGCCTACTGCGCACATTCTGCGCAGGAGCCCACTAGCAGGAATTTAATTTATTTTTTTTTCAGTTTTTTTACTTAATTTAAATTTTACCTAGTGTAAGATATTTTGCAATTAATAAGAGATTTAAATCATTGTCTATTTTAAGAGTTCAGTATATTGCTAGAATGGATATGGGAGAGGGTGGGGATTGAACCTGGGACCTTCTTATTTGACAAATACCGCTTTACCGACTAGGCCACACAGCCTGCTGATTCATGAGGAACTAAGCACACTCAGAACATTGACAAATTATTGTCGGTCTGTCCGTGTCATTCTATGCTGCAGAGCTTCAGAGAAAAAAATTTCGACTTTTCTACATATGTATTTGACAGCCTTACTTAAAAGTTACTTTTATATTTTTGGATTTTAGATACTGGATGATTTAACATACATATAAAAAACCTATTGTTAGAGAATAACCCAGTAGTTGCCAGCCTTGTCTTCTAACGCCTTTCAAGAATCACAGCCTGCTGCTGCTTGTTTCCATGTGATGTCCTGAGGCTGCCCCCTGCTGGCTGCTGGGTTCCTCTGCACTCCAGCTGTTGTCCTGAATGAGCTTTGCTAATGAAAGAATACTGCAAAGTCACATGCAGTATGCGTTGAGAGCACAGCATCCTGGTTTAAATGTTACTACCAATACATCTCCTTTGGTACTCTGTGTGCAACAAGCAAACTGTGTCAGGGTGAACATTTTAATTAATTCCACTGCATACAGTACAAGCGACACAAAAGTTTTGTACTAACATGAGAAAACTTCCTTCTAAGTCATAAAAAATGTGAAATCTCGCCTAGGGCACCAACATTGCCAGGGCTGGCCCTGCGCACCCAACACACGTAAGTCCTTCCTGCTGCAGCATCCTGCTGACGGCCTTGTCCTCAAGGCTCTGACTGACAGCACGAGCTGAAGTACAGTTAATATAGTTTTTCTTATGGGGTCAAAAATATACTTATGTCATCTAATCAGACATCACTAAAATACAGCTCCAAACTCTGATCTGAAAGGTTCTACTGGTATAAAGCAAGAGAACAAACTCACAATCACAGATAGAAGTTGATTTATTCCACTTCAGTATAAAAAAGTAAATATCTGATGCACAGTTTAAAAGCAAAACAACCCTTTGAGCAAGCAGGTGAGCGTCAAAGTTGCATGCAGCATATACACATACATTAATTAAATAATCTGAGTACATAGGAAAACAGTGAGCGCAAATGGAGAGGATAAAGATATTTAGCTGTAGCAGATTTCATAGAGATAGTTATTTACAATAAAATCTTTAAAAAAAAGCTTGAGGTAAACACATAACAACCAAAAATATATTTTTGGTTGAAAGCAGGAAGTTGAACCAATGTTTTGTTAAGTTAGATTTGCAGTATCCATCCTAGCTGCTGTTAATAGAAACTATACAATTTCATGTATTAGCCTTGAGTTGAGTGCCATCCACTGGTGGCTAAATAAATTACAAGTGATATTAGAAAGTGTGCATTAGTCTATCTCTGTATGCAAGTATTCTATTATTTACAAGCAGTTTAGTAAGAAAGAATTCTCGATATACAGATATTTCTAAACGAGCTACAATAGATCAAAACCCTGAATCACATTTTGCATTGATTGACTGTGAAGTACACACAGTGGAGCACACCTGGAGAGAGAAGTGACAGACTGTGATAACAGCTGGAAGACAATTATTTGGCATCGAATATATTGCTGAGAGTCCCTGAGTTAGTCTAAGCACCCAGTGACTGAAGTCATTCTTAATGTGTACAGTATGTAAAAAATATTGCTGTGAAGAGCTGACAGATTCATAAAGAAAAATAAAGTTTTCATTCAAATGGCATCTCTGTGCTGAGAACAAGCAATCAATCACCAGCATTAAAAAAGACAGAAACAACTACACAGTGGAAAATGTTCTTTTTGGCCCATCTTTAGACCTGATAGGACGCGGCTCAGTCGGAGGGGGTTATAACTCTCCATCTGCCTTCAGCCCTCGGTGGCTGGTTGGTTCTAACCCTTCACAGCTCCCCACGGCTGCAGCGTGGCCTGAGGCAGAATGAACTGCGGAGGCGGCTGCGGCAAGATGTAGTAGCCAAATACCTGCTGTGGAGGAGGAGGCGGAGCCGGAGGCATACACACCGTGGTGAGGAACACCGGAGCCACCTTCTTGTACTGAGGCCACACTGGTGCAGGGTGGTAGAAGTACTGGAGGCTTGCAGGGAGCTGAACAGAGAGGAGGGTTGGAGGGAGTATGAGAGATTAGTAGGGATGGTGGAGACTTTACCGTACGGGTGTTGCATGTTCCTTTCTAGAACATACAAAACTGAAACTTAATCACATGGGCATAACTTGAGAGCAGCAGCAGATCATGTTTAAAGGAGGCACCTTATGGTTTGTGTACGATATAGATATGAAGTCTGTACTTTAAAGCATTTATGGGTGTGGATGAAAACATTTATCCAAAAACAACACAGCTGTTCTGTGACTGCAACCAAGAATCTTCAGTTTGTCAACACACACCTGTACATGTTGTTCTGTCGTATTATAAAGCTACGTATGTTTTAAAGCCTCAACTTGTTTGTTGAAATACATCAAAGGTTTGTACTCTACAGATATATTTGCACATGTCTATATTGTATTGTATATTTTTATGGCATATAATATTTATTTTTCCAGCTTATTCATTTCAGATTTTGGATCAATTCTTATTCTTACTCACTTGAGCTGGTTCAAATATTTTGCTTTTTATATTTAAAAATAGGGTTCCATAATTTCCTAAACTGTTGTATTTGGCATATTACTGAAACAAGAGCAATTGCTGCATTTATTTTCTCTTTATTTTATATCTATCATCAATTGCGGATGAATCGGCTTCATCCTTTAAATGGGTTAGGGTTAGGGTCCTTACCATATTTCTGACGTATTTGAGTTTATTTGGTCCTTCTCCATGTCGCTTCCGAATCCTGGGCACCATGGCTACCGTGTAGGTGTCACATTTTGGCTCCTCCTTCTTGACGACCTCCTTCTTCCCCCCTTCTTTCTCTCCCTCGCCCTGCGTCTCGGCCTCCTTTGCCTCTTCCTCCGTGTCACTCGACGCCGTGGAGCCACAGTCTGATGAGGTAGCTGAGTGGTAATCTGACGTCTCCAGGTTTATTGAATCCACGGGGGACTCATCCTGTTCTCCCTTCATGCCTCCTTCCTCTGCCTCCTCCTCTTCTTTGAAACTGGCTATAGTGAAGGGCCTGCTGTTCTCTCCAGATCTGTGAAGAGGGAGTGGATTATTTCAAGTCGTTTTTTCTATGTAACCTTCACCCGTATTCCCACTCTTTACTCCCCACATGTATCTATTCATCATTTCACAGAATGAATCATGACAGCGGATTTCTTGGCGAGACTGGGAAATGCCTCGTTGTCATTGAAGCCTGTCAGTATGTCTCACCCCCGCTGACTCACCTTGCACACACTTCTAGTGGGTCGATCCAGACTGTGACCTCAGGCAGCACACACAGCTCACTGGCTGTGAGCTCACTCTCCTCACACGCCTTCAGAACCACTTCATCACACAGTACTCCATTATTTATCCGAATGCATCTGTGGAGGATAAAATGGTTAAAAATGCAGTATTTCATATGTGGATCTCTCCCTCTGTGGTGCGTGGATCTCAGCTAATATACTGGATTAGGATTTTGTTGAGTTTGGTGCAGGTACCTGTAAGCCTGGCCCTTGCTGGGGGAGTCAGGGTACCAGTGATTGTCGTATTTGTCACACAAAAGCTTCTGCAGCTTCTCAGCAAACAATTCTGCTTTGGCCTCGTCGAGCTTGCCACGCGCCACGACCAGGCGTTTGAGGAAGTTCACTCCGGCCTTCACCTCTCTTTTCATGATGTCTGCAGAAACTGAAGAGGAGAAAAAAAGTATCAGTTGACCTGCCCCCAAAAAACCTCTTCGTGTTTCTCTCGGTCACCGAGAGTGTGTTGCTCTGTCATCACTTGCCACAATCACTATGTTTGTTTCAAACCAAAGCACAGAGAAGGAGAGAGAGATCAGAGTTTTTTTGGTGACAGACTGGGACGACCCCTCGACGAGTCGTGGGGGAGCGGGAACATCAGCTTCAGCGATAACGGCACTTCCCTGTGCAGCTGCCCCTCATCCTGCTATGTTTTTGAAAAAAAACCTCCAGTTGAACTCAGAGTCCGTAAAGGCTGAAATTTGTATAGAGGCAAACAAGATGCAAACTAGCAGTGTGCAACTCGACATGCGCAAAGTTTGACATACAAATCCAAATGAACTCATAGTGCTGTTTATCTACTGATAACGTGTCTGTTTGGGTTCGTTGCCAATGTCAGCCTGACCAGGAGGGAAAAGCAAGTTCAACAGAGGCCAAGGAAATACAAACTTTGCAGGCTGCGAGCACACTGCTGATGTCCCTGACGACTTAATCATGCCTTGAACATCGAGGTGCAAACGCTCATTTGTTATTGCGGCTTGTAACAGGCCGCCATTTAACTTGAAGTGTGCAATGTGTTGTGAGAGACAATTACTACTGTGCCCTGGGACACGAAGCCACAGCCTTCCCTTACAAGCAGCATTACAAATAGGAGTAGAATCGACATAAAATCCTAACATAAGTGTTTTGACATGACATGAACTAAGCATCAGTGGCGCCTTATGTCTAGAGGTTCAAGCAGCAGCTGAGATATTCCAACTCAGTTATTTGCCTGTGGGGTAAACAGGATCAAATAGCATGTATTCTTCACATTGTTTCTGCCTCCTCTGTGATGCAATACAGTTTTGCTTTCCATCTTTTGCATTCACCAGCACCCGCCAGCAAAAGTGTCTTAAACACACAGAATGTCACTTATTCTGACCAACATACATGTTGGTTATAGAAGGTTGGTATTTCTGCTGCCACATTGATGAATGTTAAAGCAGCCTTGTGATCCAATTCCTGCTCATGTTGCCTTCAAGAGGCCACAGAATTTCAAACGCGATAAGGTGTTTTAGCTGACGCAGCCATTCGAGCCTTGGAGCAATATACGCTGACTACGAAGCCTTTGGCCTCTATCGTTTTTCAATATTCAGAGTTTTATGTTATTCAGAATCAGTGTGAAATAATTTACAGCATAAAATCTACAGCATGTTAAACCATCATGTTATGTATGTCAACATCACCAAGTCTGCGACTAATGATGAGATTTATGACAGATTCCTGCAATCATCATGTTCTTTAGAAATCTTTTTATTGGCTCTTGGCAGCAATAGAAAACTGTTTTAATCATTTTGAAACCCTAGGTGGTCAAATATCATGTTTTGTCCATAAAACAGTTAGAAAACTAAAAAAAGAGGACAAATCATACCAGAGAACAATCACAAGTGAGAAGCTGTTACCATTTTTATTTAGAAAGTATACTGTTACCGATTCAATTAATTTCAGACAGATCATCAATACATGGACTCATCCTTTCAGCTCTAAACTAAAAGATAAACTCTTCTTCCATGGGTTGATAAATGTCTCAAATCTTGGACTAAATAAACATTTTAAAACCTGTTGGCTTATCAGAAATTTATATTTTTTCAAGAGATGAAACTTAATGTATCTTATTGTACCCAAGAAAGTTGGTGTTTCAATATCCAAATCAGAGCTGAACGATGTGACCAAAATTAATATGAAGAATGAAGTCGATATCAATAATCATTATTGCTGTTGTTTTGGTTTTAACCACTTCTTTATGAACAAAGAATAACAAGCTATTAATAATCAGGGAAACATATAAGAAATCTGAGGTTGATCAATCAGTTTGGTTTTCAGGAGGTTTGTTACAAATGTGACAGCATGTGACACATCAGGTAGATTGTAAACACTGATTCAGTGCAGCATTGAGTCATGTCTTCAGCCGGATTGCATCAGGTCACACTAATGATGAATGTTTGTACACAGCAGAGGAAGTAAAAACACAATCACGACACTAACGGTGTGTGTTTGCTCTGATTACGGACTTGTGTCACGTCTTTGATATAATCAGACGTCTCAATTACTGTCTGTTTACTGCCTCAATTACTGTCTGTTTACTGAGCAGTGACCTACTGCCATTACCATACTATGTCTGCTTGTGCCATTTACATTTGACTTGACACATATTCAGACTCAGATGTGGCTCCACTGACTACTCTGCAGTTTTACTCCAGTATACACACTAAGCACGAGCTGGATCACATATATAAAGCTAATAGATAACCTCAATGAATGTTGTGCACATGCAGAAAACTTTAACTTCGCATGAGTATTTTTTTTAAAGCCCAAACAGACATGTCACATCCTGGTCAGTGGTTTGCAAATGAAACACACAGAGAGCCTTTGTCCGGGTTTCGTAAATATTCACCTCAGGTGACAAGGAAACTTGTTTTTCGTGGCTGCGTGAAACAAAGGACACACAACAGTCCCACCTTTAGGAGGCGGCCACGTGTATGTGTGTTGTGGACACCCATAGTACATCAAAACAGAGAGAAACAGCATGAAGATAATTCCTTCATCAGGTTTTTAGTCAGTGTGTTTCCAGTTTTAAGAAGGAAACTGAAAGGCTACACACTGGAAATAACACATGGGTTTAGTGACAGTGCGGAAACCCCCCAGTGGAGATGTAGAAACTTAGAAGAAACGCACCTACAGGAAACTCATTTTAGCTGAATAAGATGATTTGAAACTAATGTTACAACTTGTACGTTTAACGCGCATCTTTAGAAAGAGACATAAGTGTGTAAGTACCAATAACTGAGACCCCAATGAAACAGTACAGAGACAAATTCAACACTTAAATGACTGTGGGAAGTGAATACAGGTAAATAACATTATAACAACGACACAGCAACAGAGTACAAATACACGTTCATTAATAAAACAACGAGCGCAAACTAAACACGATACAATTATACAAACAACACAGGACAAGTTTAAGAAAGAATAAAAAGAACACAGCGCACGTTTAAGAAATAATACAAAACAACGCGGTACAAGTTTGAGAAAGAAAGAATACAAAATAACACAGTACAAGTTTGAGAAAGAAAGAATACAAAATTACACAGTACAAGTCTGAGAAAGAAAGAATACAAAACAACACAGTACAAGTTTTAGAAAGAAAGAATAAATATAACACGTACTCACGGATAGAAATGAAGAATATGAGTTGCGTGGATGTCGAGCAGTCAGTGAACGTGTCCTCTCCTGTGTCTGTCTGTCTCTCTCTCTCTCCCTCTCCCCCTCTCTCTCTCGCTCTCTCTCTCTCTCTCTCTCTCTCTCTCTGTGTGTGTGTGTGTGTGTGTGTGTGTGTGTGTGTGTGTGTGTGTGTTGCACTCAATGCTCTCAGCACATGTCGCTTCCTTGTTCTCTCAGCTCGACTCTCCTGCTGCAACACACGCGTAACTTTACCGTCAGTGTGACTCACTTCCTGTTCTCAGGACGGTGACTGTCCCTGACCCCGCCCACCCCGCCGGACCAAATATGGCGAACAGTGCAGACAAGGTAACAGTTGTTTGTGTGGGGGTGTGTGTACGCGTGGGTGTGTGCGTGTAGGTGCGGTTTCACTTATGTGATGACATTGGAAGTAATCCTCGTATGATCTCTACTTCTCATCTTACTTGTAATAATAATAAAACTACTAGTTCACTGATAAGACTGTATCAGAGAACTATTGTGTTATAACTTGTACTATTAACTATACTATACATCACTGTTCTGTACTATTTTACATTACACTTGACATCACTATACAATGCTTTGCTCTACTATACTATACTATACTATTATTAGTACATTATCACTACTATATATGTAGTATAAGCGTACTTAGAGTTCTTGAGTAAAATTACAAAGTTATATCACAAAGTTATGTGTGTGTGAGGGTTCTCACACAAACACTGCAGTTTGTTCCTTGTGCTCTCTACCTTATGATAGTCTTATCAGAAAGCTAGTATTATTATTATTATTATTACTATTAACTATGCTCCATGTACTGTACTATATTATTTTAAGCTATACTATACTGTACAATATTATACTGTGCTGTGTTGTGCTTTAATATACTATACTATACTACTTAAATTATTACTATAATACTTTTATATATGTAGTACCTTATTATACAATATTATAAGAAAAATGTAGTTGAAGTATGCAATGTTCATCACTGTGTCAGTGTTAAAATACTATAAATATATTAATTGAATTGCTATTATTACTAATAGAAGCAGCATTTTATTGTTAAAGTACAATTAAAATCTTGCAGTAATTTTATATTGCAGTAATATAAAAAACATCTTTCCAGTATAAAGAAGCATCAAATAGAAACCTCAGAATTATTTTAAAACTCAATAATCAAATAGTTTTCCTCAACAGTCAAATAATTATTTACCTGGGTAATGGTATGAACACCCTGATGTAGAAATTCTCTATTAGCTTTGCTTCCTATGTTATTTTTGATGGATTGGGAAATATGCACTTCAAATAAAAGTGCTATACACTTTAAATTTGTAATGATTGATTCATCTAAAGTGACAGGGTTTTAAATTTGAAAAGCAAACTTCCTCCGTTGTCAGGTGTAGCTTCTTTCAACTGAGACTCACAGCCAGCTCCTCCTGAGCAGAAGCGGATTGCACACCTCCTGGGCAGAGGCAAACTGGAGGATTAATTTTATTTTATTTATTTATTTTTTTTAGGGCCCGAGAACTGACAGGCAGTGACAGACAGTGAGGCCCTATTGAAAATGTAAGGATTAAATTTAGAAAGTTGAATTTAGAAAATGTTGCAGACATGTACTCATTTATTTTGTATGATGTATCATACTTTGTCAGATTATCACATATTTTTCATTATAAAATCTTAATCTGTAAATTAACACAGTGGAGGATGATATTTCCCTCTAAAACAAAAAGGAGAGAACACAATTGTACTTCAGTTCTTGAGTAAAATTACAAATGAAAAGATATGACCCGCTTATGCAGACCAGGGAGTGTGTGTTTCTCTCTGTGGCCACTAGAGGGCAGGCTTGTTTATTTTCTAACAAATTAAAAGTGGAAGAAAAACCACAGAGTCAACACCACGTTAGAAACTCGACTTACCTTTTCCTTGTTTCCTCATCGCTCCTCCGTCATCATTTCTCCTCCTCCTCCTCCTCCTCCTCCTCCTCCATCCTGGATCTGTCAGGTATTATAAACCCTCGTACATTCATGAACTTAAATCTTCTTCTAGTCAAACACTGTTTGTCAGACTTAAACTGATATTTTGAAGTGGCGTGTTTTTGCAGGATAGTATTGCATCTGTCACAGGGTAAACGTCAAGATGGAGGATTCAAGTTTTGATGACCAAGTATTCAGCTCATTATTCAATCTCACTGTTGTGTCTCAACCGAAATGTAAACACTTCTATGTTCTCCCTCTCTGCTGTGCACATAGATAGATAGATAGATAGATAGATAGATAGATAGATAGATAGATAGATAGATAGATAGATAGATAGATAGATAGATAGATAGATAAGTAGATAGATAGATTACTTTATTCATCGCCGAAGGGAAATTAAGTCGTCATAGCAGCCGGTATATTTGAATACAATAAAATACAATACAATAAAATATTGAGGTAGGTAGAAAGAATAAACATCTGGATGCTGTTTCCCTTTTTCACCTCTTACATTAGTTCATTATAATAACCTGTTCTATAAACAAATCTGTTCATTTCTTTTTATGCCCATTTCGATGTTCCTTCTTCCTTTCACTACTAGTTACATGTGTGTGTGTGTGTGTGTGTGTGTGTGTGTGTGTGTGTGTGTGTGTGTGTATGTGTGTGTGTGTGTGTGTGTGTGTGTGTGTGAGTGTGTGTGTGTGTGTGTGTGTGTGTGTGTGCAGGTAATTTGAGGACAGCATGTCAGATCCGTGTAGATTTTTCTTTCCTCCTGCCTTGGCTGCTGGAGCTCACTCCCCTGCCCCAGATGCCAACTCAAGAGTAAATTATTGCAGAGTGTGTAAGTAGGAGATAGAAATAGATGGAAAGAGAGAGAGAGAGATAGAGAAAGAGAGAAAGAGAGAGAGAGGTAGGAATAGTTGAAGAGTGGGTGTCTTTTGTATTGATTAGTCTTGTTTTGACAACTGATGGAAATTAAATTGCCTTCTCCCTCTTTGTTTCCCCTCCGTCTCCCTGCGTCGCTCTTCTGCTCTCGTTGACCTCTTTCCCACTCCGTCTCTCCGAGCCCAACCTCTGTAGGCAATTCTTGCTGTTGGCTGTGCGACTGATTGCATTACGCTGCCTTTAAGCAAGCAATTACTTTTCTCAAAGAGTCACAGGTCATTCTTTCTTTCCTTCTGTTTTGTAGCTGAGCCTCTGCACAACTTTTTCTCCAACTGAAAACTATTGATTTTCCCTGTCAGTGTGTCATTTGGGCTCCTCAAACACTTGCGAGCATTCTGCTACCATAATGGGAACCCGAACTGAGACGCCTCAGACAGACCCACACACATCTCCTCAAAAGTCCTGCGATTTCGGTAATAAGTATTGGAAATGAGACCACTTGACCTCGAAATGTGATCGTTCTTTTCCAGGGAGCGGGGGTCTCTCTGAGCGTGTCTGGTGGTATCAATGAAGCCCACACGCATACACCACAAGTAGCCTGCTACGCCTTTAAAAACATATTGATTTTTCTCTTTCGCAGGGAGCTTAATGTGATCGATCGGCCAGGCCCTTTCAAGATCAGCGCCAGTATAAGCATCTCTTCCCCTAACACACATGCTGCCTCCTTCCCCTCAGGTAATGATTGTCCTTGGGCTGGGGGAATAGTTTGTCTGCATTAAGAGAGAGAACTGTTTCTCATGGCATCCACTCCCTCGCCCTCGCCGCTGGTCCCTAGCAGTGGAACATATTCTAACAAAAAGGTGCGAGCAAATGCAGCGCACACCTCTATTGACCTTTATCATCCAACCAGCGCCTCCCTCCCCTCCTCTTCCCCTCCGACTCCCAGTGGGTCGATACCTATTTGTATTTGCAATGCATTAGGCTGGTGCCCTCTTTTTAGATTGAAAATTAAGCTTTTGTCAGCTCGGTGCCTCTGTTTACGAACGTTTTGCACTTGTTTCTGTATCGTTTTAAAGCAGTGTATTAAGTTCAGTCCGTTATCCCATTCATCGGTCTTGTTAGCTCTTTGAAAGTAAGAAGATAAGACCTTCTCTAAGGCGGATTAAAGATGATGGATCGGCCCGTCATCTGCAGCATGAGCTACGGTCGGGGTCTGAACCCTCTATGTGGTCACAAGAAGAAGCTGAAGGCTCACAAGAAAGGAAATAAACTCCTTCAAAGCAGTCAAACCTTAAACCTGCCTTAAGTTTTTGGTCCCTTAGGTGCAGTGTTTTAGTTGATAGGGCAAACTTGTTAGCAAACATTTGCTTATTTATACCTCCAGCAGACATTAAAAAACGTTGTCATTAATTTGGATTCATGTATATGGTCTTTTGATAAATGTAAGTCCAATATCTATCCACTTCCAGCTCCGGTTTTGGTCTCCACCACCTATTGAGTGAAATGCTCCATTATATTCTCCAGGTAGTTGCTGTAATTGTAAAAGCTTCCTGCAACAGTGGAGAATGTTCTGATCACACCTTTGTATTACAAGTCATCACTTGATCCATTCATGATATATATAGATATTGACGATAGCTGCTCAAATGAACTGTAAAGGTTGGGAACCAGCAGGCTCTAGTGTGAGGGTCAAACGCAATGATATTCCCCACAAATTCTTAAACAATAGTTACAATATATTGAGGATGGCTCCTTACTGTTAGGGTTCAAGGGCTGTACGTGCATGTGATGTTGACATATCCCCCCCCCCTCATATTTTCTCTATAGATAAGACAGCCTTACATCCACCCTTATATCTTGTTGATCTAAGCCAGATAAATCAGCAACAAAGCCTTTTCTCTATATTTCATTTGGTCACTGACTTTTTAATTGCCTGTATTTCAGCCCCTATCCCTGTTTCACATGATCACAGTCTCAACATGGCATACATTACAGCGCTAACCGTCTTCTAAGTGCATTAGGAATAAACAGTACAACACAGAAAGGAATCAAACTAAGTAAACCTAATGAATATATCAGTAATTGTTGAGGAATCTAAATAAAATAGATTAATCTACTTAAGAAAAGTGCAGATACATGAAACATTTTAAGTAAATGCACTTAGTTGCATCACACCAGTGCTTAAGACAAGTAAAGCTAAGTGAACATAGTAAACATATCAGTAATTGTTGAGTAGACAACTCTGAGTGTGTGACATATTGAACAATTTGCTGCTTGGAAAAAGTACAACTTGCATTTCCTAGTATTTAGAGGTAATTTCAAAGATTCACTTCATTTAATCCTCTAAATTTCCCCCCAGCTCATTTCTGGTGTCATGAAACTTAAACGTGAATGTGAAAGTCCCAGCCCACTCAATGAGGAATAAGATGGAGATTTTCAGGGTCTAATGGCACCGGTTTGTTTTCTCTTTCTATGTCTGAGTAACTTGTCAACACACCATGTTTCTAGGTCTTCAATATAACAATACATTTTTCTACAGGAAGCTTCCCAGAAATAACAATTTAATGGCTCAAATTTGAAGGGAAATTTTAAATTTCCTTGACAAAAAAAACAATGTAAACCTAATTGAATAATAATTCATTGCTCATTTATTATCTGAAACTTTAATTTGTTTGGAAATGTAAATGTATGTGTTATGCTCATAACTTAACACTGAATCCTCTGTTTCTATTTCCTCTGTGATTCTAACCAAATTATACTTAAAATTCTAAAATGATGGTTAATTTCCTGTTAAAGTGATGCCTACTATAAATCCCTGTGAATTCACAGCGAGTGAGTCTTAAGTTTATTTCCTTCATTATATTACATTATTTTCTAATTATTTAGTTTAAACTAAACTGCATACATGTTGTGAAACTTTCTCTGCGATGACACGAGATTCCGATTTGTTAAAGTTCGACCCGAGATGTTTCTGTGAACTTTAGATTCCGCTGTGTAAACTCTGGCCCCCATCTAAATGCTCAGGGACTAACACTGGAAAATTGAACATGGGCAGGTCTTTGCTGTGAGAGGCGTCGGGTGGTTCAGTTTACCACACGCCCCCGCTGGCCTGCGATCGAATCCTGCCAGAGCTCCTGACTCCCCTCTGTCTCCCCCTCTGCTGTATCAACTATTAAATCAGTCAAGGTGAGTGCACTGCCCACTCTTTTTTCTTTCTTTCTTTCTTTCTTTCTTTCTTTCTTTCTTTCTTTCTTTCTTTCTTTCTTTCTTTCCCTCTTTCTGGAAAATAATGACAAATAGATAAAAGCATGAGCCGGTTGAATAGTCCATTTATGACCCACAACATAACGAGTTGTCTTATTATGAAACATTTCACCTGTCAGTTGCCATGGAGATTTTGTGCAGATATGTGAGGCTCTGTTTAATGGGCCGACCTTAGCCTTGCACTTTCTCAATTGTGTGCTTTCATGATGTTATAAACATATGGGCACACTTTCTTTTTTTTTAACCACAAAGTGTATGCCCGTATCAGTGGGCATATTTCTACAGGAGTGTGTTCTGTTCACCCTTTCCTCACTAGCAGAAAACATTCCTTTAATATTGATTCAGCAGAAGAAAAACTTCTGACTTCTGACTACTGTATCATTTTCGAGTCAGCACAATATCCATCTTATATGTTTCTTGAACTCATTTCCAGGTTCAGCATAGCCTTGAAACCACCATTTACAAACCCGTCCCCTCCCCCATCTGCATTTCTCTCTCTGCCCCTTTTTGCCCCTCTGTCCTTCTCTCTCTCTCTCTCTCTCTCTCTCTCTCTCTCTCTCTCTCTCTCTCTCTCTCTCTCTCTCTCTCTCTCTCTCTGTCCCTCTCTCCCTCCTGCAAGCTGTGTGTCTTTCCTGTATGCTGGGGGGCCAACGGAGGGGAAGTACACTGAGGAAGAAATGCACTCTCTCATTTCAAGTGCATGGGCTTAAAGACACAGCTGGCTCCGACAAAGGGGAATATGAAAAGGGGAAAACAGTCGTGGAAAGGTAGAATAATGACCCACTGACAAGGCAGTTGTGTGCGGAGACTGTATGGGGATCATTTCACACAAAAAAGGGGGGAAATTTAAAAAAAATTGTGAACAGGAAAACGGAGAAAAAATGTCTCCTCCCCTCTCCTCTTTCCACGTACTGCTCCTAGTCCCTCCCACCTTTCTTTCAATCTCTGTCCCTCCCTCTCTCCTTTCCTTCATTCCTAACCTACATGCACACTCACATGCACACACACACACACATAGATATACACATGATGACTGATGCCGTCTCCCTCCTCTTGCATTCTCCGTTTTCTGCACCACCAAGACTTTTGTGTCCTCTCGGTACAAGCGTACGGTGGAACCGGTTCTCTGCAGCTCCAGCACATGCTATCCCAGCCTCTAACCAAGCAGCAGCAGCAGCAGCTCCTCCTGCCTCTCACTGTACTGCTTGTGACTTTGTCCGCTCGCCTTTGCCACCGGTACTTTCCTCACGCCGCTGATTTCCTTTGTCCACAAGGCACGTTTCCCTTCAAAGTCCAGAGTGTGGAGGAGTGAGGGAAGAAGAGAAATCGCTGTGTGACGAAGAGGGAGATGAGGCAACACCGACAAGGCTGGAGTGAAATAGAGATGCAAGGCTGCAAGTCGAGAGGGAAAGCACTAACTCCAGAGTGAGGAAGAGGGAGCGGAAAGAAGGAATCAAGTTGGAATCGGGGAAAGAAACGCGGGAAAAGGTAAAAGGTAGACTTATGCAACAAATGCTGGAATTCCCTTCTGTCCTTTTTTTCCCCTCTTGAGCTAGTATTTCATGAGAAAAGTATTCACGTAGAAGTATCATGTCTTTCTATTATCGTGTTTGCTGCCTATTTTCTGATTTCTGTTTTCAGTTCTTGCGTGGTTTGTGCTGGTTTGTGTACCTAAAGTCATTTTCCTTCCTCCCACTCCCACTGGAACATTCCCCCCTCTGTCTCTTCTCCCATAACCCAGCCATGCCTTCTACCTCCTGCATTTGCGTGACAGAATGTGCGCGTTCGCTGAAAGAGCTCTTGGCTGAAATCAAGCTCGGCGTTTGTCAAAAGGCTCAGGCGGATTTTGGGGCCCAGTTGTGAGGACGAGGGGGAAGGAAGGACTGGGTTGGGGCACTCACTCCTCTGCCATTACTATGCGTCAATCACTCTCTTAGTAAATCTTTTCATCATTTTGAGTCTGGTTTTGGTTCGGACTTTCCGCTGGTGTTAAACTGTTAGAACGATGACTTAGTATTTAAGTATTTGTCCGTCCCCCTCTCTGCTCTGGAGCTGACATGTCCCACCCTCGACTTCCCTTTCCACTGTTTGTTTGAGGTTTCAGTGTGTGTCTGTGTTAATGCTGCACATGACCAAGCCTCATCTGTCGTCCATCATCCGATAACACCTAACTCCCTTCACCGGATACCTTTTTTAATACCTTTTTGTCTACACTGCCCTTCATTGCTCGAGGAGCTGCGATATATCCTCATTCTGTCCATGCGCTTAACCCGCCCGTCCATCTCCATGCAGCTCCTGGCCCCTGCACCCCTGACTGCAGGCGAGCAAACTCTAAAATGCCCCAGTTGTTTCCATGCCAGGGTGTGCCATCCAAGATGAGGTATTCCCTATCAGTGGATCGTAGGGGGTCTGTGAAGATCATGGTGTTACTAGAAACAGACTGGAGTCAAGCTCAACTCAAGACTTAGTGCTGGGACCAAACACCCAAATAGCCAACCTTGATGGTAAACAGGTAAACGCAGACATTTATTTCTGAGTTAGAAATAAGTAGTGGTACATCTTTATTTAGAACATCCTCAAATGGTCACTTCACTTTATTCATTTGCACATATTTGATCTTAACAGAAGTAGGCAGCTTGGCAATGACGTCACCCGTGACTTCACAATTTTGGTTATTGAGGGCTGTTAACACCTCTGCACCTCTGGGGACTCAATATTACTTTATATTATTGTTTTTTTATTTAATGCAAACATTGCTCCACATCACCATGATTCAGGCCTTGGTCAGTGGTTCAGGAAAAGTTGAAAAGCTTTTTTTAGAGAACAGAGTCGTCACATCCTCATTTTCTATTAATAAAAGGACAGATACAGAGCAAGTCAAGTATTTAAATGCTAAATATTAATTTTCATGACAGTTTCATGCAAAAGAAACAAATGAGTAATATGCAGATGACACATTGACTTTTCCATTATCAACTGAACTGCCATTAATTCACGTGATCAAACAAAATAAATTATCAAAATATAAAGGAAACTGCCATGATCACAGTTTTCCAAAGACCAAGCAGATGACGTCAAATAACTTTTCTTGTTCAACCAATTACCAGATACTCTTGGACAATCCATCAATTCGCCATTTATGGTTGCCAATTACTGTTTCCTTATGATAAATCTAATCTGATTTGATCTGTTTCAAATTGACTCGACTGATACAAGTACAATCAATCGCTGAAATAATTTGGATAACTGCATATCACACTGACCTTGATTTGTGGATTTGTTTTGATGTTCTTCGGCACTGGGAGATCGATGTCCGACATCTTCCTGCACAGTGCTCACCACACTCATCCAATACAGCTCCTGTCTGTCTGTCTGTCTGTCTGTCTGTCTGTATGTATCCTTTGGAGCAGTACAGACTGTTGCCTTGACTTAAACATCACACAACTTCCATAACTGCATTTATGAAATCCTCAGTTTTATCACAGCTTCTTATTTTCTGAGTTATTCCCATATTTACTTAGCTAATGATTAAATTCCTTGGAATGGGCTTTAAGTTTGAGATCGAATGTCAGTTCAGTGCAAATACAGTGTCTGTGGTTTTGGTGCATTTTGTAAATCAAAGGTTTCCATTCGCTTTTCCAAACAAAATGAAAACAGAGATTAAGAGCTCTAGTGATAAATCGCTTAAATCATATGAGCATCTGAGGCATTCAGCACGTCTCCACAGCGTCTGTGTAATAATAGTGAATACTTTGGCAGAAATAATGGATTACCCCGGCTTATTGTACTGACAATGAATGTATCAGTTATTTAAAACCTCTTCAACTTGAGGCCACCACTTACTGATCCCAGCATATCTAAACTTCAGAGTGCAGAGGAAGCCGTTAATGTATTGCACTTTATAAAAACATAACTCAGCCTTCGCTATCAATTATGTAGTTCTGGTGTGAAAGAGACGGAAAAGGGCCACACACACGCACGCACACACATACACACAAACACACAAAAGAGGCAACGGGGTCCGGCATGAAGAGAAAGCACTGCAGCATGTGACTGCTGTGGATGTACTAACGCTCTCTCTCACGGTCGGAGTGAGAGCTATTCCCCCCGGACTCAGTGTTCCAGTTGCATCCGCATTTGTCTGCCTTCTCGAGGACATGGGGCTGAAACGGGGCAGAGAGAGAGACAGCTCCATCTGGATACCCATAGGGCTTTCCTACTTTATAAGCGCAGCGCTGATAACGTTTCTCAGTGCTGCAGGGCAAACAAAGTTTGACCCGTTTCCATGTCTGGATGACAAGAAGTTCTTGTGTTTTGTCCCAGTCGCAGGAGATGCACGTCTTGATGTTATTGTCAGTTGCTGAGCGATGTTGTGGGAGGTGATTCATTATGTGGCAGAGGCTTTGTTCTCTGCTCAATATTCAAAGTTTAACTTTTTTTACTCCACCACAGTTATCTGACAGCTGTAGTTACTAATTACAAGATGATCATATGAATGGGATGCTCTGCCATAGTTTAAAATACCCAGTGGTACCTAAAATATTTACAATTAGCCCTACCTCAAACAACTACATTAACACACTCTTTACATGTTAATGTGTACATTGTATTAATAATAATAATAACGCAATATTATTAAATATGTAATACTATAACACCCCGAAAAGGACCAATTTGTAACAGCACACAGCATGTTTATATTTGTAGATTTGAATATCTCTCTATACTTTTTCCTAGTATATACCTATACTCATTATATACTTTTTACAGTACTTGGGCAACAGGTTGGAGAAGAGATTATGTGAAGTAAAGCTTATATTAGATAATACTGCAGATATGCCAGAGATGTTAGGGGGGGTAGAAACAGTACAATACATTCTATATATATAAAATCTCTTACTATTCAACTGTTATATCATTGTGTCATTGTGTCAATCAGCACAGTTCATATCTTCATAATAAGAAAGGCTTATCAGATTTAATGGCTCTTATTTGATTAGTGTTTTTGGATCGCAAGATATTTTGTCATCAGATGTTTTACATTTACAAATAGGCCCAGGTATCTAAGAAGCATTTAGTGTAAACTGCGATGTCCCTTTTTTAAATCCTGACAAAATATCTTACTATCCCTGTTCCTATATTAACTGTGACTAAATAAGATTAGTTAAAGAAACTTAAAAGTGTACTACAATAATTTAATAAAATATAGATTTTTTTAAATGCGCTCAGTTTGTCTGCATCTTGAACAATAAGAACATTTGAATTGTACCAAACTTTAAGTGGATATTCAAGTAATATTGAACAACTTTTTGCACTTAAGTAATTAATAACATTATTACGTGTCTTTGAGATGAGATAACTGTACATTTTTGAATTTAACTAACAGCTACAGTTGGAAATGTTTTAATTTAATGTATTTATCTGATCAACCATTGATCTCAAAATGCGGCTTGAACCCAACATCAAAACCCACAAATTCTCACTATTTGAAATCATAAGATTCTGATCTACATGGACATGCGTCTCTCTCAAGAGAAGCTAAGTTACCAGGTAGATCTCAACCATTTCATCTGAACAGCAACAAGCGAGCACTGTGTTCATGTAAAGCTGCATTCTTTTGGTTTTAGATATTTCTCCATTCTTTATTCTGATAAGCATAAAGAAATCACATATTGTCTACTTTGTCGTGAGTGTGTTGCTAAAGTTTCACATCATTTTACACGTTTTCTGATCACTGGTAAATAACTACTTGCTGTTTTTTGGTTACTGACTTTCTCTGGGTTTTTTTCTGTCTCTGGTTACAGTGTTAGAATCTCTTCCACTAACCAGTTTGACAAATGAATGGTTTCCTCGTGCAGGGGCCAGGTGGCTGCCTCGTGCGTTCAGATGGAGGCCGAGGTGGTGAGGTGGGGGTTAATATTTGTAGGCTGTAGGAATGTGTTTGGAGTCAGCAGTGAGAATTCCTCAGTTCTGCATTAGTAGGTCATAGCGTTGCCTCCTACCTCGCCGAACTATCTCAATCCCCCCCCTCGCCCCTCTTCCCCCACGTCTGTCTCCTCCGTCTCCCTCCACCACTCCATCTCGCGTTTGATCTCCGTCTTTATCGCCGCGCTCCTACGCCCGTCTCATCCTTGATGCGTGTCTTCTTCTCCTGTGTTCCGTCTCAAGTTTTGATCCTCTCCTCTCTCCTCCCGGGCTCTTCAGATGTCTCACAGACATCTTAAAAGCCGCAGGAGCCGGTGGAGGGGGCGGCTGGGTAAAAAGTGTGCGATAAGGAAAATGCATGGGAGTGTGATAATACTAGTGCACCGCTCTGTGCTGCTGCCCTCGTGTCCTCTTCAGGACGTCAGTCATGTATGATTTATGGAACAGGCTCCTGAGGAATGGGCTTTGTGGATGTCATGAGGCAACGTCTACTCCTATCTTCTCGTGAGCTGGTTCCACTGTGGACCAGGAAAAAAATCATGTGGAACCTTTAACATTTTAGGAAATATACTGAAACTGATTATATATGAGAAATTAATCCCACTCTCATGTGTGTCTGTTAAAATGGAGAATATTTCTTGGCAAAGAGCCTAGCAGCTTCAGCCCAGGAGACAAAACATTTGATACCTCTTTGGAATAAGAGGACAGAAGAATGTTCACCAAAGAGAGAGAGGAGTCATATGTCTATATGGAGCAATAGCAACGTTTATTCATTCATTTTGTTTGTAACAGAGACCTGAAAGAAGATATAAATTATCTGTAGCCTGTGAGAAAAGAAAACTGAGTGTATATGATTTTATCATTTTACAAAATGAGAGAAACTCTCTGATGGAGAAGGTGATAGATGAAAATCAACAGACAAAAAAAATATGTTATCAGCGTCAATGGAACGCTATAATGAAGGCAGAGTAAAACAGCCAGTTCATAGTTATCGGCAGGTTTTGTTACTTACTGATCGACCAGCTGAAGGTCATTTTAACCCCTCGCGTCTCTTACCTCTGTCCTTCAAGTGAACGCCCCTCCCATGTTCTTACTACTCACATGTAAGACCACAAGTATGTGCTTGGCTTAGCTCAGCACACAGACTGGAACAAGTGGGGAACAGCTAGCCTTGCTCTGTGTAAAGTGAAGTTTTAAATCCCTCTAAAGCTCACAAATGAACACATTTTATCTCATTTGATGAATCCATATGAAAGATAAATTATGCATGTCTTAATTAGTGAGCTTTATGGGTATCAAGCTGAAGTAGTTTCTTATTTACTGTACAGAACTGAGAATGAAATGGATTTTTATATCTAAATACCCCAAGATATTTAACAATTCATCAACAATAAAATAAAAAGTTAATGGTTTACATTTTTATCAAGTAAAATATTATATTAACTGATCTCAGCTTAATTAGAAGTTTTTGCTCTTTTATATTAGTAATGTATGTTAAGGTTTTATTTTTCAGACCAAGTAAGCAACTTGACAATTCTCTGGGCTGGAATATGTATTGGTATTTTGAAAAAAATAGCAGATTCATTGAATAAAACAACAAATCATCACCTGATGTTGGCTTAAAAAGTCTTTTTAAGTTTTCGCATTGAGTGTTTTAAAGTGTCACTACGTGTCCTCTGGCAACATATTGATAGCATTCACAGGCCTCTCCATTATCCCCGGCGTTGATACACATGCACTGCAATGGCGTCGGAGGTATCAGCTGCCCGCGTCACACAGCGACACCCTCGAGTGTGCCAGCTCCCTGGTGCCAGACAGAGAGGAGGAGATATTCACGCGGTGTGAATGAGAGGGGGGAAAGAAAGATGAAGGAGTAGAGAAACAGGCCGTCTGAGAGGTAGAGAGACAAGTGGGTGAAAACAGACGGAGAGAAAGAAAAAGCGTTTGAGGGACGAAGAATGGGTTTGATGCTGGAGCAATGGGAGGATAAGAAAGAAAGGAAAGTGGAGGGTGGGAGGAGGTTTGTGTCTGATCTCCTCAGCGGATCAGTAGACCGTGAACCTCAACTGCACTTAAGCCACAAAAATGAGACACTCTCATAGCCAGTGTCAACTGGTCCATATACATTACACGTCTCGTATACATTACACGTCTCGTCATATACATGACGAGACGTGTAATGTATATAAAATACTATAAACTCCTACAAGATTCAGGAGTCGGGAGAGGAGGTAAAACTTGGCGGCTGTTCTTTGGCCGGTGTGGGCTGTTCGGCTCACATCTGTAAGATGAAAAGAAAGGCTGCGGTTGGTTGCTTCCACACAGGGATGGAAAGATCAGGAAGTGGCCCCAGCACAAACACCAGCCTCATTGTTCAAGTTCAAGGTAACGCTGAATGGGGGTTTCATCGCGTTAGCTCGGCCCTCCGTCCTCCGACAAGTCCTCTGATAAGTCATCTGATAAGTTGCTGTTTTTTCAAAGGAGGCATAATTAGAGGAAAACACAGCCTTAGGCGACGTCTGAAGCTGGTGTCATGCTGTGAGAACTGTAAACTAATTATGCCTGTGTTGTTTATTTAATCAAAGTCTGCTTGGGCAGAGCGTTTCCTGCGTGTTTGGTTTAAAAGAACTAGCTGCAGAGCACGTTTTAAAACGCAGTGCACGTGTCTTGTGCTCAGGTGCGCCCACTCTCTGCCCTTTCAGACAATGAACAAGGTCACAGCCAGAGGGTCAGATGTCGGGGGCAGAGTTTCCCCTCCTCCACCTCCAGCAGTCTCCCTCCCTCCCTCCCTCCCTCCCTCCTTCCTTCCCTGTTGTGTCTGTTCAGTCGTCAGCTCCTCATTAACTCCTCACAGGGGATTTCCTGTTCGCCGCCTTCGCTTCCCCCCCGTTCCTGCTCAAAATGGAACGGCGTATTAGCTTCTTTTACAAAACATGAATAATTAAATCCTTCACGGTTATTGTGCCGAGCGTGTGAGCGAAATGCCCGAGAGTTGTAGCTGTACGAGCCGAGGAGCTAAGAAGAAGTAGTCGGAGCACGACTAGAGCAGCCACAGTGCCAAAACCTTTAGGAAGTGTGCGTCTGTAATTGATGACTTTGTGCTCTCACTGAGTACAGTACACACACACACACACACACACACACATACACACACACACATACACACAAAAACACACACAAGCACAGGCACATAATTCAAAGTGTGACTCACCCCCTTTAACAGAAAGTCAATAACAATACAGGAATGATTAATCAGTCCCTCCATGGCCCCTCCCTCCCTACTCACCACCTTCCACTCTCCCTTCCCAGCCCCACTCGCCCTCTCTCGGCTCAGTATTGATCTGAATGCATTTGCCTCCCATTTATCCGTTAGCCCCCCTCCCCCATCACGTACGCGCTGCCACTGCATCGAGCGGTCACAAAGAACCTTTTTAAACAGGAGTGTCTCCCGCGCGCACACAGACAACACGCCCGCGAGTGTGCGCATGCATAGCAAGCAACAGCAAACGCACAACCGCTGCAGCGCGCACGCCACCCGATACTCTCATAGGTACTACACTTAAGTGCATTGCACCGAGGGATTTGGCTGGATTATTCTGGAGTGCAAATTAGAAAGGTCCTTTTCATAGGGCAGGTGCGCTATGTGTGTGTACTCTCGTTTGTGAGTTGCACACACATTCGAGTAAATACAAGGCGGCATTCTTATAGGTTTAACTGACAGCTCACCCCCCCCCACCCCCCTACCCCCCAACCC
The DNA here is from genome assembly GCA_038501795.1 of Pseudopleuronectes americanus. Taxonomy (NCBI): domain Eukaryota; kingdom Metazoa; phylum Chordata; class Actinopteri; order Pleuronectiformes; family Pleuronectidae; genus Pseudopleuronectes; species Pseudopleuronectes americanus. The sequence goes on from CM076722.1 coordinate 12,980,923, forward strand.
CTTACTATTCTGGTTGGTGGCACACAGGTTGCCATGACACCAGACTGTTTTGTCTGCCCTTTGACCTCTTTAAGGGGTACTGTGGTCAATCAGGCATTACATGTGAGGGGCAAATAGAAGGGAGCAGAGGGAGGGGGCTGCATTTCCTCTGTAAAAAATGAGGTCCAAAAGGTTCCTCTATACATCCGCTTTGTTCAGAGCAGAAGGTGGGGAGCCTCCGACAGGCTCACACTGAAACAAAGACACATGTGCACATACAGGCATGGTTGCGCTCCGCAAGGGCAAATGAACTAGGCTGGAGCTCCCAGGGGGTGGGGAGTTATTATGCTCATTGTGCAGTCGGCCAGCCAAAGCTGTGTGGCTCCTTCTTTTGAAGTTATATTTATCAAACCAGAGCAGGAGGCTTAGCACTCCAAGCTGGTGCATCTCTTTGTCCACGCCGCAGAAGGCATGTGTGCATCGAGATGGCTTTCAGATATCAGGATTCAAACACCCGCAAAACGATTATCGGAATAATCTCACAAAGAAAATTAGGCGTGAAACTTACTTAAATTTATGTCACACTGCCACTAGTCACGTCCTTCCCCCGAGACCTTCAAGCTGTAAAACACTGAAATGATAGAGTTATTCTTAGTCATTTTACTCAGCTCGATGATGATCATGTTGGATAAACATTTAATACTGTTGGTTTTTAAATGATACTCAGTTTAAAGTAATTTACTTTGCAGGGTGAATAGTGTTTCTCACTGTTGCACCTTCATGCTGAAAATCACATTTTTAAAAAGTTTGTCTGATGTTTTTTGAATCAAAACGGATGCAGCTGTTTGATTCTGTGTTTTGATGAGGATCATCCTTCTATTGTGTCCAAATGCTCCCGAAACACCTCTTTTCACTCGTGTGTCGACCATGTGAGTGATATTTAAGGACTGATACTGTTCTGCTGAGCATCACTTGGGTCTGTGTCTTTTCTTTTCCAGTGACACCTCAGCTGTTGCAGGCATTGAACCTGTGACCTTTTGGTTAAACAGTCTTTCTATTCACGTGCAACAGCTCGTCTAACCGCAACCTCTCTCTCTGTGTGTCTGTGCGTGTGTGTGTGTATGTGTGTGTGTGTTTCAGTCGACCTCTGCTTCACATCTGAGAAACACAGGGCAAACTTTGGCGAGGAAGTCATCTTAAGGTACCAATTTTTCTATATAATCCATTTCACTTAAACGCACCAAATGACATCACCGCTTGCATTTAACTTACCCACCATCGATCTATTGATACGTTCTTCTTGAATATTGACTCACATAGTCTCTGTGGTTGCTGCATTTACTGTATTTTTGAAGATACAAACACTTTTTAAGTCGAATGCTGAAGCTTCTTAATCTTAATCGGCAAAATAAATTTCACTGCTATCACACACACATCCACCTCATCTAATTTCTAACCAAACAGGTTCTACCATCATGCATTTGATTGGAAACTTTGAGGGGGGGAGGAGCCACGCAAGGCCAGGCACACACCAATCCCAGCATATGGAGATTGACACTTGTGCCATAGCAACAGTTTGGCTAGTTGCCAGGCTGTTAGGGTTGCCAGGCAAGAAGTTCCCATGGCAACATTCGTTTTGCCATCTTGATATGTGAGGCTGGCGTCAACCAAAGCTGATAAGTGCAGGATAGAGGATTGCTCTCACCTGGGAGAGAAAACACATGCATATTTCAGCAGATCAGGACATTACGCTCAAATGTTATTAACATTGCAAAACCACTACGATGTTTTCGAGACGCTGCAGGCTTCGCTGCAAACCAGAGCAGAGCAGAAGTGCTATATATTCACGTTCAATATTTAAAATTGGCATGAAACTCTGGAAGCAGCGCACACATTTACCATCTTTGAGTTTTCCCCAAGTTACATCATGTTCATTTCATCACCTACGTTCACGGCTTTGAAAGGGAACTTGTCTTGTTGTGCTGAAAGGCAAATATGTGATTTTGTAACATACACGTCAGAACTGTCGCAAGTTGTGTCACCTTATGTGGACGATGATCACGTTTGAGAGAGGTTCCCAACTTGAAGTGAGGCCGCTGCATTTATAAATCATCCCAGACGTTCTTTTTTTGTAGTGGAGCAGTATTTCGCTGCTTAGACATTCACACAGGCTGGGTTGAAGGGTGGAGTGAGCAAAGGAGAAAGAGAGGGAGCGAGAAGGATAGCTGACACCGGCACAATTACGCTGCATTTCTGCGTGATTTGACTGTGAAGATATTGCAGGGGTTTAAAGAAGGGCCGTCAGCATGTGAGCGGGTCAGGACAGGGGTCTGAAGACAGAGGGTGGTTAAAAGGGTAAGAGGCGGGAAATGGTGGGGACCCATGAGGGCTGAAGCAGAGAAAAGGTTGAGCGAGGGAGGAGAGAAGGGCGGGGGGGGGGCTGCACTTCGGGACAGGAGAGAAAAAAGGGAGCAGCAGAGAGAGGAGGATTAGGGTTTGAGATACAAAAAAAGTAGTGAGGAGGAGGAGGAGGAGATGTATAGGACGCAAATTTACCTGGCAACCTTGCTACAGTCAAACCAGCACGTTGCCAGTTTCAAGTTTTAAAGATTGGATCTAGTTTCCAGCTCCTCTCTAGGACATTGTGAATTCATAGCTGCGCAGTTCAACACGCGGTCTGCTGAAAGACAGGTGCCGCCACCACGACTCTTTCTGTCCTGCTGGGTTTCTTTACTGGAAGGTGAATGCCTTAAATCCCACAAGGCAGTGTTTCTATGCAGAGAATGCAGAGCTCCTCAGTGCTGCTCTCTGCTGTTGCAGACTTGCTGCATGGGGGTTTTCATTTCTTCAAAGCTTTTGCGATTCTGAATCAATTTGTTACAGTATTTCTGTTTTGATCTGGTGCCGCTGAAACTCTTGAAATGGCATTTACGTGTCATATCTTCTTGCCCCAGTTACGTCTGAGTGTCTGTTCGGTGTAACCTAACACTCCTGGCCACTAGCTGCCGGTATGCAGCCTTGTGCCATAGAACGTGGTACTGCAGCACCGCCGCCACTGCTACAGAGATTGTCCACAGATCTGAAAGAAGTTGTTCATTTTAACTTTTTTGTTTCATCTTCTTTTTTTCCCACTCTGTGTTTGACGTGAAGGGAAATTTCATTTTGACGGGGGAGCAGAAGTCGCACAGATTTAGATATCACAGTCGACAGCAGACGTGATGGCGATGACAGTGTTATGGCAGATGACATTTACCTCCAATGAAATTGTGACAGCTAATAAGTGGAGTCAGACAGCTCACTGGGGTGAAATGCTGCAGTGTGTAAATGTTTGTGAGTGCAAAGCCAAACATCATGGTTTAATGAGTTGGACACAAATATAGCTGCATGGGGATTTATTTAAATTTTTAGCTTCTTGCATGAGGACGTGATGGAATTGTTTACCGATACCATCCTGTAGGAATCAAGGCTAGAGCGGTCAAACCCTGATTCTTCTCAGTCAGTTTGCAGATGTCAATGCTGATCTGTTGCAGAGTCCTGTGGCGTTGAAATGCACAAATGTGGAGTAAAGAGGTCAGTTTGCAAGGCCACCAGTAGAGGGCGATAACTCCTAAGTAATGGATAGACTATGAATGAACATGAGAATCTAAGCCTGTGAAGGACTCACAGCTGCGTGAGCGGCCTTAGTGTGTGAATACAGATTTTCATAGCTCTGTTAAAACATTGTCAAACTTCAGATCAACACCTTTTGTCTCATATCTTCCTGCAGCATGTTTGATTACATCAGCCTTTCTCCTCCACCTGTGTGTGTTTATAATGAATTTATCCATGTACTCTTGGTGCCTGCACATTATGTGCACCTGCTCTTTTAATCTGTAGCTCCTCCGCTGCAGCTACAGGGCACTTCCATATCTGTGGCATCGACGCCACTGCGGCACTCGGCGTGTTAAGCCTCCCGGTTCGGTCATGATTGCAGATTCATACCTCTCCAGATGAAACCCGTCATTCAAACGATTCATCTGCTGAAACAACGCACACACATAGACACACACCAAGATCTTAGCTCAGTGGGAAGATACGATTCTTGTCAGTGAATGAAAATGTCTTCCCCCGAATCAAGACCAAAGGAGAAAAACAGCATGAAGTGGTTCTTTAGCACAGCAAGAAAGCATGCAGCAGACACAATCAAATGAGTAAATCCCTTTTGAGTCTATATCTCAATCTCGAATAGCTTGAATAAAGGATTTTTGTAAAGGACGTTAACTATTTGACAACATTAATAGCGGCTGTGTGAGGCGTGAGGTGAATGGCTGACTGGTGCCCAGAAGCCAGACAGGGGGAGAGTACGTACACGGACACCTGCGTCCTGCTGGCGAAGAACTTGTCTGGAGAGCAGCTCTACAGTCTGTGCTCTGCAGTGTGAGGTAGTTGGTTGTATGGTTTCGCATAATAAACAGCACGGAGATAACTGTACAACCTTCTAGCTTTCCCTGCGGAGTCACTTCTTGCCACGTCTAATGTACCCCCAGCAGAGAGGTAAGTAGAGGATCTCCCGGTGGTTAATGACACGACTCGTCCTTTTTCAGCTGCGACGCCTTTTATCCTCTCACAAGGTCTAATCACATGCGCTCCCCACGGGCAAAGCCTTTCTGACTCCTCCACGGGCTTGTGTGTCCTTTTGTGCACAATATCTGTAGCAACTGGACATTTTTTTTCAGCAGGGCCTACCGCTGCTTGACGGGCTGTTGCTCGCGCTCGGGCGATCAGTCGCTCCCACTGCAGCAGAGAGAGGAGACAAAAGCCAGCTCAATTTTGATCTAACAACTTACTTTGCTGTCAGATGAGGGATTGCACGCTGGATGTTCACGGGGAGAAGGCAGCTGAATGGTTTATCTTTGATTTTTGTTTTGTTAATGTTTTCTTTGACTCAGATAATAATACTGCATTACCCTCCCCCAACGTCTCAAGACAGTGTTGTAAGAAAATGGTTTAAGAAAAATCCCCACCACTCCCTCCTGGACTGAAGTGAAAAATAATGATGATACAGACACATGATTGTTCTCCTCTGCGTTTATCCACACAGGCAACGTTCACGTTTTTAAACATTAACTCTCAATCGTAACTTTCAGACCCCTGCCCCTTTGACAAAACAATTTTTTTTTCTCCGAACCTCTCCCTGTCAGTATTTTCATATGGTCCCTGATAAAACACAAAACACAATGCAGACTACATATAGATTACATGAGGCACATGTTTTATACACAGCTTCACCGTGGAAATCCCCAAGCCTGTACTTGGCTGTAATTTATGAGATCTATGTATTTCTGCTACAACAGGTAGAGGAGCAGTGTCTGTCCGACATTGTTCTTTTACACACATGCTACTACTACTACTACCATTACTACGACTACTTCCATGTTACCACCGTGTGCAGTCCGCTGCATCCACCAACACATACTTTTTTATCCAGTTTCATTACCCCCCAACCTCGCCCTCCTCCCATCCCCTCACTAAGTCAGACCAGGGGTTGAGACAGCAGCCATCTGCAGTGCGTTATATCCAGCTCTCCTCTCCTGGAAGGAGGGAATTGTGCTGATTCGGCACTGTCAGCCGCAGCGTTCTTTATCATCCACCGCACCACGCTGCTCTCCTGCCAGAACAGACGGCTGAATGTCTGACAGTTGCAAGGTGTGCAGGGCAAGGATAATGTGTGCTGGAGGAAGGGCTATCAGCCTCCCTCTCTCCTCTTATACACCAAAGATTGTTTGCACCAGCGTGCTGTTATACTTGGCTCTGTTTGCAGCCTAGCAGATGCTGCACACTCTGCATATGTGGGAGCAGATTGTTACACTAGCATTCATCCGCGGCTCGAAAAAAAACGCCTTTCAAGGTTGGAACCATGAGTAAAACACCTCAACCTCTCCCAGTAGAAAAACATCACAAGCCGGTTTACAATTGTTTTGCCTTTGTGAACACACCCACACTAAGTTGTAAAAATATGTGTGATGAGCAGGAATGTGTTGCCAAAGATGTTGTCTCCAGGTCTCTCGGGATGTGACGGCAAACTAGAGCATCCCGAGACATACGAGGCAGACATCATCCCAGACTGATGATGTCATCCCTGTGGAGCACTCCCAGTGCTTTGTCTCACAGTGGCACTGCAGAGTGCAGCCGCAGGCACACACACACACACACACACACACACACACACACACACACACACACACACACACACACACACACACACACACACATACACACATACATACATGCACGCCCACACAAACATTGACAAACACACACACACACACCTGTCTGTGACATTCTGTATTTGTCACCCGGGTTCGGACACTGCTCATGCCAGAGAGATCTGCTTTTCCTCGGTTTTTATGGCAAAATGGCGTCCAGCTAGCCGCTGTCTTGGAAAGCTGAGCTCTAATGAAGTCTGCTGGCAAGAGGGCAGACAGAGGAGAGAAGGCAGACACTCCTGCACTTTATAATCCATTCACAATTGCAATCTTCGTACAGTAAACGTGCAACAATTCATCTTAGTGACATCAACGTAGGATCAGATAGAATGCATGTGCTGCACAAGCACATTTTGCACAGGAACTGGCATGTAGTACAAATGGACGGTACAGAACACGTAGTGCACATATCACAGCAGATAGAGGGAGCACATTCAGCATGTTGTCTCTATGCAAATTGAGGTGGCATGGCATTATAGTACAATTGCGGCTCCGGAGGAGGATGTGAAGAGTCCTGTCGTGCATGGGAGCTGTGAATAAGACAGAATAGGATCAAAGCAGGGAATAAATTCAGCCGTGCAGAGTATGTGTCTGGAATACCTGCTGCTGAAGTGACACAGAGTCGTACATAGGCAGTGTTGGTCCAACATGAATATTCATGAGGTATTATGAATGTATAGTGTGGTGTTTTTTATTGTAACCTACATTTCTGAAAGGATGGATCCTCGTGTTGCATATTTATGAAACAGGAGCCTCATCTAGAAGCCCTTTGAAAGTAGGTGAAGATCAGTTTTTTCTTTAATCGATTCTCATTGCTCGATGTTTGTTTGGTGTCAGAGAGAGTGGGTCTTAAATATGTTGCAGGAGATGGACATTTTTATCAATTTCATGGCCTCTTTTTTTGCTTTTGTTAACTACTTATCCATCAAGGAGGCGTCATTACAGGCCTCAGTTCTCGCTTGCTGCTTCAGGCCAAGAACATACAAAGTATTTCCCCTGCCAGCGAAAGCCTCATTTGCTCTGGATGTGTGACACATCCGTGATATTCTCTGTTGTACAACACGGTCCGAACACTTCAGGGCCATTAATGATGCTTACACATCAAGTGTGGTGTTTATGCTCCCTCTCGCTGAACAGACAGCAAATCAGTAGCTCTAAATTAGATTTACTTTCATTTCTGAATTTCCCTCAGGGCCGCATGATTCTGTTATCCAACAAACACGACTGCAGCCCTCTGTCCTCACAGAGAGCAGCACAAATATTAGAGTCACACACTGCCCATGGAGCTGTGAACTAACCCAGCAACCACACATAAGTATTGTGAAAGGTACAGAGTACAAAATTGCAAGTTTCTTTATTGATGCATGGATTTCTCAGTATATCGATGTGTTTAAACAGCCTCTGTCTCTGCACCATGCATCGGTTGCACCAAGCAATTAACTCTGCATTGTCCACCTCTGATTTCAAGCTGTACAATCAGGCTGCTTTCTTGTAATTGGTGAAGTTTTTCCCACAGAGGGTTGATTTAGTGCGTTTGATTTCGCTCCAGCTGCAATCTACAGCCGTGCTCCAGCCTTTGCCATAAATCCTCTAATCAATGTGATGATGGTATGATTGGTGTACACATAGGAGGAGGCAGTAATGTCAGCCTCTCAGGTTCATGAGACTCCTGGGCTTCATATTTTCTCTCTATTCTCATCCTATTAGAGATTCGGACCCTCCCCCTCCATCCCCCACTTTCTGCTAGCCTCTCTGCAACCACCACCAGCCCCTCCGTCTCCCCCCACTCTCCCTCTCTCTCGCTCACACGCACACACAAGCACAGGGTCCCTCTCTCTCGGAGACACGCATTTAAACACTCACGCACACGCATGCACCCACTGCACTCTTATTCACTCCCTCTTTCCGTCGCTCACACGTTTACACACAGACTGGAGTGTGTGTGTGTGTGTGAGTGTATGTGTGTAGAGGGGGTGGGTTTACTGGGCTACTAGAGACGTGAGGCTTTGAAAAACGTGAGGGGGGAAAAGAGGGAGATGGAAGGTTGACGACCAGAGAGTGTAAAAGAGGGAGAGAGAGAAAGGAAGAGGAAAGACTATAAGGTACAAAGAGAGGTGACTGGAGAGTGTGAATGCAGCATGTTTGGTAAATGAGTAAGTGTTTGTGTGTGTGTGTGTGTGTGTGTGTGTGTGTGTGTGTGTGTGTGTGTGTGTTGTCTGTCATCCGTGGTGTGTGAGCGCGCAAGTAAGGAAGCGTTTTCTCTTTCCTCATTTTTCTCTCATTTGCAGCTCGGCGTGCTTGTCACGGCAGCCCTGCGGAAACAAAAGGTGAGGAGCTGGATAGATGTTGGTGTTAGTCAGGTGGGCTGGTACGGAGCAGAATAATGGAATCAATACTATTGTCTGTAACCTACCTGCCGCTGGGCTCTCTGTCTGGCCCCGGCAGAGCCCATCAGAGAGAGAGAGAGAGAGAGAGAGAGAGAGTGAGAGAGGGAGGGCGAGGGAGGGAGCTGAGAGGAAACACAGATTCACTCTGAGCAGGAAAGAAAAGAAAAGAAGACGCTGACTTGAAGGTGAATGTCTCTTTTATTTAACATTTACACTCACCAGGTGACTGTACCTTGAGGGTTTTATGGTTTTTATGCAGAGGTGGCATGCATTTTTATCTGAAACTTTTCCATCAATAATTCTTTGCTTCTGTGCTTGCATTTGGTCCACGCATGTGTGTACACTCTACTAGTCGTATACATTTACAGTACAAATGTGTGTGTTTGCACCGGTGTGCACCCTCTGAAGAGCACTTCAATTCGCATCTAGGCTGTGTGCTGTCGTCAGGTCATGTCTGTGTTTCAGGTCTGATTTGCTCCTTTTTTTAATTCTCACTTTCCTGTCACAACTCGATTGTGAATCTCAGATAAACATTTAACTGATTAAATTGAAGTTTTTTTCACCGGGACATGAAGTTAGTAAAAATTACAGTTGTCAAGGAATGGCAATGTTGTACAATATGCATTTCTTCCTGCTGCGGTTAGCACGCATTTGTTCAACTCAAATGTTGATTTCTATCTCTGTTCTTCATGATTTCACCTCATTAACCCACCGGTTTGCTTTACTGACGCCGACATGAACTTAACCATTTTAAAAGTAAAGCGTTCTCCATTGCGTACAAATCCATAATTCATTTCCAGGTTATAATCGCTGGTCCCTCTTGTCCGATCCAGCTGCCACATCTGTCACACGCGCCATTAACAAAGACAATCTCAACATCGTTTCCTAAAATCCTGAGGCCTGTAGCTCGTGTCAGGTCCACCTGTGGGTTAGACTTAATCTGCATTAATGCAGCTCCGTTTGATGCAGGACGTGATGCAGGCTCATTGCACCTTTAATCACATTCACGCTGAGGTTTTGTATGTGATGAAAACATGTCTCCTGCGACAGATGAGTCATAAAATGTTCTAATGGCCCATTCGCACATCGCATGAACATATTCAGTCTTCCCCCAGTCATCGCATGTCATTCTCTCTGTCTACCAGTGGGTGGCATCGGTTTGTTATATTTTTACGCTATTATTTTTCTTTCTTTTGTCACTAAAATATTCAGGAAGTTTTACACTGACTATGCTAGTCTTTGACTTAAAGTGACTTTATTTGATTTCATTTACAGGTGGACCGATGTCGTAGATGGCCTCCCTGTCCCGCTCTTCATCTTCTTCTCCACAACCATTGAAAACGGTTGTAATCCTAACTGGTGAGTATGGAAGCAGATTCTCTCCTGCTCTTAGCACTTGACTGGTAAGATTTAGCATGACATAGTAATAATGAGTAATGCATGAGGGGATTTTCAAACCTGTAAGACCCATGCGACGTAAAATGTCTGTGACGGGATAAATGTGAACTATAAACTCTTCCTCCGTAAATAAACTTGTCTTTTTCTTTAACAGAATCTTGTGGATCTTGTATCTAGAAAATTATCAAGAAATAAAGATATTGCACCTTTCCAATATTTATATGTTATGTTTTAAGGTAAGGATTTGGCTGTGTATGTATAAAGAGTTTGGGTTAGGATACTTTTAAGCCTGTTATTCTGCTACTATTATCTTTATCACATTTGTGTGAGATCACTGAGCTCTGAACAGCTACAGACTCAGTATAAGCTCAATAAATCATGTTCAAAATCCCCTTGTCATTTACCAACAGTTTAAAATAAATGGCTCCTCCTAAATGAATTGCGTCTCCCCCACAATGTGCTCATCTGCTGCATTGCTGAAAAACGATGTTCAGCGAAACAAAAGATGATTGTGGGAGAAATGCAGACAAAAAGGTCAGGATTGTGTTTTAATTGAACTGATCGGTTTTGCTTCTGATCTGCAGCAAACCGGGGAGACCGCTCGCTGCTGCAGAGTCCCAACGTCAGATGAGGTCATGTCTTTGTCTGGGTGCAGCGACTCTGCAGCTCCTAATTTCTAATACGTTTCATCTCACCGATGTTCCTTTTTTGCACATTCGGTCGCTCTATAGTTAAACCCTTCCTGGGTAGTTTAATTTGACAGTATGCCCCTCTGTCCCTGAGACCCTTAACCTGTGAGATCAAAGCAGGTCACAGGTGAGGTCCTCGGGAACAGGGCTGCATTCAGTTTCAACGTCCTGCAAATGAGAAGAAGTTTGTCAAATGTGTTCACATAATAAAAGATGTTCGATATTTAAACCGTTGATGCATGTCAGTATCCAGCTGTTCGACTCCTCAGAATGATTCAGCAGGTTTTCCTGTCATGTCATGAGGGAGATGCGTCGGGTTGGACAAGAAGACGATGATCCCTCCACCTGCTGCACGAGCCGCTCAGGGGGCCAACCCTATTGGCTGGCTTTGTGTTATAGCCCTCAGTGGGGGCCAATAGGAAGACAGCCAAGGGTTGTGACCCCGTCATATATATCACCTTCAGTTATTGGTACATCATGTGCATGTGTGTGTATTTTCAACTTGCTGTTTATGACCTGTGTGTCTTAATAAAAGTATGATAAAGAAAAGCTGTCGTAATGTGTGACTTTACGAGAAAACAACGTCTGTCTGGTACCACAATGAGACCACAGGTGTTAAATTTGCAGTCTCCCACTTTTCCTTGAAGCACTGGCTCTTAAACATGAAGCATAATAGATTATATCTTGTGACGATTGTCCCTTATCTGTTTTATGAATGAAAAATAGTGTCATTCTGCACATTTGTTCCTAAACGTTGATTCAAACAAAGCTGTGAATGAGCAGATGTTATGCTCTTGCAAAAAAAGCTCTGTACATGACACGATTGTGCTTTTTTTCTTTGCACACATGCTAAATCCAGACACAATGAAACACTCTCACACTGACACACACACACAACATATTTGGGATTTTCCATGTCCTGACTCGCTGTCTGACTTTGGCAGTCCTGGAGCTGACTCGAACACCATTGCCTAATATTGATTGGCTTGTCTGTGTGGAGACAGATGAATGCATTAGTACCCAGCTCACCCTGCCATTGGAAATATATTAAGTTCATGTATTAGGCACCCTGTCTGGTTGCCATGGAGATGCACCGGGAGTGAGAGACTTGGGGGGGAGGACGGGAGACGAGTGGGGGATACAGGATGTGATGAGGCAGTCGACTTGATTTGTAGTCCTGCTCCCTCTTCCTCTTCCCCCCCTGCCTCTGTCACTTGTGTGTCCTCTCCTCCCTCCTGCACCTTTTCGTCCTCTCCCTCATTTCATTTTCTTTTTCACCCTGTTACATTCTCTCTCCACTAGTTTTAGAAATTTCTAAATTCCACCAATGTGCACTTTCACCGCTCACTATTGATTTTGTCATTCCCTTTGGTTCCCTTTTTCCAGTTTTTTTTTGCTATCACACACCGTCTTGTCATCCCCGCACCACCAGTCTAGACTTTTATTCCTTGTGGGCTTTTTCTCCACGTACTGTACATAAGCATGTAACTCCCTCTCCGTCTGACTCCGTCTGACTCCCCCCCCCCATCCACCCCTCTGCTGCCACCGCCTCCCTCCTTGGCGCGCTCCATTTCTGTGCTCTGCAGTAAAACTGGTGCATTAAGGCAGCAGGAAATGGGGAGTAGAGACAATAGAATGGAGGGAAGTGCAGAGGGGAGCCTGATGCTCGCCCCTCATGTTGAAAAAAAATATTTCACAACCTCACATTTAATATCATGTGACATGCACACAAAATTCAGATTCAAGGCTTTATTTTTGTAAGATTCTGGAACACAAAGCCTTTGAACTTCTGTCATAATGAGACCAGGATTTAACCCTTTGATAAGCAACATGAGTCAAAAGTGACACAGCTCAGTTTTTTTCTATTCTTCATCATTCAGTATTTCAGGTATTCCCCAATTAACTTGTTTTTTACTATCACAAATCCTTATTTAAATTTTTCCTCTGATACTTTTTGAATAAAGATCCATGTACATCCGTATTAATTTCCTGTGTTATTTCACGCATGAGTGTTTCTTTGCTGTATTTTTGAAATAAATGTATTTTTATTATTTAATATTTTAAGTATACATTAAATATCTTGCTTTTGATTACCACAAATCATAATTTTTATTTTTCCTTTCTTACTTTATAAACAAATGTATGTTTTGTATTTCTAAATCCCTTTTACTATCCATTACCAGTGAGAAAGAATTATATACAATGCTAACTAGCTGTTGGCTATTTAGCTTCTCTTCTGACTAGCTAACTATAGCTTGATCAACACAATAAAACTCCAAATATAACAGTATATACTTTATAGACTAATTGATATGCATTTGATAAAGAGTGATAGTATGGCTGGTTGCAATCAGTTCAGACTTAAGGTTGGTCATAAAGATACTGTATGAAGAACTGAAAGAAGAAGATGAGGAGGCAAACTTGGTCTTGATTCTGAGTCTGAAGTTTCTGATGCTGAGGACCTATACTTTGTTCTAGGATCAAGCTTGAGTTGTGGATGTGTCTTGGAATCAAGCTCTCCTAAATGGAAAAGGCTCCTTTGATGATATAGAAGATGAGTCTTCAAAGTCATCATAGGAGCCTTGATCCAAAACGAAGAGGGAAGAATAAGCTATAAAATAACTGCCAACCATGGATGAAATACCACAGGAAATTAATACGTTTCATGTTTGACCCATGACCTGCGTTAGAGGGGGTTTGCATAGTTTGTGTATCAAAGGGTTAAATATATTCTGTTTACACACACGCCTTTGTTTAGTTGGATTCCTCCCTTTTGAAATGTGCCCCTCTACTCTTCAGCTTGTGTGTGTTAGCTTGCTGTTCGGCACCTCTCTGAGCTGCTATCAGTGCTTCGTTGATACAATGGAGAGTCTTCGTCTGTGCTGGGGTCACATTCTGACAAAGCACAACATTAGAAACGTTGACGCCTGCTTCAGGAAGCTGGGTCGTATATTCGACAACAATGAGAGGGTGATAGAGGCTGGCAGAGTCGGTGAGGCCAATTATCTTACCATAAGATGAGCAAACCATGCAGCTCCAGACAATTGTGTGATGGCAGCTGGGTTATACTGTGTGTGATGTGTGTCCCTCTTCCAGGTAGAGGTTATGACAAACAGCTGAAGGAACTTTTGGAGGCAGAGATTCTGCCCATGGTTGATGAATTCGACCTCAAGCTGAACGACGGTAACTAATTTGCGGCTCTGATCCACACATAACTGCAAGTTAATGAGTCTTTAAAGCGTCAGCATTGTTAAGTGAGGTCAGAAATGGAGGGAAGGTAGAAATGAGAGATTTCAAAATGATGCCCTGAAGCAAACATTTCACCGGGATGTGTTGAGCCAAATATTTCTTTCTTCTTCCTCCTCCTCCTCCTCCTTCTCCTCCTCCTCCTTTCCATCTATCAGACACAGTGTATGAGAAAAGGTTGCAGGCAGCAGCAGACAATTTCATCGCAGCTGCCTCCAAACTGCCTAGAGGTGAGACATGGTCTCTTCCCATCTCCTCCATCTTTTCATCTATAGGGAGGCCTGGATTAGGTCATTACAGCTCCATCTGATGCCTGGACTCGCTCTGTAATAAAGTAGTTACAGCCTTTCAAGAGCTGTGAAAACTACTGAGGAGCAGTAAGGCTTAACAGATGTTTGTATCAGTCGTCTGATCAAAATAAAATGTATTAACTGCCTTTCATTCCTTTAACAGTCTCTGGATGTTTCCCTCCATGTGGTCAGTGCCTTTATTCTTTTCTTTATCTCTTCAAAGTCATTATTTCTGTTAATACAAACAAGGTCTTGTATATTTATCCATGCATCAGCCTTACAATATAAGTTTATTGCCTTCTCCAGGTTTCCAGAGTGAAGGTGCAGTGTACAACTGTGTTACCTGCCAGTATGACTCCTGTGAGTTCCCTCTCGACTGTCCCAGTGAGTATTGGTAATAATCTGTCCAACACATTGGATTATAGATACTGTTACATCGTAATTTTCAAGAGGGAAAAGAGGGTGTGCTAATCCTGACTTGACACATCCTTACATAACGCTATTTTCACCTTTATAAGCGTTAGCTCTTGATCATTTAAATGCTCCTCTTCTGATCCTTGAAATGCTCTTAGCGGAAAGTCAGGATTTGAAAAAGAGACTGAGGCAAGGTTTTATTTTCACACTTGATAATGTATCTTTTGCATAGAGCCCCCAAGGTGCTCTTTAAGTCCTTGGCTTCTTTATGCAAGGTGACAGTTGACTCCCACACATGACGGTGTTCGTATCAACCCCGTGCAGCAGAGCCACTGTGTTGCATATCATCACTTTTACTCCAGTCCTCGGAGACCGAGCTTAAGTATTATCATTAAGGAGGACTCAGAGCGCAAGAGCTGCCCCCCTGTGAATGTTATCTGCGTGTGTGTGTGTGTGGTGTGTGTGTGTGTGTGTGTGTGTGTTTCTGACTGTGTGGATGGCTGTGTTTATTTCAGTTAAAGAAATTAATGTAATGGAGAACAGCAGGAGCCGAATGAGGTGCGACGTGCCGTTTCACCTACCAAACGACATCCAGGTAATCTGGAGGTTTGCAGAAGAGGTATGCATATGGGGAACTAGAATGGCACTCAGTAGAGCTCATAGGTCCGCTAAGGCCCAACAGCCCTTTTATGAAATCACATTTAAAGGTTCAGTGTGTATAATTAAGTTACATCTATTGGTGACATTGCATGTTGCAGCTGAATACCCCTCACCTCACCCTCCCCTTACAAACTATGAGAGAGAACCTGTGATAGCCTTCAGTTTTCATAAAAAGTCAAAAGGTGTTTAGTTTGTCCAGTTTGGGCTACTGTAAAAACAATGGCGGCCTCCGTGGAGAGGACCCACTCCTGATGTAAATATTAAGTATTTATATATAAAGGACCCATTCTGTGTTAATGAAAACAACAACTTGTACAATTAAGATGAACACGAGAGTTGAAACATCACTAGGATTATTTATTTTATATTCAAGTTCTGCCAATAGATACCTCTCACCTAAATCTTACACACTGGACCATTAAATCCACTTGTTCCAATTTCTTTTATTTGGATGCGCACACTTATAAATATCAGTCCCCGGAACAATTTTTTTCATAAAGATCCCTGAATTATTCTCTCAAGAGTTTGAAAATGTCCAACTTGCAATGTTTAAGATAGTGAAAAATTACTGTTATTACTGTTACAGACTATAACTGAATTCAACACAGGCCTCCTGGCTATGATTCAAAGACAACAGTCCAGGGTTTAATAAAGTTACACAAGAACCTCTAAGAAACACAAATTTAAAACCTAATATTTTATAATTTTTTAATAAAAGCTAAGATAACCAGCATTGCTTAATGGTGACAGTGCTCTTGTCACTCTTAGCAAGTTAAATTTAAAACTATTACTCTATTACTGCATAGTTTTCTAGTCATATTAAAACTGCCATCTGTGATCCCTGCATGTAGACCTGAGGTGTTTCTTCCTGCAGGTGAGAACACAGCAAGTGGATCAGTTTAAGGAAGTGACTGCAGGGGTGGACAGGCTTTACTCCATCCCGTCTACAAACATGTATCATCAAGGCAGCTACCTGTGTGAGATCTACTCAGGCCGGCGCTCCATAGTGAGACTGTACTTCTATATCGCAGGTAACAAAATGCTCCACTTCGGGGCTAAATAATTTATATATTGCCATGGATATTTACCACTGGGGGTTTCATTTGAGCTGTGACACAAAACCACTCATTCGTACTTCAGATGAAAATCTGCTCAGAGGGGTCAGATGCAGCAAAAGTGAAATCGCGAGTAAATATATTTTTCAAAAGGTTATTTTCGTCATCATTTAAGTGATGGAGAAGAGTGTGGAAGAAACCATTCAATTCTCTTACATTTATTTTGATCATGTTAAAAGGTAAAAGCATTTTGGTTGGTGAAATAATGTTTTCTGTTGATACAGATTCAATTTACAGTTCTGGTCTTATGTTTCCGGAGATAACACATAATAACAGATGAATGTATCCTCTATGACGTAGTCTTGAGTAATTATAAAACACTGGAGACAAAGGGCAAGCAAAAACACAGCTCATTAAAAACCTGAGGAGAAATACAGTTCAAATCTAGAAAAAAAAATATCCATCATGTGCTACATACAGTAAAACCATAGAGAAATTGATCTGAACAGATATATTAATGAGGGGATGTGTATTTGTACCTGTTCAAAGAGAATAGCATCTGTGCATGAGTGAAAATACAATTCTTCGTATTAGGTGCTGCATGAAGGATTTACTTTCTGTCTTATCAGGTCCCTTCTCTTTTATCACGTTCATTTGAATACGTTATTAGGCTTCATTCAACTTTTTCCTCCACATTAAACACAGTTTTTATATTGATTTGCATCCTCCCAAAACCCATCATTTTTTTACATCTTACTTAATGTGAGATCCAATCATCCCCTCATCCCCACCACTCATCATCCCTCCCTCTCTCTCTCTCTCTCTAGTGACCCCCCAGGTTGTGACAGGCCATACAGAGCTGCAGGAGATATTCGACCTGTCTCTTCTCCCAGGAGGCCGGTTACTCCCTGCGTCTGGCGTTCGTCCTCCCCACCACCTCCTCCTCTCTTTGTCACCGCTCAACATGGCCTGTTTAACTGCTCTGCTGCTGCTGCTGTTCCTCTCCCTCGGGTAAAACATGAACTGCATGGAAAGTTTGAATGCAAGATGCCAGATGTAGGGTGTTTATGTGTATATATGACTTTCTGTGTGGCATTTGCATGTTCTTCTCATGTCTGTGTGGGTTTTTTCTGGGGGCCTCATTGCGATTGGGTTTGATTGGTAACTCTAAATTGACTGGTATGAGTGGGAGCGGTTCCTTGTTTTTGTATGTTGACCTTGTGATGATGAGCCAGCAATATATGTAGATTAAATTGAGTTATTTCTTATTTTCATAAATTAAGTTTATATATTAGTGTCATATCTCCTTTTCTTTGGCTGTTCCAGGGTTCTGCATTTTTCAGTACTATCCAAAAAAACTGAAGGACATGAAGAATCAAGATCCTGGGAGTTTGAAAGTAGTGAAATGACGTGAATGTAGTGATTTCATATATATATATATATATATATATATATATTTCATACTTTTACATAGGTGAATGAATCTTGTTCGGCTCAGTTGTCCTGTTATTTGTCTAATTCCTTGTTTGTGTAGGCATTCTTGGCCAATAAAGCTGATTCTAATTCTGAAATAATATTATTTCACCAGGCCTCTGGTTCCAATACAGTCCTTCGTGAGGACTTATAGAACACCTGTGTGTGACTTATTCTACCACTAGAGGGCAGGATGAGCCCCTTTATCAGTGGTTCTTCTATTCTGTGTTGTATTTTCTCCTTTGTGACAGACAGTGGGGGGAAAGATCAACTGCCTCTACATTCAATTGGAGATACTTTCTTTGCTGCTTGACACAAATTCTAAACAACGTCTGTTTTAAAACTACATGAGTAAAGTTATGAGGAAGAATAAGCCACAAATATAAATAAACAATAAGTATAACCCCAGAAACTTCGCACATTTCAATGAAAACACTTTTCGAACTGATTTTGCTATTTATCTTGCTACATGTTATCTTTGATTTATGATTTAAAACATCTAACTGTGTCATAAAAATGTTAAAGAAATATGATTCAGTTAAATGTTTTGGGTTTAGATATCTTAAATGAAAAGGTGGTCCACGTTCCTATTGTACTTTCGTTCATCAACACCAACATGAAAAGTGTGACAGATCTAGTCAACGGCTGCGTTGGCTTCTCTGCAGGCCAGGAAATGTAGAATATAAGACATGATAAGTCTTTTATTGAGTTAAGGGTAATGAAAAATGAGGAGATTGCTTTGCATGGCCGTGTGGATGCTGTAGTACCTTTTGGAAATGTTGTAGAAAGCAATGGAAAACAGTATTGGAAGGAATGTTGAATGGAAATGGACTGTATTGACAGTATTTTTATTTTCTGTGTAAAAAATTCCCAAAATACACAATTCACCCTATGACAGAAAAGCCATCACGGGCAATTTAGGGTTCAGTGTCTTGCCCAAGGACACCTTGGCATGACAAGAGGAGATAGGGATGGAACCACAGACCTTGAAATTAGTGGAAGTCTAGCTCCTGACCCACAGCTGCCCTTGGGGGGCCAAGGGGAGTGAGAGGAGAGTCCGGTCTTTAACATCAAAACCTTCAGTCGGGACAGGAAGCAGAGGTGTGAGGAAAAGTGAATGAAAGAGGAGGTGAGATTGAGTATAAGTGCCAGGGCTGCGTAGTGACTGAGACAGACCTGGCTGAGGAGGGTTGGCTCATGGACTGAGTGACGCCGAGACAGAGCTGATAAGTAAAAAAAAAGATTCATGGTCAAACGGACATTTAGATAAATACAGGAACATATTCCTTGTTCCTCTTGCCTGTATGAAGCACACAACCAGATGAAACTGTCAATCCTTCTGGTGACCACAGGGAGGCACCACACACACACACTCACACTGCCTTATGTAAGAAGTCAGTTGAAGAAAATTGCAATACATTCATTTGGCTCTGCATTGAACTTTGTTGTTCGGTCCCACTTTGTGTCACGTTGTTGTGGGAAAGGGAATGTTTGGTTACTAAAACGATAAAGAAAACATCCCCAAAAAAAAATCTGAATCACATGTGACGGGGAAGTCCTTCCAATGGAAAATGAATTTCAAAATGTGACAATCCAGTCATGCTGTATATTTCCCAACATGTTTAGAGCAATTAAAGCCGAGCGCCTCACCCAAAGCCTCTGATGTCAGAGTCTGCCTTTGTGGAGTGATTGGCAGAAGCCATTACGCATTACACAACATTCTACTGTAGTCTACGACCTGACCTCTCAGTGTGGAGAAATCTTATAGACCTCCTTTGACCTCTGGTGATTAATTCTCTCTACACTGACCCTAAAAACAGAGAATCCATTTTTTCTTCTGTTGCTTCTCTTTCAAAACAGGAGTGGTGGGCTACACCTGGCTGCACCGGGTCAGTGTGACCTTAACTCAAACACTCCACACGTACAGACACACAAAGTACAAACCATCACATGGACAACTGGCATGTTTATACCCCTCACTCACATAGTTCTATGTGAGTGCTTGAAGTGATAAATATCGGTGAAAGGGTGCCAGAAGAAAGAGAAGAAAAAGTGATTACATAAAAACACTAGAATGGCCCTCAGTAGACCCTATTTAACTGCTGGGTGCATTGGGAGACATTGATACCTGCCAGAAACCAACTAACATCTTTAAAAACATTAAATAACTTCTTTAAAAGCTCTGTAACATATCAGACAGTCAGTGGAAAGTAGGTGAAGAAATTTTGCAGAAATATGGTTAATGTTTTCAAAAAATAAAAGTGTAAAATTTACTCTATGTTGCTCCTCACTGTAGTTTCCGACTGGAAAACGTGTTAACCCACAAGATATTAGTGATGTCATCTAAGGTCAAATGATCGGACATATTGTTGATTTCTGTCCTTGTGTCTTCATCAACTTTTATCTCTCCTCTCTGTGTTAGCAGCCAGCAGTGACATATCCCAACTGCTGAATTTCCTTTTACAAAGAGCTCTGCAAATTATTATTTTACTGTGTTCACACCTGAGACACAAACACCACAAGTTCTCGCCCTGAAACAGAAGCCTCTTCTGAACAGATCCCACAGCGTTTCCGTGAAATAGAGCCCTCATTTTTCTGCCTCTCCTCATTTGCACTGAACCAAACAAACACGTGTCCACCCCAGCGTGGGACAAAAGATGGCGTGCCAATATACAGGAATCAGGGGCGTGACGTATAACACCACAGCATCTGCGTCTGTCCCACAGAGCCAGCTCACAGACATGACTTGGCTCTATGACTAACTCCAATCAGAGAGGGAGCAACTATTCTGTGTTTTCTGTTCACATACATGCGTCTACAAATACAAATCTAAGCTTCTCATGTTGATGTATTTATTGAACAAAAGTTGATTTACAACTCCAAACTTTGGCTCACAGCAAAAAGGTTCCCAGTGTGCCCTTGGGTTTTCTGTGAGGAGTTTGCATGTTCTCCCTGTGTCTGTGTGGGGTTTCCTCTGAGTACTCTGGCTTTCTCCCACAGTTCAAAAACATGTAGTTTTGGGGTTTCGGTTAATTGGAAACACATTGACCCTAAATGTGTTAGTGTGAATACTTGTTTATCTTCATGTGTCGGCTCTGTGATACACTGGCGACCTGTCCAGGGTGCACCCCGCCTCTCGTCCAATGCCAAGTCCAGTTAGAAAGAAAGACTTTTGCCAAATCTGGGATAGACGGATGCTAATCAGGATTATTTTAGTAAATGAATAAATGAATTATGGGATCTGTAGGGTGCTGCTACTATTATTTTATCAATAAGGGCCTGAGCTTCCTCAGTCACAAATATCACATTATCTGAAAGTGGCATTTGTTTGTGCTCTGATGACTATTTCCTCCTCAGCCTGTAGGGCCTCAAGGCTTGGTTGATTGTATACAAAATAATTACATTAAGAAGATGTGATATGTGTCAAATTTGATAAAACGTCTACATTTAAAAGTCAAACTTTAATACAGTACTAGTTTCAGGGCTGTCATTGCATGATAGAAAATGTAGTATAAATGTAGAATTTAGTTAAAGTGGCCATGAGAGAGAGATCCCATGGACACCAGTCGGTCCACAGAGAGAAAGAACAGCATGTGTAAAGCCTATAATGTCCAGTAAATGAGACAGGCAGCAGCAAACAGTCCTGTACCCATTAGGTCTTCTCAAACCCAGTGTTTTACTCCCTCTTTTACTCATGCATAGTTGCTGAGAACCTCCTGTTTTGTTCGGACCAGTGCAGAGTAACAGACTGTATCTGTGGTCACTGGTTCCAGGTATGAGGAGGAGATATCAATGGACGCAGGCACAGGCCGCGCTCACAGACATTGCTCCATCGACACCTGCGTCTTCTGCTGCACCCACTCTGAGTGAGAAAGAGACTTACATCTCATTAAGATAACACACAACATGAAAAGTCATGAGGAACAATTATATGATAACACAACTTCAAAGATATCCACTGCAGAGTGTGTTATTAAAGAGCAGGGGTATGAGAAACACTGAGGTCATGAGTCTGGACCCCACACACACTCATGAAACCCCACAATCAGCCTATAACATCAAAATCTCCTCTAACTAACCTGTATGTGCCATTTCTCAGTTTCTTAATATTTATGCAGCGTATGGTACATGTATATAACCAGATCAGCGTGTGTATTAATTTTGAAAATTTCATATCAATATCAAAATGTATTTTCTCTCTATAACTTTGACAAAAGATTGTTTCAACCATTAAATGGCACAAATCAATAGGGTCTTCAATGCATCACAGCGGCATTTACTTTAAATGTGGGACTTAAACATTCGTAAATATTTCAGGACTACAGGAAATTTGAATATTCATATGTTGTGCATGTATCAGAAATTCCTCTTTTCATGTGAATCTTAAACGTTTATCTTGGTATATTATTGTGTGACATTTTGGTTTCATGTTTGGGGTTAGTATTTTCTTTTTTTTGTTTGCTTACTGCTAAATTAACGTCAATCTGTTGTTTCCATTATTCCCCCAAAGGTCAAACTTGTTTCAGATGATTTTAACATATACTTCAGAACAATGTTATTCATATTGGTCCTTTACTTGTGACTTCCTATCGGGCTCTTATTCTACTACTACCTCAATAAGTTAAGTTACTATAATCTTGTTGTACTCTTCTTCTAAAAGTAAGGTCGATGAAGAGTATATGTCATTCTAGTGTAGGACCTTGTTTTCCATACACTGGTATAAAGTGAGTTCTGAGTTCCTTCTGTGTTTCTCCTCAAAATAACTCTCACACACTGAGAGGACAGACGGGGATCTGTGAGCTTTATAAAGCACTAGTGGAGAATCTAAATATAGTCAGACATGACTCAATACTGGTCATTTCAACGAGAGGATGCTTGTATTTTTTTCCACTGGATTGCCCAGTTACCAAGGCAACCAGTGATGCATTGTGAAAGTACCTCCGGCAGGAAATGTGAACCCTAAATCATCTGATTTTTATGTGTGTGGATTTAATTGGATTATAATGAATCTGTCGGTCCTTTCTTATGTGGTGCTTGGGTCTGTTGTGTGTTTGGACTCCCTAAAGCTGAATAGGCAACAGATAGGAGTGGCCATGACGTTAATACTGTGTAAAACTCCTTAATGAAACCTCCCTGTTTACAAACCCATTATAATCTCTGAATCAAGTGTGGATAAAAGGTGTCAATCTTTCGTTGCGGCTGTAACAAACAGTTTGAGGCTTTTACCCAAGTTCATAGTCGTGTACACCCACCACAATGGTAGGAGGCAATCGTGGATTGTTTATTTGTTTGTTCGGGGGCAATTCATCATATTCTGAAGTAACACAGGTTTGAATACAGTAAATGAGCTCTTATATCGGAGAGAACACCATTGTGATGTCAAATGTACTCTTAAATAAAGTGACAACTTGTGACACAGTGTCTCTCGGAGATGTGATGATTTCAATGACGTGGGAAATAACTGCTCTTATTTATTTACATCACAGCATTTCACTCGAATTGACTTGGCAGCACTGTATCTCATAATGAGTCCAGTGGATTCACAGAGCCAGATGCTTATGGTTGTGACGTTCCAGGGTTAAAAAACAACTTTCAGCCAAAAAACAAAGACACATGTTAAGCACCGTTTTTTTTATACAGTGACCTCAAACAAGTTGGGGAGAGCTTTGAGCTCTGATTGGGGTCCGCTGGCACGCAGCTTCAAACTGTGTTTCTGCGCAAGTTCCAGTAAATGATGGTAGCTCCACCAGCATGAGTGTGCCTGCTGTAGCTGACCGGGAGGCTCGTATCATGATCACTCTCCCTGCAGACATGGTCAACACCCTTAACTTCATTTGTCCGAACACAATGTGCCAAGAATAACCAAATGTTCTAATGGAAAGCTCTTTTCTGTGTAATGGATCATTCTCTCATCTCTACCCCGCATGTAGACATTTTGTTTGTTTAAATAGTACATCCATAAATGACAGAAAGGATAAAAAATTAAATACATTAATCGAAAGTGGGAAATACTGGATTGGTAATGACAAATGTAAGCCAGACTAAAAAAAAACATTATAATTACTCCCATAGTAGGCTACTGATTTCCTCCACTTCCCATTTTTTTTCCTTCTCCACCGATCACCTTGCATTAATCATGACGTCAGTGCCGACGTCCTGATGGAAGAAATCGTAAACTGCAGTTTCCTGCGTCAGTTCACCCCATCCTCCTCTGTGAAGCCTCCTCCCAGACAAAACCAGCAGCTCAGATAAACTAAGACCACAAAGCATTCACTTCTGAAGGTGACACAACACTGTGTGGCCCGAACCTCTGCCTCCCACTCTAGATCAAACGTGGGCCCCGACATGTGCGCCAGCTTAGACTGCTCCTCCTTCCTGATATCAGGGAGGGAGGCCCAGACAGGGTGGGGGAGGACAAGCTAATTGGAAACAGACACGAGGGGAAGTGATGTTTGGCTTCGTCAGACCTTGGCTTTGCTCCTTAAGTTCCCCCCCACCCCCTCTCCTTTCTCTGACTCATTAAGGCTTTGTCGCGGTTAAGAAAGTGGTGTCTTCTACTAAATCACCTCAGAGCTCTGACATCCACACTGCGTAGATCACAGTGGGGCCGTACTATCGATTAGAGACAGATCCAGCTATCACAATGCGATCTGATGAGTAATGTAAATTCTTCTCACGATGAAATCCGAACACTTTTACTCATATGAGTAAAAAAATGTAAGCTGCCAAACTGCAGTTGTTTTAGCCGCTTCCAGAAGCCTTGACTCACTGACGGCATATACGTAGTTCGGCAGATGGTGTAATCTATGCTGGTGTTTCCTGTTTTAAAAAATGGTCTTGTGGTCATCGTCTGCTGTTGTAGAATCTCAGGTTTTGAACGACTGCTGAGTAACAGAGGCGACAACAGTGTGTCAATATTATAAGAAGCACAGATCAGGACCATACTAGATAAACAGAATATTTTTGACAAGTGGCTTCAATCAGTTTTAATCCATAGATGCAGGATAATGCTCCACAGTGGAAGATGACTGTATAAATGATCCATTACAAGTCAAAGTCCCTCATTCCAAAGAAACTTTAATACATAATTATACTATAATAATATATATATACATTATACATAAATATACCCAAGTGTTTGTGACATATTCACTCATTATTATCATCATTATTCTTGGCTGGTCACAATATTTGAAAAAGGGTTATTAAATGAGACAAATATTCAGATGTTTGCGTTCACTTTTTTTAGGGGTATTTCCTCTAATCATTCAAGGCTTGTTGTGAAATATGGAATAATTTAGTCACTTTGTTCCTAAAAATTGTATTTATAAGTAACACTCGGGTTAGAGGAGAGGGTGGAACCGATGGCCACATGCGGATAACTTTTATGTCAAAGGTCACAAGTCCAAAAGGTTCAGAACCACCGGGTACGCAGTGATGCTATGATTTGTGAGTGTATGTTATTTACACTGTGGCTTCTTTCTGCTTTTGCCATCACCAACTTTTTGTAATACAAATCCCCCCATCCCCAAATCGTAATATTACACAACACAATTTGTTTTTTAATGTTCAAATTCTTGGGCCTGGTGCTGTACTCTTTCTGGATTATATGTCATCCTCTGGTAAAAGACCAACATAACCCAATTATTTATTTTAACGCAGGGCTGTTACAGTCTGAACTTCTACTTTCTTATATCTCCAGTTTCTTAAGTTGACCTCCTGCTTATATTCATCCACATATGGAAGTCTGTATTGTGGTGTGGCCCAGTGCTCTGTTCTCAGCCCCATTCTGTTTGTCCTGTATTTAGAGAGATTTTTCTTTGTGAATTTTTCATTCATTTGTCATTGTTATTTACTTATATTTATATTGTTGTTACTTTGCTTGGATTCTGTGCTTTTTTAACCAGCGTATATATGTTTAACGTGCTGCACATGTTTGAGTCCATGGATTCACTGCGTTAGAATTTTATACAGGTTCATACATAGGCACATTTCCCCTCACTGTTTAATTCTTGTTGCTATTTGCATTCCCATACAGGTGAAATTTTTCCATTGAGAATGCTCCTCCACACCTATTCCGTCAGAATGTGAAGATCTTTCTTTAGGTGTTGCTCTATAGTCAAGAGCCACTCTGGTGTTTGTCTAAACGGGAACACCTCACTTATGACATAAGGAGTTCCCTGTGTATTGAATTCCTCATCCTACCATTGACTATCACTGGGATTGGTGACGCACTGTTCCTCAACAACTAACTAACATCGATTAACATTTCAAAGCAGGGATCACTCCCTCTGCACTTTTGTCGCTTTCAAAAAACCCATTAGCAAGAACTGAGCCTTAGAAGTTACGTAAACAAAAAAAAATCCTCCTCACAACGTCCTGAGCGTGACTCTGACACTTGCCACTTACGTAATATTTACTCTCCTTAGAACATTTGTCTTTTGCATTCCTTATACATTTTATTGCCACATATCATGTGTTAGTTAAAGGATTAGGAACACACCAAAAGATATGTATATTGGAATTGAAGTTATTTATTAAACTTAGCTAACAATCACAATATCTTAAGTTCCATAAATACATTAAACCTAATACTTATTAAGATAAATGAATGACAGATGAAAGTGAGGTGTTGGGTGGGGAAAACTTTACTAAGTAGTTAGGCGTTCCACGTACAAATTATTTTTCAAATAAATAATTAGACTGGCTCTGTACAATATGGACTTTCACCACCACACTGCTCTCTCAAAGAAGTGATTTATAATAAAACATACCGTGAAAGTATCCTGCATGCTCTTTTCCGGACATAAAGTTACTTTGATTGAAAGAATACAAAACTGTGCATGTTAGAAAAACATTTTATTTTTCATCTTCAATTTGTTCACATTTTCAAACTATTTCCAGACATTACAACATATATATTGTTTAGAATATACAAATCAACATACAACTCGGCAGTGTTCGCCCATTTCCCCTCAGAAATACAAAAAGTGCATCTCACAAAGTACTTCACATATCAAGAGATTAGATGTATAGCATCTAAATATAATATATAACAAGAAAAACCCTGTACCCATTGTTTCATAAGTGACTCCATGCTTTGGTATTCGGCCACAGTATCATCATCATTGTCCACTTTACTGAGAGAGATATGATCTCTTGTTATCTGATTGTTCATTTGTCCAACAGCGCAATAACTCTACTGCAGTTTCCATTATTTTCAAGGAAATCTGCAGAAGGTTCTGTCCAGGATCCAGTGCAATAACAATAACAGTGCTAAAGTGAAGGTCACTTAACTTAACTGGCACAGTAATGCATCAGTGAGTGGCGTTCTTTGTACTGTTGATGCAATCTACACACACATACATATACGTGGACAATACCCTTTAATCCAACTTCATTAAAATAAGTGAATAGCAGTTTTTCGCATGATCAGGTTTTGAATAAATATCTGCTGGAAGGTCATCTCACCTGTCGTCAACTGAAGAGAAACCTGAGAAGTGCATGAGCCCGAAAGCCCTCAGTACAGTTTCAAGGAAATGTGCAACAACACCTCCACACTAATCAAACATTATATACATATATAGATATTTTTTTGCCATGTGTTAAAAAGTCTTTGGTTGTATGGATGTTTCAACAAGATCTCTAAATTGTATTGCCATTTCCTTTGTTTGTTGGTCCAGCGTCTGCATGAAATGACCCAAACTATCATTTCTAAATAATTTAAAGAAATCAAATGAATAAATAAAGAAAAAAGTTCTATTTGAAGAAAACTCAGTTCTTCACTTCGGACTTACACATTCACCGTGTATTTTTGAGCACGTTTTCTACATAACCTGCGGAACCATGCCCAATAGAGGAATATCATAAGCAGCCAGTAGCATATGTAGGCCACGGTGCCGAAGACTAAAAACTGAATCTCTTGAATCTTAGCTGGAGCAAGCCAGTCCATGTGACTCTCCTTGTAGATTGTGTAACCGAGCCCACCTAACAAGATGGCTGCCCACACTGAGAGAGGGAGGAGGGGGATGTAGTTCCCCACCATCTTTCGCCTGCCTGACGTCCCCCAGCTGCTCTTGTTCATGGTGATGATGGCGAAGTACTTTGCGGGCAGCAGGCTTGTCATGTACAGAGCCGAGTAGAGGGACATGAACACCATCACCATGTCTCCGCGCAGGATGCAGGCGTACGCCGCTTTCACCAGCCCAATCAGCTGGATGCAGCACAGGATCCAGAGGATGTCCCACAGCGTGCCGATCCAAAACAGCTGGATGATGGTGGCAGTCACGAAGAAGGGGAAAATACCGGAGATGATGGACTCGTAGGTCATCCAGAGGTGGTGCTTGTGCCACCACATTGCGTTGTAGAGCCACTCACGGAAGTACGATTTTGTCCAGCGAGTCTGCTGGTTGAGCCAGCGCAGGAACTGAGCAGGTGTCTCCGTGTAGCACTTGGAGCGAGCTGTGTATCTTTAAAACAAATTCAGATATAAGAACTTTAAAATCAACAGAGGTGCATTGTATCTAGTGTCATTTCTGTAAGGTTGAGAGGGTTCTCACTTGGTGGCGTAGCCCATGCTCAGCATTCGGTTTGTGAGATGTCTGTCGTCACCAAATGTGCAGTGAGTTCCCAAAAACTTCTGATTGTACCAAGACTCCAGAAACTGCTGGAGGAGATCGTTCCTGTACAGACCTTCACGGAGCAAGACGAGGAAACAGAAGTTACAAAGGGCTGCAACAACGCCACAACACAGACGTGACTCCGGCTGCTTCTTGGAGAAAACACTCACCCAGAGGCCCACTGATGCAGGACACACAGTTGAAGAAGGACTGGCAGGACCTTTCGATGTTGAAAGCCATCCAGTACCTCAGGCTGCTCATGAAGCTGATGTAGGACTCTTTCAGGTTGAGGATCATCACGTCTCCTCCCACGGCACCGTACTTGGGGTTACTCTCCAGCACCTTACACAGCTCAATAGTGGCCAGAGAGTCCAGCTTAGTGTCTGAGTCACACACCTGAGCAACGGGAAAGAGATTCATGTCATTAAAAACTTGCAACACTGTACTTTTCTTTATATAAGATGATCTCAACTAAAAGAAACTCTTTAGGGATATAAATGAGGAAAGAGAAATACCTGTATATAGTCAACTGAGGATCCAAGTGCTTTGAACGCCGTGTACATCACATCCCGCTTGCCGCCCCATTTCTGCATTATACACACACATCTCTTGCTCTGGATCAGGTGCTCTACCTCTTTTCTCTGTGGATCCTCTCCTACAACATAATCAGGATCCCACATTGAACCCACGGCCATTTCCTCGTCCTGCTGGGCCTGGGTGGGGTCCCATGTGTGGTAGTTGTTCCTCCACACATAACAGCCAGGATCTTGGTCTTTGAACACCTCTCTGAACATTTCCATCATATATCTGTCATCCTCTGAGTTGCCGTCCACCACCATGATGATGCGCAGAAGCTCAGGGGGATACTTGAGAGCCCTGATGGAGTTGAGGCACTCTCTGAGATAGGTGGGGTCCTCCTGATAGGCCGATATGGTGAAGCCAATGGTCTTGGTCAAGGTGCACGGCTTTGTGCGGGCTTTCATTCGCCGGTGTTCAATGAAGGCGAAGACGCTCTGGAAAAAAACGTGGAGGGTGAGGAGCAGTCCATAAAAACCAAAGGAGATGATTCCATACTCGGAGGTCGCCAGTTGAAAGCCGTCGACGTAGGCCCACACCATCACACCCAGGACCACCAGAGCGAAGAGGAAGGTGAGGATGGCACGGATTACTGAGCCCAGCTTCTTCAACAAATGTTTCAGCTCCATCGTGTTTCTTTACCTTGGGGACATATAACAACACAGCATCTTAGCATGTACATCCTTCAAGGGTGGATTCAAACCAAACACTTTCACACACACTTGTTTCAATGTGGTATGGAAAAAGGGTGTAAGAAATGGAAAAAGCTGTTTTATGTGAAGTGTTGTCAGACGTCTTAACAAGCTGTAACAACTTGGATAATAACCCAACAGTTGCACTAACAAATCCTTAAAGGTTCAAAATGAACAAGACTGTCAATCCAAGAAAGTTTATCACTCACTATTGTTTAAAAACACAATAACACATTAGCAATAATGACACTGAAGTTCCAAAGAGCTATGGCACAAGTTACTATTTTTCAAATATTCTTTTTTAACTTATTTTAATTTAAATAAATCATATCATTTATCTTATAAATTTTAAATAGCATCTGATAAATTCTTATATGTACCAGTTTAGAATGTCTCAAATAATCCATAAATCCAGAGGTGTCATCTGTGCTTACCATGTGACTGAATTCATAAATAAGCAAATAATAAATAAAATAATAGTATGTTATAAAAGGCTTTTAAAACTGCCTGCCGAAATCTAAACCTCGTTTTATATTTAAATGTGTATTTTAAAACAATGTCATACAGTGATAAGATGTAGTCACATTAATATTTATGGTTTTATTAATATAGAAATTTTAAAAAAAGTTCCTACCTGGTGACAAGTTGTCCTGGCTGTAAACATGTGCCACATCCACTTGGTGCTGCTCTCTCCTTTACCTGATGGTTCCTGGCTTCTCAGGCTCCAAGGCTGAACACGGGATGGAGCCATGCTCACGCTTTTTATGTGTCGGTACTTACTATCATTTACGCGCGCCCCCGCTGACTCAGCCGTGCGTCAGGACCAAGGCGGTGGTCCTGAAGGCATCACTGTGCTCTGTGCATGCGCGTGCTTTGTTTTCTCTCCTTTACCATGGCAATGTTACGTTAGCGACCTCCTACGCGCACACAATGGTTTCTTTCGGGAGGGATGTTCCCAAACTTTTCTGGTGGCAGCAGCTTCAAGTAGACAAAACAAACGCGCCAGATGGTTAAAGGGATGTTTCTGGCTTACCTATATATTCATGTCCAACCTCTCACATCCCAATGTCTTTATTTAATCATAACCCAAGAGCTGATATTGTATTATTATATTAAAATATTCTATTTTATTTGACCACCTGCTGCATCTTAGGGATGTTTGGGTCTAAGTATCATAAAAAAAGCAGCCCCAGTAAGTTATGTACAGTCAGTAGGGCAGGGCATCAATAATTATTTCAATTTGTCATGATAAGATTCAGTGGAGCCAGACTCTGGGATTGAAGGATTCATACAAATGCTCTCACACAAAATATTACAAAAGACGATTAAAAGACAAGACTTGTGTTATACTACTGTTCTGCTGTTGATTTTCTATTGCTCAGGAGTCAGTGCATGTGTATAATAGCCAGACCTAACACACACAAAAACACACAAACACACACACACCCTCAGGCAAGCATGTGAATACATCTGCACACATCTGTCCATGTCACATACACACAGCTTTTGCTGGTTTATAGATATATTAGTGTTATAAGGCTTTACATGATATAGTTTATTTGCTGTCTCTCAGTCATTGTTATATCAGTATGTCAGTTTTGGTATTTTCTACTTATTTTTTCGAACAATATTTAAGTGGAGGCTTTAAACTACACCTATACTCTCTGAACTTTTCAATCTGTGCTAAATAATAAATCTACGATTCAATGGTATATTTCTAAACTGATCGACTTCATATTTGTTAAATGTTCTATTGTTCATCAAGTGTTTATCATCCTTTGCTTATACAGCAGAGTCCAATACCACAACCTTCACCCAGAAACTTAAAAGAAACTAAAATGTGACTTTTATGGTGAAAATGTGTGACGTTTTTTTACACATTTGAACACATTGTCCAGCTCTAGAGTCGAAACTTTGCCGACAGAGAACAGCTTGTTGAGGTATTTAATCAAATCGACCTTGAGGAGGAGAGAAAGATAAGAAAACTCAGACGCTGCAGCTCTGTCTGTACACTGGTGTGAGGATGCCCTCTGCTGGAACCCATCTGAAACTGCAGGAGCAAATAAAAAAAAAGGGAAAAACTAATGGGGTTAGAATATAAATACTGAGAAAAGGAGGTGTGACACCATGAAGTTGTCGTGTCTCTTTTTTCTCACTAATCTCTGACTATGAAAGACAAAAGCTGTCCCTCTGAGTTGCTGTCACTGTCCTGACTCTGCCATGATTACATCCCTGTAG
This sequence comes from Pseudopleuronectes americanus, assembly GCA_038501795.1. NCBI lineage: Eukaryota > Metazoa > Chordata > Actinopteri > Pleuronectiformes > Pleuronectidae > Pseudopleuronectes > Pseudopleuronectes americanus. The sequence continues at coordinate 13,012,884 of CM076722.1, forward strand.
AGTTTCTCTGTGGGCAGATCTGTTCCTGAAGGTCCACACCCTTTGCCACAGGAGCTGGCCTGAAGTCGTCAACAATCTTCATGTCAGCCCCAAATAGAAGCCACCAGGCCACTGATGTCATGTGCGCAGGCCGTGCCAGTGTTTAGTGGATGATGAAGTGGCCTGACTTACTGGAAATGTTATTATTTGTGGGGTTTCTGCAGGAGATGTCTGTGTTCACTTTAATGTAATCCATCCGCACTGTGCTGTAGATAATCTTATAGGTGTCTTATTATAATATTATATGATCACCTTAGTTACCAGTGTAGTAGGTGCAGCATCTGTGCATATGATGACATTCCTGCGTACCCTCAAGTTCGGCCTGTTTATTACAAGGCCAAAACACTTGATGGCACACAACTGAGGTTATGTCCCGAACATCCGCTGGCGGCTGCTAACATCTACTGGTAGTTGGTAACTTAATTTGTGAAGAAGACTTTCAAACATAGAAGGGATAATTACCATCTAGTCATATATTCTATAATACAATGTGACGCCATGTGTGTGCTATCGTCACATGCTCCTCTGAATACAGAAGTTAGATTAGATCAATTCAAATCACGACATTTTTAGTCTGACTTTGCCTCAGCCATGAGGTTATGTTTTCTCCCCTGTCCATTGTTTTTTTTGTTGTGAAAATTTGCAGCATTACACAAAAACTACTGGACAGATTGAACTTGGTGGAATGATGTGTTATGGGTCAAGAAACAACCTGTTAGATGTTGGTGTGGATCCAGACCAGGGAGCTTTTTCCAACATTGCTAGATAGACGTTTTTCAAAACTTTCACCATTTTCCCAGGAAATAATAAACAATCTGGCATATTCAGGGAACTGATATCTGTTAATGTGTGAAGTTTGGTGCAGGTTGAATCTAATTAACGGGGACTGTTTGGCCTTGGCAGAGGAAGGTGCTCTTCTGGCTGCCATTCTAGTTATTCAGTTAATATTCAGTCAGTCTGCTTATTGGCTTATGGCTCCGGTTATATGAAAACATCATGACTACACTATTGGTTTCTTCTGATATGGCTGGTCGATGGCTGAACTTTATAAAACGGTGGCCTCATCGAGTACCTGTACTGCAAAGGACACTGCAGAAGGATAAGGATTCTTACCATTGTGAGATTGTGAGTTCTAAGCCGCTCGCTAACGTGGTTTGTGGATTTCTCTAGAATTCCAAACATGGACATCTATGTTGCCAAAACCATAAAACCCTGTCAAGAGCCACGTTTTCAAATAAAAAATGTGCAGCTTCCATGCAGCATAGCTTCGATAAGAGCTTTCTGATTCTACGTGGGTCATGAGTCCTCAGAAAACCTTGTCAGGCCCCAGTCTTTATTTGGTGGTCAAGCAAATGCCTGGTGACTCACTCCTCCTCTCTGTGCCACACCCAGGCAACCAAAACCATTCTGGGATTTTGTGATTGAGCTTTTCTCATGTGTGCACCTGCTGTTTTTATTAGCAGTTCGAGTCCATTCACACAGATGTTACTGAGCAGTGTCCTAGGAAGGGGCTCAGGGCACAACTCACTTCTGTAGGGTATAATTGTACACCTTCGTATCTATTCTACTCTAGAACATCGATATTCAGGCGGCACCGAGACACTGGAGTTTTGAAGAGCTACAGATTTACAAAAGGAAAAACTCTGAGTCGATAGTCAACTGGCTAAATACCACCTTTGTTGCAGTGCTCCTTACTCACTGATTATGGAGTGTGGCCAGAGTGTGCAGCATGCTTTATGGTTTCAGCCCACAGAGAGCAGTGTAGCAGCATTTTTCTGCCTCAGTGATTTATTGTTGGCTGACTGCAAGACTCACAACCCGTTCCTTGTGTAGTCTTTGTTCTCCTTGTCAATTTGACGTGAATCCGTCAGAGTTTGTCAAGACAAGTAAGTGTGAGGCAGCTGGACCGTGTGTTACAATCTCAGATGTGTGTTTTGATTTACAGCCATGCAAAGATATGAATTATGGCAGTGAGGTGGATTTTCAAAGACGTATAGGCTTCTTCTTGTTTAAGGCAAAACATGTGGATGTGGCCAGATGTGCTTTGTTGTTATATTCTTAGATGCCAACACATTCTGAGGACGCACACACTAAGAGACTTGTATAAATGACACCACACACACCAGACCTCTCATAGTTGACTTTAATGATGTTGCCATGTGCTGCAAATGATTTCTTTTACAGCTCTGCTGCTCAGCCAGATGCCATTGTGTTCCTGATCCAGGGGGTGTAATTACAAACCTTTGTGTACACCCCAGGCTTGTTTCTCAGGGCACAACCATGTCCCCAAGACACAACTCCCTGGAGCTCACCGCCACACATCATGGGACCCCCGGAGTCACCCTGAGGATAGAGAGATGAAGGTTCCCTCACTGGTTCATCATTCACGTAGAGAGGCAAAAAGCATGTGTTTTTTTTGGCCTGTTACAGCAGCCTGGACCTCTACATTACCTGACAGGAGTCCTTCCCTCCCTCCAGATAGCCGGCACACATCATGTTTTCAGTGATTTGGAAAGGATATGCGTTAACGCACGTGTCATCGCTCAGGAGGGGGGCATCAAGACACTGCAACTTATAAGGGTACCTCGCTGGAAAAGACCGAAAAATAAGATGCATCAATGTTTTTATGTGTTTGAACGGATCAGAAAAACACATCCGGTGTTCAACTCACAGCCTTCATCGCTGGGACGAAGACTCCCCCATCCAGAGATCTGGCACATTGTTCCGTCACTGGCACACTTCGAGGGGAGGGTTGCAGGGCGCACAAAGCTGTTCAGAGTGGCCGGTCGACTCAGCCTGATAAGCATGATATCACTGTCCTGCGAGCGGGGGTTGTAGTCAGGGTGGCGGATAAACTCAGCAGACATAATGTGCTGCTCAGTCCCCTCAGGCTCCCAGATGTCGTGCTCTCCCAGACGAACCTCTATATTCGACCTGTGTTAAGAGATGAATGTCAGTCACCTCCCTCGTGGTTTTTCTCACCAGGATCTATGAAAAATTAACGTTTCTTACTTTGTTTTGCAGTGTGCAGCAGAGAGCACCCACTCATCAGACAGAAGAGTCCCTCCGCAGAAGTTGTACCCATCGAAGAGAGACACCTGGTAGGGCACGGAGTGTTTCGGGCACTCATATCCTCCAACTATTTTGTGGCCCTCCTCCAGGGAAGCTATCGTCATTTGGAATAAAGAGGAGACAAAACCAGGAACAACCATAAAATCATTCAATTTAATATCTGGGCCTACCTTTCTCAACAGTGTCTGTCATTTCTCCACATTACCTGCCGCTCCAAAGAGAGTGAGAAGAAGGAAAAGCTTCATGCCTTCTGTTTGTTATACTGGCAGATTAATGTGCACTCACCCCGAGCTTCAGGTATTTCAGCCCTCTTTTATCTTTTTTCTCAAGGTCTTCTATTGCTAGAGATACACCTCAAACAGTAAACATGTGTTGAATTTCCCTGGTCATTTAGGGTTAATGCATGTATGGCAGAAAACAGCAGCTGTTTTTGTCTGATTATGATTTCTAAGAGATTTTGAGGACTTTCTGTGTTAAGTCAGGGGCCTTGCTCTTTGTAAGTTTAAACTCAACAGTATATTTTTGATACAACACTTTAATTGTGCAATTTTAAATGACTTGGAACCACACAGTGACTTTCATGTTTCTGGACGTTGAGTAAGACTTGGTAAGTGGGAGTAACTCAGATGGTATCAAAGATGATACTCATACAGGAAAATCGTTAGATCATCAGAAAATGTGATATAATAGTTTCCTTTACGCTATCAGTGAAGAGTCACACGTCCACATTGAAAACGCACACATACCTATATTTGGAAATGTTTTAAAAAACACATATTTAACGCACAACTCCATTCAGTCCACTCACCAGCTGTCACTCTTTGAGTTTAAGGATGATTTAAACTCTCACTTACCCAATATTACAAAACTGCAGGTCACTGCTGAGTCAATGCTGCAGAATGGAGACGTTGAGGTACCAGGCTCAGTTACTCATGCATGAGCATAGGTGTTTATCAGCACCAGACAGGAAAACATTTAAATGTGAGGGTGCATTTAACCAAACCCTATCATTATACACTTAAGACTAAAATATAACGCATTCCCATCCAGCGCAGGCAAGTTCTCCCCCCCCTCATTACTTTGTGGCACACACACCATCGGCCTCATTCCTCTTGCAACCTGCGTATCACGGCTTGTGTTCTTTGATCTTTGACAAATGCTTCTACTTGGCTCAGACTGTTGGGACGCGCTCTCTCTGTAAAGATACAAACATCTTAAATAGCATGTGTTCACTGATTGTTTCACTTGTTCTGACTAGATTTCACGAGAGGGATACATTCCCATCACATTTTCAGCAGAAAACATGAGGCCAGAGGACATTAAAGCAGCCTCAAATGGCATTTATTAGAGAAAATGAAACTGACTAGGATTTGCCCCCCTTTGCAGCATGTACCACCCATCCCTTGGTTACAATACATGGAAAAAAATATATATATATTTATATCTGGCGTTCACTGGATGTTAAACCAGTTCCGGTTTCCCCTTATCCCATTACACTGGACCTCAAAATACCCGTGGAGAGACAGAGAGAGCCCTGTGTCACAGGTCTGTATGACTTGCCCGTTGTCAGGCCTGTTTGCTCTCAGACAGAGCCCAGGCTGATTATTCATATCCTTTAGGTCTGCTGAGGGGGGACCAGCCGCTGCGGTTGAAAAGCAGGGACGAATGTAAGGAAGTGGTTTAAGTTATTGAGGTTCAGCTCTTTTTTTTCTTTTTCTGTGTGTGGTGTGTTTCATGGAAACAACCGTCAGTGAGCCATGAGGAAGAAAGCCATTGGCACCGGCCTCGACTTGAAAAACAAAATTCCTGACCTCTCCACACCCGAGAGACAGAGGATTTGATTTCCAGTCAGCACCGCAACAAGATCAACAAACCTTTGAGGTTTTCAGCACACAGTAGATTGCCACTCTTTGTGTCTTTCAGCAGCATGCAATGGTTTCTCTACCACCTTTGGACTCAGACCCCCCCCACCACCATCCTGGCAGAAGGAGCTGTGGATTCAGACATGCACTGTGTTTTGCCTTCAACAGCAAAGAAAAATACTGGGTGTACATCAGTGATGCTGGGAGCTGGAGTATGTCATTAGTCTGTCACTTTCCCACACGCAAAGACACACAAACACACATACACACACACACACACATACACAAACGATTTAGCTGTGCCTTCCAGGTGACTCCCCCACCCTCGCAGCTGCTGCAGTGAATAATAAACCCCCCAACTCCCAACTGCATATATCAACGGTTAAAACAAAATTCCCTTTAAACCTCCACTAGTTGTTTTACACACCCAAATTGCTATTTGTGTGGCACACACATAATTGCACGTTTGGTTGGTAAATCCAGAACTCTGGCAAGCCCTGGGCTCTGAAGGCTTCCCTCAAACTATAGCCTTGGGATAGCTATTAATATCCCCTACAGACAGCAGCAGAATGCTTTGCCTTTATGTTCTCCTAAAGACTCAGACAGCAAAAAGTGTTTTGTTTAAAAAAAACAACACACATTTCAGCACAGAAATGAAAACTGGAGGATGTATTGGGAAGGGGATTTTGACCAAATGAAACAAAGTAGTCACAGTGTCTAGACTTCAGCTAAAACGGGCTTGTCACTTAACGTTACTAATGTAGCTGAACGTTGCAGGAGTTTTAAGGAGTGATTAAATAGTTAAACTGGGTCAGAATATTTAAAACAGTTTCCTGCAGCTACAGCGGATTAATTTTGGTCTTGGCGTAAGAGATCTCTCAATGGAGACATTTTTTAAACACTGAATGTTTATTTATCAAAAAAAAGGGGAGAGGGCTATGATAACAATGACATGACTGCTCCTGCCCACACACTCAAATACGGGTGTTGGTCTGAATTCTTGCAGGGGCCTGAGAGCATGTGCACAGACACATGCATGTAATGTCTCTCACTCCTTCTCCCTCTCTTTCTTCCCCCTCTCTCTTTCCTTTTTTCCTCCCCCTCACATCTGGACTTTTGGCAGGACACGGTTCCTGTGTTGTGTGTGGGTGCATCAGCAGGGGACTCGGCTTTAGGGCTGGGCAGGTTCGAGCAGCTCACAACTGCACAAATCTGATCAGTTCATGACTTTTAGGCTCATTGAGAAAAAAGTTAGACCTTGGACATCGCCGCGATCACCAAGATGCTTCTGTCTCTGATTGTCTGAGTCCCTGTTGTCATCGTGTTTTCAGAATTTTCATCAAGGCATCATCTGTTTCTCTTAAAGTATGAAAGCAGACATGACCAGTTTTCATATGAAGATATGTGTCACAACATTCAGCTGTGGATCATTCAGCAGATGTAAGCAGAGATCCGTATGGAGGTTAATACTGTGAATTTTGAACGTCTTTTCATTTCAGTCTAATTAACTACATGGAAACAACTTTGCTGAATATGACCCATTGACTGACATGTAAAAATGAGTTGGCGCAAACCAGCTGCTTTAAATGTCTTGGCCACATCCTTTGCAACATCTGTACAATTTTTGTTTGATGAAGTTTGCTGCTACAGGATGTCAAACTGAGCCAAATAATAAGAATTAATCCTGGACATCAGTGTGTTTAGTCCTGAAATGTGAAGGAACACAGATGATAGTGATTGAGGAAACAGCTTATTCTTCATATTTTGCAATGCTCCATGGAAAATCTAACAAAAAAAAGAGAGCATAGCACTTACACATGCACTAATGTGTGGGTAGTGGGGCAGAGGAATCAAGAGTAAAGAGGAACTGTGTGGGAGGAAACATGAGCATGAAGTCAAACTCAGATGTAAGTTCTCTCCCCCACTGAAAGGTGGGACTCGACTCTGGGGAGATGAGATGGATTTTCTGTGTCTGCAGCCGACTCTGCCCCTTGTCCATCTTGTTCTGATGTTCCCAATGCTAATGTCTCTTCCTTTTGGAATGCATTTCTGCAGATTCTTTTTAACTGCTTGAGGAGATGTAATGACATATTCACTTGTGATATGTCTTGTAAAGTCTTAGTATAATTACGGATTAAATAAGTTTAAGGTGGCTTCCCTTTAGTTTTTGGCTTGCTGTTTTACTCATTCCCTCCAATTCTTTGTGCTCCCTTTGCCAATCCAAACATGTCCTTCTTTGCTTTTTTATTGGGGAGTTGGAGCTAAATTTGTTTCACTAAACTACAGTAATTATCTCCCTCTGTCAAGGAGGTTATGTATTCATTCCAATATGCTTGTTTGAAAGATTTCAAACAAGCAAGATTTCAAACAACCACCCACATTTTTTGGGGGAAACTTGATTGAAGGGCGAGGTATGATCCACAAAACAACCTAATATATTTATATTAAGATCTTAGTCATCTAGGATACAGATACAAGATTTCTTCCCCCACTTATTTTTAAATCGTAAGATGTGGTGTTGTTTCTTAACAAATAATTCACAGATCTTAAATGAAAACAGGCATATGTAGAATGCTACATATGATCAGATACATTTTTCATAGGTTTCTGGGTACATGGTATATATATCTGATCCTAATACATGTCCATGCAATTTGGTGTGAAAGTGACCAATGATCAGTTGGAGGAGGTGTACTCTCTCTTACTTAGTGGTGTTTTTGTGTGCTCAATATTGGACTTAAATTCATTTTGCAGTTTCAGAAAACATCACATCACAGAGAGTAAGACGCTGAAAAATGAAAACAGCACATAGCTCGGACATGTAGGATTCCTTAGACTGACAATAGCTCAAAAATGCTATTAAAGATGTGTGATTCCTCAACAGAGGTACCACAGTTGTGTCCAGCTTCAAGTGGTCAGAGGCAAAGAGGGAGTAGCCTATGATAAAAGAAATACAACTATTTGATAACATGAAAGTTCCGGTGCGACAATCGTACACATACTGCAAGGTAAAGAGAATGGATGTAGAAAAAAACTATGTAACCTACACGTCCAGATGGCAATTCCAATGGTCAACACGGAGTAATTATGCTCAACCTCAAGCAAACATGTGTTCAGCCCACATAGCGAAAAAAAACATTACGCAGCAGCATCACTGGTGAACATGAGAAGTTGCAGCTCCACTCTCATATACAGTCATCCAAGCAAACCCACAATTTAATGCGTTTAACTGTTTGGTTAGTTGTTTTTTTCCCTTTTGGAGTTTCCCAATGAATGAACGTGTTGCAGCAGGACGTTCTGCGTCAGACTCCAACTTATCAGCAGAGAATATCCTGCAGATAAGGGCTGAGATGTCTGTGTGTTACATAGGCTGCGCACACACACACACACACACACACAAACACATTCAATAGGTTTCTTGGAGAACCAAAGTTACCAACTAAGTTTGAACCTTAACCTTACCTTACCCTAGCCCTAGCCCTAGCCCTAGCCCTAGCCCAAACACAAACACAAACATAAACATAAACCTAAACCTAAACCTAAACCTAAACCTATAACTAAAACTAAAACCAAAACTACAACTACAACTACAACTACAACTACAACTAAAACTTAACTTAACTTAACTTAACTTAACTTAACTTAACTTAACTTAACTTAACTTAACTTAGCTTAGCTTAGCTTACCCTTACCCTTACCCTTACCCTTACCCTTACCCTTACCCTTAACCTTAACCTTAACCTTAACCTTAACCTTAACCCAAACCCAAACCCAAACTTTACCTAAACTTTGTCCTAAACTCTAAATGTAATCATGTCTTAACTTTAAAATGTTGATAAAGATGATTGTACATTATGCAGACTTGCTTTTGTCACCATAATGTGATTTGAACAGATTTAAATCCCTACAATATAATAAATACCTGGACTGCACACTCACACACACACACACACACGCACACACACACACACACACACACACACACACATGGACACACGCACGCGCGAACATCATTTATACACTGAGTAAGAAGGAACAATTGGTGTTTTTCGTTTGACTGAAAAATCACAGATTACTTCTGGCATTAAGTGTATGTGCAAAGTCAGAGTGTGGGTCTATAGTACAAGGAGGGGGGGGGGTGCTTGTGATCCCGCCTTGATGGGAGCGATGACGTCACATATGTAAAGACTCCAGGATCCGAGCTCCGCAGTTTTTCCTCTGGAGTCGTCTGAGCTCTCCGCTGCGGACACATCCTCCTCTTTGTGGAAGGTACTTTTATTTTTCTCACAAACTGTGTCTGTCTGTGTCTGTCTGTGTGTGTGTGTGTGTGTGCGCGCGCATCGGCCTGTCAGGAAGATTACAGAAGGATCCAGGTTATCAAGCCTGATCCAGAAAACATCCCTGCGAGGTTTTTAATCCGCTTTTTTTCATGTTGTTCTCTGCCTCAAAAAAATCCTTTATATGCAATTATCTCTTTAAATGGAACAAAAGTGGTAATTAAGTACATGAAGTGGATTTTTGAAATGTGTTTTATTATCTGTTGGTCAGATGTTTTATTTTAAAGTTCTGTTGATCTGATGTTGATTTCACTCAGGAGAACCTGATGTGCAGTTTATATTTGGTTCAGAGCTTACAGAGAAAAACGTTTTGTTTTCTTTCTTTTCTTGCGTGTGGAAGTTGGTGTTGTATAAGATTTGTCTTATTGTCTTTTGTGGGTCATGAAAAGGTTGTGAAGCAGCGGGTCATGATTGTTGTTACCCCATGATTACAGAGTTCAAGTCATGCCCCTGCAGACAGCATCCTCCCCAGGCCTTTTAGAGGAACCGATTTTTTTTTGTGTCGAATGAATGTCCTGATTTTTAATTCCAGTTTTCAAATGAGGTACATTTTATGTACTAATTATGCATTGCTATTGGACTCTAGGTTAACATGTAAATGTTTTGTTTTTGATTCAGGTTCAAAGACAATGATGGAGCTAATGAGTGCTACCCCTTTCTACGCCATGAACACATCAGACATCACTGGAAGAAACAACTCCTTGTACGAAGACGACGAAGACTATGAGTACAAGGACGAGCACGCTGAGCTGAGACAGTCCCTCAACATCATGTCTCTCATTGTTTACTGCCTGGCCTTTGTTCTCGGTGTGTTGGGGAATGGAGTGGTTATCTGGGTGACCGGGTTCAAGATGAAGAAAACTGTTAACACCATTTGGTTCCTCAATCTCGCTGTGGCCGACTTCCTCTTCACGGCGTTCCTGCCCCTGAGCGTGACGTACACGGCCATGGATTTCCACTGGCCTTTTGGCAACTTCATGTGCAAGGTGAACAGCACTGTGAGCTTTCTGAACATGTTCGCCAGCGTCTACATCCTG